>JAQFVV010000304.1:640093-795093 GCA_028023455.1 Epiperipatus broadwayi
TATTTGTTCATGGGGATTTTCATTATAAAGTCATTCCACACCATTGTCGATAGCTTTCTTAGACCCGAAACATGTAGGGTCCAGATTTTTATTTTTGTGTTAATTGACCTCTGGAACAAAAGGTTTCTTTCAATATGTCATAATCATTATAAAACTATTTGTTGTTGCTATTGACATGAGGTGGTTTACATGGTTCTAGAGATGTCTTTATTTCATTATTGAAGTACAATAATATCAGAAACTCCCAATATAAATATCCAGTTCATCTCACCACGCTTATTAATAAATTCAACTTTAATTGAATGTATGATTCATTTAGTTAACTTGAGGTGCCCAGGAAATATAATTACAATATTCCCTAAAAGTTATTACTACATCTTATATATCTTATATATACCAGTATAAATAAACATATTATAAATGCATAAAGTTGTTAATGGAATGTACTTCCTACCTAATTATCCGCGGTATAAAACAGTTCCTGAAACACTTACTGTTTAATGTAGCCATCTGCAGTAACTAATGCAGAGATATTATTTAATAATTATTTGTTTTGCCAAGATATAAAATAGCATATTGCTTTAATGTGTTTTTCAGTGTCAATCCATTAGTTATTAATTTTAGAGTAATTTTTAAGTAAATATGTGGTAATTATACATTATTCTGAGTTTGATTATCAAATTATTAAATATCTCATGTTTCAGATATGTTTTTAATTGAACTTATAACAGTAAGAGTTAATCTGTCCTAGTCTCATGTTTAAATCTCGTTACTCAGACAGGCAAATTAAGAAACTCTTTTGTGTGTAGTCTCATATGGCTGCTGGCCCATAGAGGCAGCCATGGAGGTTATGGAGGAGCTAAGTGCAATTCAGATTTGAGGGTCTCCAATCCTTCATCTAGATCAGTTTTGGGAATTCTGCCAATACTTCTGATTTTTATTGCATGGGTGTACAAATATGACTGTTACAATAGTATGTATCTTATTGACTTTATTTTGCTCATTATTTGTCTTAAATTTATCTTCCTCTTGATAATTGTTTTTGTCCTTATTTTAAATTTTTATTTCCACTTATAATTTTAATTATTTTATTATGGACTATACATATTTTATTGAGTTTAAAATCTGTATAAAATATTCAACTATTCTTTCATTTATTTTACTTTTTATATCTAGTTTAATAAATCATATATTTTTTCACATTAATAACAAAATGTATATGAATTGTGTATATTATTTTGTTATTTTTATTTCTATTTGTTTTAAAATTTTAAGAAAATATTAATTGAAGACTTTTCAAATATATTTATATTATTTATAATAGATATAAATTAAGTATATAATCACCCTATATTTTCAGTGTTATAGAATCTACTCTAATATTGTATCACTTCATTTATTTTATTATTTTCATCTCTATTATTTTTCATGAAAACATATTATCTAATAATTATTTAATTTCTAAATTATTTTTCTCTTCTATCATACATAAAGTGAGGTTCTATCCCTTCTTTAGATATTAAATTTTCATATTTTACATTAAAATGTAATACTTTATCACTAATTCAAAAAGGCCAATCTATACATGTAAGGTCTGTAATTTACTGATATAATATACCTCAAACTAAAATACAAAATAGAGATTTTGGAAAAAATAAGAATAACCATTCATTTTACCTAAATTTACTCTATAATTTTTTTTCTTATTTTATTCTTTGTTAATTTTAAATATTTATTATTCATTTATCTTTATTTTGTTAATGATTCTGTTTTATTTTTTCTATATTTCTTTTAGAAACACATTTTAGACCTTACATGATCTTTTTTATTTAATATTTATAATTTATAATATGTTTTAAATGTATATAAGTAAAGTTAATAAAAATTTTCACAAATAACAACATTTATTATGCACTTTATATATTTACCCACATTCAGGATATTGCAGTAAACATAAAAGAAATGCAACAAACAAACTGTTTATCGGATATGCATACAATTGAAGTCTGGAAAGTAATAACACTACTGAAAGCTTTATAGATTTATTAAACTAATAATATTAATAGAAGGGGATATTTCTGTCTGTTACAAGATAAAGATTCTAGAAAATACAATATATTATTTAAACCTAAACACTATATAAGATCTTAAAATTATTGATTATTATATAACATCTAATATTAGCAGAGTAAATTATATTTACATGTTATAATAAAGGTTATCAAAAGAAATATTAGGTAAAATGATTTACTATATTCATACTCATGTTTACTACTGTTCAATTAATATTTATACTATCAAATATATCTATTATCTATAAAACGGAATACAACTTAATATTGTTTTTATAAAGTTATTGATTATTACATACTTTAACATCTTCATTGCATTATAATTTATTTTTATATTTATATTAGATGACAAAAAGAATGATATTGTTAAATGACTTGCTATATTCTTCTTTATGTCGCACACTTAAGATCAGTCTACATAAGTAGATTTGAAAATAGATGTCATTATTATTTTTTTTGTTTTTATTTTGTATTAAACGGGAGTATCTTATATTTAATATCATTGATTTATATTGGCAAGTAAACAAGGAAAAGGGAAAATCATTATCTCTAAAATAGAAATTATAACTGACTTAAAATTTGATAAAATTATGTTAATATAAATCATTATTATTATTATTATTATTGCCAAATATTTACTATATTATTATCATTATTATTATTATTATTATTACTACACATAATAACAATAATAACAATACCAACCAATAACAATAACACTACCAATAAATACTTACCAACAATAATACACAATAATAATACCAATACAATACCAATAATAATAATAATAATAATAATAATAATAATACAATAAACAGCGTTAATTTTATAAACGATTTATAATCAAAAACAAGAATAAAATTTATTAATAATATTTAATAATATATTATTATACGAAAAAACATTAATTTATATCTGATAGTTTTATAAGTAGGTCACTTTTCGTTTTGGGTAATAATTATTATAAGTAGTTCATATTTATTTAGTTTTGTTTAAAATCCAATTATAACCTTGTTTGTACTAATAATTAGAAAAACTTAATTAAACGTCACATATTAAGATAATTTAATTGACAATTAAAGTAAACATATTAATATTAATTTTCTGTTTTTATATATTGTACAGTAATTGTTACTACCACCTGTGCATTTATTCATTATTTTTTTGTCATTCAATTCATCATATTTAATAAAAGAAATAATATTTGCTAAAATGAAAATTACAGAACATAATAGATCAATTTATTACTAGAAACGTCTATGAGTTCAATTCGTTCGTAATAAAGATATTTTTCTTTATACAAACCAATACAAACAACAAAATTAATTAACTAAAAAAGACTTAAACAAAAAGTTAAATTATCTATTATATTTATAAATTATGATGTTATTTATCAAAAAAACAAATAAAAACAAATCAATAAATTTATTGAAAGTGTAGTTTACTTTCTACTTATTTACATCATTTATGTGATTTTAATTGACAAGAGTGATTAACTATTATACAAAGTTAAAATTAATTTTTTCTGATTAAACATGGCAGAAGAATTTTCTTATATTTTATTTTAAAAAAAATAATATTATTCTTTATCAGCACACGTCAAGTAAACATACTAAGAAAGCGTTTTTTTTTTTTGTTTAAATGGCAACGTTCACACAGCAAACTAAATGATTCACAATAACACAGCATTAACATAAATAATAATAAAACATTATAATGTCTTATTTTATATTAATATTATTATATTCCAAAATTTTCTCACTATATTTTCAGAATACATATTTATACACAGAAAATACAATAAATTTTGTTTATTAGAAAATAATTTATTACTTTACCTAAAAATGAAATATCTTTAATACATATTCAATCGTAAATATTTTATCTCGATGATAGATTTTATAAGGTAATCAATTTATTTTTCCACATCAAAGAATAAAGCTAACTGAAATTACATATTTCTATAAATTATTATAATTACATTAATATCTACATACAGGCTACATATTCACCTGTACAAACAATGCAATACAAGGTACCATCAACTCTCCACACTATCTCATACCAATTGGGATACACTTGACCACATAAATACTCAAAAAGAATAATCACTAATATTTACTTAGAAGTAAACCTAGTATTTGTTAATGAATCCTTGAGTTGATTAGAGACTAAGAAAGAGAGAGGTTTAGATTTGAGATAAGAGGCTGGTTATTTGCATTTTAATGGTCAGTATCAATTCAGTTCCACCATCTCTAGAATGTATCTCATTCTATTATGAGCTGATGATGAAGCAGTCAAATCCTATGCGTTGATGTTGGATGACTATTATATATATATATATATATATATAAGAGGTATATATAGGTATATATATATATATATATATATATATGTATATATGTATATATATGTAGTCAAATGTTAGATATTATAGAGTATCTTGAAATGTTGGGATTGAAATCCAGCATTAGGGGTCAAATGACTTATAGTTCAACTTGGTGTGACAAAAATGTCATAATAAGTGGGACTTAACATTCCCACATCATATACTAATAGGGATGGGATGATGGGAAGAGCTGGAAAGCAGGGAGGGATTAAAACTGACCACAAAATAAGAAGATTACTATTTTAATATAAATCTGAGCACTTATTGTATATATGTGTAGAGATGATAATCTGGGACCAACTAATGAGTGCTGGTTTAGCATGGGAATATGTTCATTGATGATGATTTATCTTAGACATATATTTGTCAGGGAGAGTTGAGGGTCATAAGGAAAAGTCAGCTTCAAATGCTCTATATAATTACATTAATAAATTCTTGCACTTACATAGTTATAAACAAACATACAACATTACCATGCAAATATGTTGTTACTGCCTAATTAACAGAGACATTTATAGAAATCAAAGACAAATACAGGTGATAATTATGTTGAAATTGAAAAAACAAATTTTATCCTGCTTTTTGAAATAAAATTGCTTCTCCACATTGTTATCATTTTCTACGATTAAACTGTTCTTTCTCATTTACCAGATATCAGCTAAACTAATACATTTGGAAAAATATAAATTTTGGAATATATAATGCTATTTATCAGAAAAACTTATATAAAAAAGGTAAAATGAAACAAATTCATAAATTATGGCAGGTATGACAATTATATACATATGTTATATAAATTTGGGGAGATATGTTTTAACAGGTAAAAATAAGGCACTGTGACTGGGGTCGTAAGTGAAATTATAGGGATGATGAACTTTTTCTTATTTAATGAACAAATTCTTAATGTAGTATTATTATTAGCGTGTTGGATATTTTTGTGTTTGGCTTAAAGAATCTCTAGTGTTTATCCTAAAGTAATTATTTTAAGTTGTCATGTTCATCTACAATAAAAATGAAACTAAAAATGTGTTACTTTTAGTTTAAAAAATCTGAAAGATTTATTTTTACAGTAAAATAATTACAAAAGAAAGCTTAACTCTATCTCAATATGCTATCATTTATGTTTCTATGAGATTAACTGTGACTCTATTAATGTTGATTAAAAATATTTCCACAATTTATTTAAATATTTATGTTTTATTTAAGAAAGCATTATTTAATAATTATTTTTCAAAAAAACAAAAGTATACTCAAGTATACTTTTAATTTAGTTCAATATGCCCTTTTTAAAAAAACACATTAAAGAATTATTCATAATCATTAAAACATTATGATTAATATCTGTTTACTAATTAATAGCAGTATATGATATTTATGATATTTTAATAATTATAAATGTAATTTTAATCAAAATGGAATTTATTTATAATAATACCAAGTGTATACAAATTTTTAATAATAATTTAAAAAAACTTCTTTATGTTTTCTAATTTATCATCTCAGTGTCTTTCAGAATTTATAGATTATGATGTTTTAGTATTAATTTATCCATTATTTATAATTATTAACGGCTTAAAAATTTAGTTAATTTTATGTTTTTCATCAAGTATTTATAATAATCATCCATTTAAAAAGATTTGTTTTACTATGACACTTGATTTTATTTCTTTTATAATTTATTCTTAGATTTGTAACATGCAAATAAATTGTTAGATGTTTTTCTATTTATAAATTTTTGTATATCCAGTAAATTTCATAAAAAATAATTTATTGGAAACATGATAATGTGTATAAAGTTTTTAATATTAGGGAACAAATTGAACTATAAATTCAAATTGCTATTAGATGAGAGAACAGCATTAGCAGTATAGTTAAAAATCTATAGATGTTGGTAATTTATCAATTAATATAATATTTATACATAAAACAAAAACAATACCTAAAATGTGTTCAAAAATCAGCTGAAATGAAATTAAGGAACTGTACTTTAATATTATGATTAACTATACCAGAAAATATAAACTGATGTAGAATCAATAAGATTGTGAAGTAAAAATATGTTATTTCTAACTGAACTTGTTTTTAAGAATAAAATTATAATTTTGATGTTAAATATAACACTTTTTATATTGAAGATCTCAAATATTATTCTTACTTACTAATATAATAACACACACAACCTTCCAATTTGAAACAATGTCAGAGTGACAGAATCAATTGCTTTATGATTTATGGCTTCAGTGCCAAGTTGACAATTTTGATGGGAAAACTCCCCGCGTATGAAATCCTGAAAAACAAAGTTACTTGGTTGCTTTTAATAATATTAAAAAGTTTTATTCTTAAAAAGTAAATAGTTGAATGGTTTTCCTTTTATTCATGATTTTATAAAATATTTGGAATGTCACAAGTTGTAGACTAGGAACCCATCAGAGAATGGTGTGGTGATATAGACACTGCACTAAATGTCACTGGAAAATACATTTTGGTTTTTTCTAGTTGGTAAACCCTATTTTATCTTATACTGGTTCAGACTCTTTTCAAAAATAAATAAATTATGAATATATGTTAGGTTTGTGATCATACATTAAAAAAGCATATAAGAAAAAATGTTATAATAAAAGCAAAAGAATCCAGGCGGAATTATTTTTTTTATTTATAAAATTCACAAACCATGTATTTCTTACAATTTTTTCTTTATATCCACAAGATTCTTTTTATTTAAAATAAATGTACTTAGTTAAAACTAATTTATAATAATAGATGTAAAAGTGTTCAAATTTGTTGTGTGTAATCTTATGAATAGCATTACAAAAGGAGAGGTTGTACATAGACATGAGTTTTTTTTTTTTAGTTTCTTGTTTTTAAAGAGAGTTTATATTTTTAAGAAAGCTGTCAACATCAGCATAATTCAAACTTTTGGATCACTTCTGAGCCAGAGAGCTTCAGTGGTCACAACATTTCAGAAAGTTGAGCTGATTACAATGATATTTTTAGTTATATAGAAGTGGGCTAATTTGCATATTTTTTAACAACAGCTAATATGGAACCCATGCAGTAATCACAATTGATCAATATGGGAGTGCAAAAATAGTACAGTGGTAAACTAAACTTGTCATTATGGTAACATCTTGCTAATGTCAATTTTAAAATATGTCATTCTTGCATTGACTAACCATTGATAAACAAAAATTAAGTATCTCTCTCTTTCATGATTGTTGTCAGCCCATTCATAATCTAGTCCTCACCATCATTTTACCTAAAGAAGAACTGAAGAAGACTAAAACAAATAAAGCCTTAAACATCCTGAATAAAATCTTCTTAAACTAGCTTTAGTGGATTCTCACCAGAATCGAGTATCGGAGAAGACACAAATCTACTGAAAGCAAGATTAGTGCTGTTAAATAAAAATGTGTTTTTTTTCTTATATTTTTTAATATTAACTTGCATATGTCTAATGTTTGAGTACAAAAACTCTTACAAATCAAATATTCACAATGGTTTTAATCCATTCTAATTGGGTAATGGGTAAAATTAGAATTTGATAATGGGGTTGTAAAGTTAAAATTAATATTAATTTTCTTGAATAATTTTAACATTTTTTTTCATTTAAATATGTATTGGAATTTTTTCTAACATACTTTTTTTAAATGTTAGGATTAAAATTTATAATCAGTTTTTATTCCAGAATTAGTATTTAATATTTAATATAACTTGTATATGTCTTTTTATCAATTAATTTGTAATTTTGCCAATCATTATATGTATTATTAAATTATAGTTTATTAATAATAATAATAATAACAACAACAACAACAACAACAATAATAATAATAATAATAATAATAATAATAATAATAATAATAATAATAATAATAATAATAATAATAATAATAATAATAATAATAATGATGATGATGATGATGATGATGATGATGATGATGATGATGATGATGACGATGGTGGTGGTGGTGTGTTTTATATTGAGTAGGATATAGCATATTAGTGTTCATAAGTGATTTCAATCCACTAAAATAAATTTTCTGATATAGGAATACATACTGAGCTATATATTTTGTGCCCTTTTCTTTAGGCTCAGAATACATTTATAGTATCAATTACTAAAAAAAATTAATAAGTATTCTATTGGTATGATTACGATGTTATGCTGACAATCTTGTAAAAGTTTAATATAAAGTAAGATGAAAAGTACTAATGTATAAATTATACTTAATATATTTAAAACAGTTAAATAAAGTTAAATGTTAAATTGTATATGGTTGGAACAGCTGACCATAATAAAATAATGTAGTGACTAACTCTTTTAAATAAGTATTAAAAGGTGAATTTTAAAGTAATGAACTTACAATTAAATAAATATTATATTTTACAGTATAAATTATATTTAATAATTGTGTTTAAAAGTATTTATTTAAAAAGGTATGTTTGTGGTAGAGAATGAGTATTTAATTTTATAGTATCAAAATATTCTAAATTATATTAGTACATATATATTTTTAATATATATACTTGTTGTAATTAAACATTTATTTTTCTCTGACAGAATTTGATACAGGCTATGTTTGATTGTAAGTCATGTGAAGTAGTCGGATCTGAGTTTGATCCTAGCTTCATGACTCTAGCTATAAACCCATTTCAAACCCTGAACCGTAAACTTTAAAATGCAATGGAAGTTAAGTACATTCAATCCATGCTAATTTCCATATAGAATAACTTATTTTGTAAATGTGTATTCAAATAATTAGTTTCAGATTTAAATTAATTAATTTTATTAATAAACTATGATAGAATTATTCATGAACTTATATGTATTATAATCATGGATTGTGCATATATTTTGTAAATATTTAAATATATATAATTGTTTGAAAGTTTCACATATGTCGAATGTTTGATTTTATTTTTAAATAATTTGTTAAAGTTTCTATTGATTGAAAGCTACATCTTTTGATAAGCTTTCAGATTTTCCCTTTCCAAAAAACAACAGTTAAAGTTTTATTAATTAGAATAAAGATAAGGATTTCCTAATTAAAATAGTTTTCTGATTTTAAGAATTCATTTTCTAATTAGAAAATGAATTCAAGTTAATGAGTTTGAAAGCCTTATCTATCTAAAAACAACCAGCAAATGTAAAAACATTAATAATGAAGAAGTTGCCATATGAGGCATCAGGAGGACAGGCATGTTAGGCTCTGAAAAGTTTAGAGAAGAAGCCATCTTTGTTGTAGAGGCAGTCACCTCGTGCATTTAAATTATAAAATTAAATATTGTTTTGATCATGGTGAAAGGCTAAAATGTCAGGAATCTGTTCTATTGTTCCTGAGGTTCCTAAAAATCTTCAATGAAGCTGCTGAATCTTTTCCAGACCAATCATGCTGCTAAAATTGTGAAAATCAAATAAAATGCTGTTCAAGTAATCGACCGAATGCATGCCTATGTTTTTTACCAACCTGGATGTGTAAAATAAGAACCAGCTCTGTAAGAAATGGGTAATATATTTCCAAATGAACCTTAAACTTTTTGGCCAGTTTCAAACTTTACTTTACACTCCCTTTTAGAGCCTTTTTGCTCTTTAATGTAACAATCTTTTATAAAACCTTTTATTCATGCTACCGAAAATCTATATCGTAGTTCTCTCAACCTCTAGTCTTTAAAACTTTCTCTTTTCTTACTTGGCGGTTTATTCATTATATTATATATATATTTATGTAATTCATTAATGTTGTTATTTTAATTATATGCCACTAATCTTTCGACTCGATAAACTCCTTTGTTCTATTTGCCTTATGTAGAAAATATAATATTAACTCTGATAATAATTCTCGCCCATTAGAACTAGATTTATACAGTTCTATCAATCATCGAGTTGAAAGAAATTATTAAATGTTTGTTATTTTTATAGTAAATTATTAGCTCCGTTTTTCACCTATGTCCCCAGCTCCTATCTAATTTACAAATGTTTATATATTCATATATATAATGTTAAAATGTTTTTTTTCTCATATTCACCAATATTTATTTATTCACGTATAATCTAAAATGTTTTTGTAAAAAGGGTAGATAAAGGAATCAACTAAATACATTCTAATTCAGATTGTTTTCACTGTCTATTAATATTCAGAGGGGCACGATATTTGGTGCATGATGAATATAATTTTATAATGCGTAAAATAGTTTTAGTTAAAAGCTCATTTGACTTTAATTAAATTGATCAAGTCATCACATAGAGCATTCTATCACTGGGTTTTATTTTTCAAATGGTGACTAGCAAGTCATCATCTTCAATGTTGTTGGCGTAGGGCTATCTTTCATTTCATTAGGCTTGTCGGTGATCATATTTCTGTTATTTTAAATTATCGAGGAAGAAAGCACTTCCTCTCCCATTCATATTAGTCAAAGGGCATAAGACTTGTCAGATGCAAGCCACCATAGGACTTCGATTATCAACTAGCTATCATATTTCAATTTCACTTTATAGCTCATAATTCGTCAGCACCGTTGCCTCTCTGTTCCAGTAAAGCCCACTCTGATGCTCGTAATTCGTGATGAAGTGATTGCAATTAAAGTCGAACAACTTCTCAGTTATTTCAAATTAAATAATTTTTCCAATAAAAATTGAAGTTATGCCCTAAAATATGTATCTTGCTCTTCATGAATGGATTTGCGAATGTGAAAATAAATATCACATTCTCTTGTATAAAATTAGAGTAATAAATTCTTTACTAATGAATACTGTTATCTGCCTTTTATTTCTTGTTGGGAGCATAGACATAGACTTTCAAATATTGTAATATTCATTGACATATAATAAGGACCGCCACTCATATTATAATTATAAACTTTGTTTAAGGACTAGAAGTAATTAATTTAATCTTTATTTAAAATTCAAACATAAATTATTATTATTAAATATTTTCTAAACACACTTGGTTTCTTAAGTCTTTTTATTCGTAATTATTTTAATGTTAATGCTCGCTGTCTGTGTTGGCAACCCAAACATATACATATGATTCGATTTAAAATTATCTTAGTTAATTAATTATCTGATATTAGTGTCAGTTCAGGGGTCTCTAATCCTCACCAACCATTGAGCTAGTTTCTTGGTGCATAGCACTGTGCCGTCGATTTAGATTTCTACTAATCTGAGCTGGTGAGTTGGGTTTGAATTCAGTTTTCATTCAGCTGAGTTTGAATCTGACTTGCAGTTCTTTTGGTGGGTTTTTCGACTGGTACACATGTGACATATAAACATTCATACATGTGTGCTTACAAAGTCTTCTTGTTAATAAAGTTTCAAAATTGCTTTTAAATTACACTGTAGAATTGAAAATATTTATTATTTACCACAAGATTAAATATAAAAGAATTAGCTATTATAAGTATTTAGTTAAATTTTAAAATGAATGTAGTTAGCAAAAATTAAATATTTTGTTTTCAAGAAAAATAGATACCTTAAAACTAAGTGTTGAATAAATTGATAAAATGTTGTTTCTAAAAGTCATTTTAAAATATTTAGTTGATTTTAATAAAGTGTAAAAATTAATTTAGAATTAATATTTTTAAAAGAAGAGTCAATACTTTATTTTTAATTTTAATTGTGTAATCTCAAAGTTATATGTAAATGAAGCAATCAGGTGAAAGTCTAATCAACCAATCAAAAGATGGATTTATTTGGGTATAAAACAGATGCTCAATTATTTTCAATGTGCTTTCAATTAGTTAATTTTGCTTTCGATTATTCAAGTTTGCTTCTGTTAGTTGACTTTGCTTTCTGTTAGTTAAGTTAGCTTTCTGTTAGTCAATTCAGTGCTATAATAACTCTCTAATAATTTAATTTTATAAATAGAAAGTGTACCAATTTAATCATTTTAACAAATAGAGCATATTTAAAAACTATACATTTATTTGGTTTTAAAGATGACTGTTAACCAACAAAATTCCCTACTAAGTCACTTTATCAAAATTTAATCTAAATGTCTCATAAACATGGAAGTACCAAGAAGAAATATCTACCTGTATAAAGGAATGTTGGGAGTAAAAGTTTTAGTTAAAAATATAATCTTAGTAATTTTAACGGGGAGAAATATTTTATCAGCCAAATTAATATGCTGGATATTATATGAGGAATTGAATGGAAAAATTGATAAGACATTAAAAGTAATAATGCATTTTTGTTTGGAAAGATAGTTTTATCTGAGACCGGAAAATAATACGGTAAAACTTTTACAATCTTTCAATAATTTAAAAATAGATATTTTGAACATAAGATGAAGAAAATGTTTCTTTTTAAAGAGAACTTTTTTTTTAATAATTTATTTTAAGCTGTCATTTGATAAATGCTGGAAAAATAAAGACAGTTATTAAAATACCATATATGATAAGTCTTTTATTATTTTCAAAGACTGTATGTATTTTTATAATATTTTAAAAAAAAATGATAATTGGAAACTAATAATTGAAAGAAAATATCCTTGGATAAAAATAAAATATTCTGACAATAAAACCCTTTATATGATAGTATCATGAAAAAATAAGTAAATATTAATTCCTGGGAATATTTTTAAAAATGCTATAGAATTATATCCGGACGCCCAAATTTATATCACCGTGTCAAAGACACTATGCGCCAGCATAGGATCCTAATGAAATAAAAACTTCGGAGAATTATTTTTGAATATTATAAGTTAAAATTATCTTTAATAATCACTGTTCTGAAAATAGAAACAATAGATTATTATTTTTATAAACTTTTATCAATAAATCCAGATTTTCATAAGTCAAATTTCCTTGTCATTTTCCATTTATTTTTAATTTTTGTTCATTATGTTTTGAAGGAATCTACTGAACATGCATTATGTAGGGAGAAAATTGTCTTGAAGTGTTCAGACAATTGTCAGCAACAAGTGTTGGGGGAGTTGCAATGCCTGTAAAGAAATGTGATAATAAATCCTGAAGAAAAAAGAACATTTTGTTTTAAAAAAGAACATTGATCATGGATTAAATTTTATGTAATTATGTTTTTGATTTATTTTAAAACTAATCTTGGTATTAATTTTTTTATTTATAAAATTAAAAATAGGAAAGGTACATAAAATAATTACTTACTAATGATATTATAATTTCTATAAAAGATTTTAATATTTTTTAAAAAGATTTTAATATTTTAAGTATGATAATATTGAATGAGTTATATTATGCATTTTTTTATTGATTGTGGGCCAAGAAGATGTCTAATAAGTGATTATCAAGTAGACATATCACTTGGGTAATAATTGTAGAATATTAATATTTTATATGATTTATTTTTCTTTCTTTTCTTTAGATTGTCAATATATTTTATAATGTTATTGAATAAATGTATGGATATGTGCGAATATATTCAACACATATAACATTTATAGAAGTTAAATTTTATTAAGGATATGCATACTTTTATTCCATATTACTAATATAAAACAACTTAATAATGAATATAATTATATGATTCTTTCGTAAAAAACTTTAGGATTTTTTTAAGTGTTTAAAGTATTGATAACAGTCATTTGTTCAAGAATTTTAAGAAAGTGAAGTAACCTTTTCTTGTTGAACCGTTTAGATTGTTATCTTTATATGTGAATTTATTTGTTATTTTAGAATATGTAGTAAGAATTTTTTGTTGGTGTATATTGATAAATCTATAAGGAAATTTTTAAAGGGTAGTGACTTGGAAGTAATTTAAAATGAAACCAAAGAGGTGCTTTTAATATGGGTTTTTTATTATGGGAATAGAAATAATTTTGTGATCTTAATTATGAAGGTACAGATAACAGAGGTCTGTAACTTGTATATTTTTCTGTGGGCAGTGTTTTACCTTTGTATTGAATATTAATGTTACAAAAAGCTGAATAAATAGCTTGGACATTGTTATTTTAGTGGAGGATATTAGACAGATAAGTCATGCCTCTTTTTTATACACTGTTACCATGTTAACTATCTGATATATGTACTATTGAGTAGATACTCTAGTTTGTCCCTATACCTACACATCTTTTCTCTATTGTGATTTCTAAGTATTACATTGTACAGAATTGTATATTTTAATGGAGAATGTTAAATAATTTTAGAGTTGAAGGATCGTTATTGGAAAAGGATAAGAAAGGTTTTCTTACGTTGGATGATGATAAAATAAATACAAATGAGATTGAGAATAAAAATTAAATATGGAAAAGAATCATAGAATAGTTTCTATATTTTAGTAAAACTATTTTGTTAAAGTATGTAAATGATAAGGAAGTTGTTTCGCGAAATTTTAAAATAATCTAAGTATTGTAAACTTACATGTATTGCATATTTTTAATATATTGTGTATTGAAAGAAAACAGCATAGAATGAAACAAGTAGTTATATTTTATAGTTATTTTATGTTAAGAAAATACATCAATTTTATATTAGATTAATGCAATATAAGATGTGTAATAGATTATAATTACATTATTAATTGAATCCAATAATTTTTATTGAACCAGAATAGATATATGTTATTTAACAACAACAATACTATTGTGATAAGCTATTTTAAATGATTATGTAATCCTATTGTAGTTTATTTTTTTATGTTTTCATAAGTGCTCCATATTTCAATGGAAACATATCATAGTGGCAATTAATGACAAACGATATATTTGAAGTATTACGTATGTCCATGATTATTCTTAATTATTATTATAATTCTGATGAATATCTAAATAGATAAATTAAATTATATTTTAAAAGTCGGAGTAAAAACTTAAGTGCTTATATTTTATTTTATTAGTTTATGTTGAAAAAAAAAAGAAAATTGTAATGATAAAATATTCATTTTGGACTGTAAATATTGTAAATAAGTTATTTGTTAATTTTATTGTAATAAAAGTTGTTAAACTCGTTTTATAAATTTGTGTGTTGAATCAATTTCTTTTCACATCACAAGCAGGTGATCACAGAAGATTTGAAGCAAAACATAATATTTGCACAATAAGAAAAAGTGTATTATTTAAGAATTATAAATATTTTCTTAAGATAATTTATTTAAGAATATTTCATTTACATTATCATTGTTATCATTATGGTCATAAATTAATTATATAAAATATGAGACATATTTTATTTAAGATGCCATATGAAAACTAAAAGATTATGCTATATTATTTCTTTATTATTATTATTGAAGGTAAGAATTATAATGAGGGAAAATAGATAAGATCAAATTATTATTATTATTATTATTATTATTATTATTATTATTATTATTATTATTATTATTATTATTATTATTATTATTATTATTATTATTATTATTATTATTATTATTATTAGTTAGGTGTAGTTGAGGATGATATTAAGTCCATTATCATGCTTGACTACAGTAATTTTGATTGACTTGAATTAGATTAAGAACCTGAGATTATTTTAGTTAGATTATTTTGAATAAAGAGATTAAGATTTATTTATCAGTATTATCTTAATTAATTATTGTTAAAGTCATAAGATGATATAAATTTATTATTTGAGATAGTAATAGGAGGGATAATATTCTTATGCCATAGAGGTGGTATCCCTGGGATATTGGCTCAATGTAATTCATATTGCCACTTGTATCTCATGCCCTAGTCTCATGATTTAATAAATATTTATTATTTAATTTATAAACCGAACCATATTATAATTTATTATTAATTAGAGCTAGTTAAACAATTGACATTAATGTAGAATATTTTTATTATCGATTATATGCATTTTAGCCAAGCATAACTATTTATCTGAGCTAGTCCCATTTAATTATATATGATATTTCCTGGAGGTGAACCTAGACTAGTCAATAAAATAATTAAAATTACCCCCAATTCAAAATTAAATAAGTCTAACCAAAGAAAATAAAGTCTTCACATTGAGAAATCTGTTTTTGGCGTAGAAACCAATGATTGTGTTATGGAGTTTATTTTCTTTGACTCATCTTGTTTAATTTTGAATTTGGGATAATTCTAACATATATATATATATATATATATATATATATATATATATATGTTGCCATATATTTTGAAGCATATATATATATATATATATATATTTGAAGCAATATATATATATATATATATATATATATATATATTGTTGCCATAAAGTTATAATGACTATGGAATTTTAAAAAAATAATGTAAAAGAAATTTAATTTTATTACACAATTTAATATTGTTATGTGGGAGTAAAGTTTCAAGTTAGCAAAAAATGTAATTAATTAATCAAAATCAATTCATGATAAAAGAATGTATAAATTAAATTCTAATTTTGTAATTATTTAGGGGAAAAGGTGACAAAAGATGTAATTACTGTTGGATCAGAGAAAATGAAAGACATTCAGAATTTAATTAAAAAAATAAAATTAGTAAAATTTTAAAATCAAATTAGGTTAAGATAGCAATCTGTAAGATATTTTAGATAGCAGAAAAGTATTTTTTTCTTATAAAATTAATTAATCAATTTGAAAAATTCAGATGTTTTTGTTTTGAGAAATATATATAGAAACAGAGAAAAGTTTTTATTTCTTGTCAAACTTATTGTAAACTTTTTTAATATGTTAAATTGCAATGCTATAAACCATGAGTAGATGGTCACAATTTCTCTGATCATCTCTGAGAAGCTGAGGATGGAGTTCCCTGCTACTATAAAATGTGATGCTGCTAATGTTCATGCCTACAATTGATGATTCATGTTGCTGACATACAATGCCATAGTCATCAATAAGAATCCCACAGTATAATGTTACCAAGTGACCAGCCAGCCAATTCTACTGCTTTCCAAAATCCTTCATGAACATCTGCTACAAGAATGATTTATTTTAACTTTGTAAATCTCAATTTACAATTATAGGCTTGCTAATATTTTGCTTTTTTTGCTTTAAACAATTTATTTATTAATCATTCTTTAAAATCTGTTTTCCTTAGTATTATATAAAATAATCTTATTATATTTTTAAAATCTGCTTTCATATTATATTTTGACCTACACTCAATTAATTCAATATTAAGGAAGATCATCTATTGTAATATCTTTATCTTTCTTACATCTGCTAGACTTTTTATTGAAGAATCACATGAAGGATGTAAATTTAGTAAATACATATTCAGTGACTAAAATAGTTAATACTTCAGTAATTCTGTCTAATTGAGACATTTAAATCCCTCCTCTAATTCATTCTAATTTGTTTTTTAACTGCTATTTTTAAATTGTATATTTAAAATACGTTATTCTAAAATGTCATTTAGTGATCAATGCAATTGTAATGGTTTATATAATTAACTTTCAAATTTAAAATTAAGATGGTGTGCTGAGAAGTTAAAACCAATCGTTATTTTCGATTTTGGGAAATGGCAAGTATATATATATATATATATATATATATATATATATATATATATATATATATATATATATATATATATATATATATATATATATATATATATATATATAGGGGATTTATAAACAACATTCAGTTTTAAAATAAAATTTAATGTTCAAAGTTAAAGGGTAAAACATTGTTTCTGTTTTAAAAGGAACAAATTTATATATGTATACTTCAGGTACTCTATTTTCAGGTCTATAAGACATATGTTATAAATAATGAAATATATGATAGGATTGTTTAATTCTTTAAAATCTTTTAACACAATATTTCTTTCTATATGTAAGACCTATGGGATGGAACTCTAATTAAGCATAGAATAATTTTATCT
Source organism: Epiperipatus broadwayi (assembly GCA_028023455.1). Lineage (NCBI taxonomy): Eukaryota > Metazoa > Onychophora > Udeonychophora > Euonychophora > Peripatidae > Epiperipatus > Epiperipatus broadwayi. The sequence continues at coordinate 658,327 of JAQFVV010000304.1, forward strand.
TCAGAGTATATATATATATATATATATATATATATATATATATATATATATATATATATATATATATATATATATATATATATATATATATATATATATATATATATATATTGTAATGGATGTTTAAGACACCATTACAAAAAATTATAGTTTTATAGAGGTGAAGAAAATAAAATAAATTTTTATATAAGATTTCGTTTGTAAAACTTGATTAAAAGTTTTTTTTTTAATGCTTGTACAAATATATATGTATGTGTGTGGGAATTATATTTTAATACCAAAGTTATATTTGGTTTTTAATTTTGATTTTAAAAAAAAAAACTAAGATTACTTTTTTGTTAAATTTGTGTAAAAGTAAAGTGTACAAATAGATTGCTTTACAGATTTGGGATTTATATTGATAAGAATAATTAAAAAAGAAAGAAAACAAAAAGAAAATAATTTTTCATTAGTTAATTCCTAGATCTGTAAAGGGCAGTCTATTCCGTTAATTAGATAACTATTGTTATCTAGATAGAGAATTTTTAAATTTTGATTAAAAAGAAAAAGTTTGGTAATTGGTTTTGAAGATATGATTCAGATATAACAGGCTGAATCAGGCCATTGGATTATCTGTGACTAACTTTCAATACTTACATAAGCTAGAACACTTGCACCAGCGCAAGAGACAGACACCAACTCTGCCAGGGGAATTGCACAACTATTCCTGCCAAAAATACTTGGAAAGAATGATTCCTGCATATTCTGAAAGCTGATCAGCTAATTATTCTACCTAGAATGAACATTAAACCTACAGCAAGAATATTTTCTTTACCATGATGTGCTAAGCTTCTCACCAGAACAGGTTCGGACATCCTGTGTCTCCATTAACTGCCTATAATGCCATAAGAACTGGCTCCAAAGAAACCACTAACCAACTCGCCCAAGCCTACCGTCAGTCACTCCCGAGTAACAGACTATACTTAAGAAGTCTAGTGCACTAGAGTTTAACTAAATTATTAAGGTACCTTATGCTCCACAATTTAAATAATTTTCTTGTCTTAGATTTGTTTTCTTTTTTAAATATAAATGTTTTTCAAGTTGTATATTATGTAATGCATTTTCTGTGTACTTGATAATTCTTTTTTTTTCTTTTAACGAGTGCTAGTTTCAAACCTATTACTGACCGTCCTATTTAAGTCTTAATAAGTAAGATTGTAGCTTATTTTAATCTCACATTCCTTGTTGTTACAGAGCACAGTCTGAATATTACAGACTAATTTAATTGGTTTTTGGCTTGTGACCCATTTTTATTAGCCGTACTTATGTCGCGACCTTAATTATTAGTAATAGTCGATTACAAAATATAATAGTCTTTAGTTTTATTTCTTAAAGCTTCCAATTCATTTATTAGGGGCACGTACAATCGTTTTAACTCTTTCTATAAGTAGATCATGAGCTCCTAGCCTGTCTCACTCAGAGGGAGGTCACTCGATTGAAAGTAATAACTTTCAACACTCTTTTATTATTATTAATGTTTTGGAAGCTACCTTCACATTTCTTCTGTTTTGACATAAATCTCTTTTCCTAACTATGGGTTATAAGCAGGAAGCTAACCTCCTTGTCTGAAGTGAGATCACTGTATACTTACTAATACTTCTGCTACTGCCAGTATTTTGCACTCTTTCATGCACAGGAAATCGCTCTCAAAGCCATATAAATATTTTAGTTCAATTTTGACAAAAGTACATGTAATACATATTTTGAATGTGCTTTAAAGATTATTATTTAGATTTATGTTTATTTAATCATACTTTTAATAAAATTATTTATTTATTCATTTACTTAGTTGATTTTGTTTTCTGTTGCTACCTTTCCAACTCACTGAACAAAACATAGATCTCATTTGCTTGATTGAGCTAGTCCGGCATATTCTATTCGCATATCTTGTAACCCCTTAAAAATAAATAGTTCCAAATTTTGGACTAGTGGCACCCTGGCGATCAGTATATGTGAGTCTAAAGATTTTGTTCGGTATAATATATATATATATACACACATATATATATATATGAAAAACAAAAACAAGTTAATCACGTAACCTGCTATCACTTGTTATTTATGTTCAAAAGATGGCGCTATACCTAAACCACCGAACAAGTGTAAGATTTGTTTTACATAAACGAAAAAAGAGTCAGAAATTAACTACCTCTTTCATTTGCTCACCCCCAGATCAGCTGATTTCAAGCTGGTTTGCTCTCCTCAGTGGGGGATAGAGTATAGAAACTAGATCTAAAACACTGACTCTCAAGTGTTTATGCAAAACGTTTCTATCAGATTGCAAGCGTTTTGGTATAGCGCCATCTTTTGAACATAAATAACAAGTGATAGCAGGTTACGTGATTAACTTGTTTTTGTTTTTCATAAATGTACCTTTAAAGTTTTCTTGCAATGATATATATTGCAGAAACTTTGATTATATGGTGATTCTGAACTGAGATCAGACCCATATAAATATCTGGCTTGCTAGGCTGAGTTTGAAGACTTTACCGGTCTGAAAAATTCATGCTTGCAATCTGATAGAAACGTTTTGCATAAACACTTGAGAGTCAGTGTTTTAGATTTAGTTTCTATACTCTATCCCCCACTGAGGAGAGCAAACCAGCTTGAAATCAGCTGATCTGGGGGTGAGCAAATGAAATAGGTAGTTAATTTCTGACTCTTTTTTCGTTTATGTAAAACAAATCTTACACTTGTTTGGTGGTTTTGGTATAGCACCATCTTTTGAACATAAATAACAAGTTATAGCAGGTTATGGGATTAACTTGTTTTTGTTTTTCATAAATGTACCTTTAAAGTTTTCTTGCAATGATATATATTGCAGAAACTTTGATTATATGGTGATTCTGAACTGAGATCAGACCCATATAAATATCTGGCTTGCTAGGCTGAGTTTGAAGACTTTACCGGTCTGAAAAATTCATGCTTGCAATCTGATAGAAACGTTTTGCATAAACACTTGAGAGTCAGTGTTTTAGATCTAGTTTCTATACTCTATCCCCCACTGAGGAGAGCAAACCAGCTTGAAATCAGCTGATCTGGGGGTGAGCAAATGAAAGAGGTAGTTAATTTCTGACTCTTTTTTCGTTTATTTAAAACAAATCTTACACTTGTTTGGCGGTTTTGGTATAGCGCCATCTTTTGAACATAAATAACAAGTGATAGCAGGTTACGTGATTAACTTGTTTTTGTTTTTCATAAATGTACCTTTAAAGTTTTCTTGCAATGACATATATTGCAGAAACTTTGATTATATGGTGATTCTGAACTGAGATCAGACCCATATAAATATCTGGCTTGCTAGGCTGAGTTTGAAGACTTTACCGGTCTGAAAAATTCACGCTTGCAATCTGATAGAAACGTTTTGCATAAACACTTGAGAGTCAGTGTTTTAGATCTAGTTTCTATACTCTATCCCCCACTGAGGAGAGCAAACCAGCTTGAAATCAGCTGATCTGGGGGTGAGCAAATGAAAGAGGTAGTTAAGTTCTGACTCTTTTTTCGTTTATGTAAAACAAATCTTACACTTGTTCGGCGGTTTTGGTATAGCGCCATCTTTTGAACATAAATAACAAGTGATAGCAGGTTACGTGATTAACTTGTTTTTGTTTTTCATAAATGTACCTTTAAAGTTTTCTTGCAATGATATATATTGCAGAAACTTTGATTATATGGTGATTCTGAACTGAGATCAGACCCATATAAATATCTGGCTTGCTAGGCTGAGTTTGAAGACTTTACCAGTCTGAAAAATTCATGCTTGCAATCTGATAGAAACGTTTTGCATAAACACTTGAGAGTCAGTGTTTTAGATCTAGTTTCTATACTCTATCCCCCACTGAGGAGAGCAAACCAGCTTGAAATCAGCTGATCTGGGGGTGAGCAAATGAAAGAGGTAGTTAATTTCTGATTCTTTTTTCGTTTATGTAAAACAAATCTTACACTTGTTCGGCGGTTTTGGTATAGCGCCATCTTTTGAACATATATATATATATATATATATATAAATATATTTACTGCATATATATATATATATATATATATATATATATATATATATATATATCATAACTGCATAAGCCCTGATCTAGCCTCATATAAAAGATGTCTGCACATTATATATTTTTTATGACATGACCATTTATGTTTTATTTTACAGAGATTTAAATTTCAGTCCAAATAGTTATTATTTTTATAAACATTTAGCATTACAGAGTTGTCTTATTTCATGATTATCTTATTGCACTTCTTCAGCAGGCATATATTCCTGAGTCAAAAGATTTAATTTGATGGTTTCCATTTGTTTACATTCCTTGCAAATGTGGGAACATTTTTTTACATTTTTCAGACCTGAAGTGTCTTGTTTTGTTATCTGTGCAGTGGATCATTCCTACCTGTTCATGAGAGTTATTTCAGGATATATGAAGATGTGCATTCCTTCATTCCATTACCCATTTATTCTATAAAATTTGGATCTAAGTTCACAGAAGTAAATACATTCACATCATTGTATATTTGTTGGATTAGTTATTGTGCTAGCCACTCAGTACTGCATTCCTTCTGTCTGTATTGTTAAGCCTAATATATCAGTATTTGTGGGTCATGATCATGAGAGATATGCAGTCATCTTTTCCAACTATATTTCTTAGAGTTAATTCACATGTTTTCTTGTGTATACTTAATTAAGTATCAAGTGCCTGCTAAAAGCATATCTTCCTTAAAGATCATCAAATCTACCATCCAAAATATATTCTTGTGTGTATTGAAATTCCTTGTTTATATTTAATCACAAAGTAAATGTCATGTAGTCCCTGATATATATGTTATATGTGGAAACTATTAACACATATAATCCTTAATTAATATAATTTCCACTATGTCCAATAAGTCTACCAATAAATTAAGCTGTATTCATTTCTTTTATTTAATTTTATCACCCAGTAGATGACGTGGGTAATCAAGTCGAAACATTGGTATATCAATATTTAAATTTTTATCATGGATGAACCTGCAATATATTTTGCATTGGATTTTCTGTTTGCCACAGGGAAATCATATAATGATAATCCAATTTTAAGATATCTCTACCTCTCCCTGATCACTGAGCCCAATTAAAATGAAGTGGTATATGGACTTGGGCATGAATTGTGGTGGTTTAAGTCTTTTAGTAGAGATTTTGCTGTTATCAGCTCATATATTGCTTTGGGTCTCTTGTTTTCCATAGGGAAATCATATATTCATAATCCAATTCTAAGAATCTATCTCTCCCTGATCACCAAGCCTAATTAGAATGAAGTTGTATGTGGGGATGAGAATGAGTTGTTCTATTTTTATTGCCCAAGAGGTGATTTTGCTGTTGTTGGCTCTTTCCAACCATTAAAATATATCCCTAAGTATCATATAACAAGTGTATAAATACTGTAAACGTGTAAATAGTTTTTACATTCATATTATTTTTAAATGTGAATCACCATGTCTCTCTCTTATTTTAAACATAGTTAAATGTAGATTTTACACACACTTTGTGATGCACTGACATATTTTCTAAGTTAGTAGTGAATAAATAGAAGGGTCATCATCAAAAAAGCTAAGGAGGTATTTGAACCTATAAATGTTTATTAATTTAGAAATGGTGTCCTAATCAGAAGTATGGCAGATATGTTATAAATAAATAATATCTATAGTGGCAAGGGGTAGATGCTGTCTGGATTTAAACATGTTTGATCCAAATAATGATTAGGAAATATGACAGGAAATGCAGTCTGACTATAATTGGCTAGGAGATTCATACAAAGATAGACAATGTGATTATTTCTAACAGTCATTCACTCCATGGTTTTATCTTTGTACATTCTAAAACAGAAAAATGTAAACTTATGCTCATTTCATTTATTTCCTTTAATCTTGAGTTTGCTTTCATAAAAGTTGAAGGACTATGATAAAATTTTAAACTTAATGTAATATGTCTGTTTAAATTCACTAGAGAATATTTATGTCTGATAGTATTTGAAAAGTTTGTTAGCCAGTACTTTATTGCAATGTCATGATGAATACTTTTAAATGATAAATGTGACAATTTTTTAATTTCATTTTATCCATAGATGGAAGGAGTAATCAACAAAATGTAAAGTGCTAATTTTCAAAGGTTACAATAAAAAAACTCATTTTTTTTTACAAAATTGCAATACTTGTTCACATAGTGATCATGTGATGTGTTATTCACATTTCACTTGTCAAATAGAATATATCTTAAAAGTATTTTTTTTTAATTTTTAGTTTGTTTTCAATCATTGGGGATATATTTTTATTTAATGAATATAAAATATATTTCTTTTTATAATTGAATAAAAATTAAAAAAAAAAAACAAATTAAGTCAGTGAAAAAGAATTAAAAAAAATACCTTTTTCTCACTAATATGTAAATTCAAATTTGTTTTTTTTTTTTAAATATGTTTATCACAATTAATATTTTCTTATTCTTTTAGGTATGTTAAAATTTAATTTAGTAATAAATTTGTTAAATAATATATAATAAAAATACGAACTAACTAAAGGAAAAATCAAAACATAATAAAAAACGCAGAATTAATTCTCTATAAAACTGCTTTAATATTTCAACCAGCAGACCTGTTTTCATCAGAAAGCAAAATGGCTATTTACAAAATTTAAGCACTTAAATTTTGCTTTCTGATGAAAAGCAGTCTGCTGATTGAAATGTTAAGCAGTTTTATAGAGAAGTAATTCTGTGTTTTCATTATATATATATATATATATGATATATATATAATATAAAGTTTTTTTTGTAATATATATATATATATATATATATATATATTACAAAAAAAACTTTTATTTATTGTGCACTACAAAGCCAAAAAGCAATTGTTTTCTTTATCCATAATTGGGAATTTTATATTTAACTTGAAATAGAAGTGTCTGATGTCCAAAAATCCAATAATTTAATCCTTTGATATAAAAGGTAGTGATTAAATTATTTAAATTCTGGAAACCATCACACTTTTCTTTCAAGTTAAAATAAAATCCCTAATAGTTGTGTAAGATAAGTCCTGTACAATAGTGAATGTTAATGTTGAAAAAATGTTATTTTAAACATATGTAAGAAATGATAACTTTAAGATCTGATAGTTGGTCATTACCACATTGAAAATTGAAAAGCTAAGTTTTCACATTATTAATTGAAGGCTTGCCAAACTTTAAGGTATAAAGTTAAAAATGTTACAGTACAAATTCTAAATAAATTTTTAGTTTCACTTTTTAATAATTTGACTAGTTTTTCAACAGAGATTATATATAAAATTGACGTAAAGTGTTTATATTTAATTAGTGAATATATGAAAAAAATGTATTATCACATTTGTTATTTGCATTTACTTTGATGCATCCCCGACAAAAAGAGTGAAACGATGATAATAATAATGATTATTGATGAGATCAATTAGATTAGTATTTTTAATCTGCTAAAAATTCTGATGAGGTCTGATAAACTTATTACATTTAGTCATAGACAGTTTTCATATGATTACAAATAGAAAAATAAAGTCAATTAAAGTGAATCATATTGATCTGGACAAAGAAACTACGTTTATTAAACAAATTATAAATATGTACTCTTTTTTATAAAAAAATAATAATAATTTTAATCATATATTTTATTATAAAATAATGTATTTTAAAAATTAAAACCGTTTACATATTTTCAATTAAAAACATTGTTTAATTGTAATTACTGTCTTTAACATTAAATTATCATCATCGTTTTCTTTTTCTTTCATTTTAATCAAAAAATTACAAGCTGACATCATATGCTTGTGAATATATTTGTAAAGAGAGAGAGGAAGCCAATTGGCTTCTTAAATGTATTTTAATCATTTTGCCGGACGTACTTCCTCAAACGGATCGTCACAGACATTTTTCTTTATTTATTAATGTAAATTAATCATTTTTCAATAATCATTAGTTATTTTTATTTAGTTGAAATTAATCAATATTTCTGAATCTTAGATATAGAATTTAATTTTCCAATAACTTCACCTCTCTTTGTGAAATTTATTGTAATTTACTGGAATACGAGTTTATTAAATATGAATAGAAGAAATTAATGGCTTATGATGTTAATAACTTATATAAATAGAAATATGAAATTTAGAATCTACTCAATGAAATGAAATAAAATTAATTTTTAATTGTATAAAAATGATTGATTACTCTAAAGGTATTTATTAAAGCGTGACTAATATGTTTAATAAAAAATTTTTTTATTAGATTAAATTTATATAGTACAAATCAATAAATACAAAAATTGTAATGTACAGACATGTTACCTAATTGAAAATCCTGAATTAATGAAATGTATAGCATAAGCCATCAGCATAGTTTTGTTTTTGATATGACATCCATACATTTAAATCACAACAGTTAGATAGGTTTTATTTCATTAGAAATATAAAATTTTGCATAAACAGAAAAAAGGCAGCAATAAAAATTGTAGATTGTTTATTATTCACTTACATAAAAATATAGAATAAAATATTAATCAATTTTAACCAGTTAACAATTTGACATTTTTTTCTGATCCACTTGCTGAGAGTTTTTGGAAATGGTATTCTAAAAATTAACATTTGGTGTTTTTAATTATATGAAAACTGACTTGAAAATCAAACAATGGATCTTACATATCATTGATTGTGTTATTGTAAACCACTTTTAGAAAACAAATAAATTTAAGTTATTTTTAATGTGAATGACTGAAGGCATATTTATGATAGGTCTATTGTGTTCTGCTTTAAAATACAATATTTTCTCATAATAGTTACAATATTGAAAATATTCTAACATCATGTTCATTTTGATAGCTAATGATGTAATACATGCAGTTGGTTTGTTTTATTCTATTACAATCAAGAGTATTAAGTATTATTTCTAAAAATAAAAGATAAATTAATACATTGAAAATTTGCATATGCATTTCTCTTTGCTGTAAATAATAATGAACCAATTAATGTGTAAAAATAGTCAAAAAAATTTTATAAAGAAGTAAAAATCATATTTCATTTGTACCAAAATTATTGCATAAAAATAAGACCAGAAGAAAGTAGATGCCCAGAAGATATTTTTTCTGTTTAAACAATGCAGCATACAGTAAATCTAAGCTGACTACCCCTTATATATATTCTAATTGTATATATATATATATATATATATATATATATATATATATATATATATATATATATATATATATATATATATATATATATATATATATATATATATATATATTATAAATCAATGTCTGTATTTTTTCAAAATAATATAAGCAAATTTATAAATAAATATTTAAAAATACAGTATTTAAAAGCTTATAAAAATATATGTATAACTATCACTTAGGAGCACGTTCAACCAACTTGTGGCTTTGTAACTATCACGTTTAAAATGTCAGCTTTCCCATAATTCTATGATGTCAACTTTCCCATAATTCTGTGATCTTAATGTTTGATGCTTGCCTATTAACCAAATGTTGCTTGTATTTACATATCAACATTGCCTCTTTAATTTTCCTTTTATTATTATTTCTTTCAATTTCCAATATTTTTACATTGTTATAACTAAAATCAAAACCATATATACATGATTTATTATGGTCATAAAAGACAGAAGTTGATAAATTATCATTATTTTTAAAATTTTGTTTTGTATTTTGAACCCTTTTAAATAACAATAAGTGTTCCTTTGTTCTTTTTTCCAACGTGCACCTCGATTCACCGATATATTTGTGGCCACACCCACATGTCCATTTGTAAATGATACAATTTTCATTTGTAAATAAAAACAAAAAATACTTAATTGTAATTATTAATTAGAGAAAATATAACTTACTATTAAAAATTTATCGGCTGAACGTTTTCGAGGAACATGCCTCATACTCATAGCCTTCATGAAAAGTGTAATAAATATATGCAAATGTAAATATTCAAATAAGCTACTGTTACGTAGCCCATTTTTTTGAGATCTCGAAGCATGTGTCCTTTCTGTTAATGGCATGGATGTCTCTATTAATATAGAATGCCTCCTTTATTTTTCTTCTGTAATCATTTGGCTCTGAACATAAAATAATGGGGTTGGCAGGTATGAAGTTGTGCCCAGATTGTTTACTATGTTCGAAAAATACGGAGGATGTGTTGCTGTTCGTTTGAGCTCTGTTGAATGTGTAACGATGTTGAGCCAATCTGGTATTAATTGTGGCTTTCGTTTCCCCATAATATGTAGCATGGCATCCGGCTTGAGGGCAGGAAATAGAGTACACCATGTGTGGGGTGAGCGATCGATCAATGTGGTCTTTAGAGTTATTGATCAACCTATTGGAATTGGGTGGAGTTCTGAATATTATGTTGAATTTTTTTGTTTTTACATATAAGGAGAAATTAAAACCATATTTATTTGTAAATAAAGTTTTATCCTTTGAATTGATTATTAATTTATTTAATGTAGGTGGTGCATAAAATGCAATATCACATATTCCTTTATAAATTTTCTTAATGAAACTTGCCTGTTGGTTTGAAATATATGGTATTGATATCCACATTTTTTTTATCAGAAGAATTAACACTTTTATTATTTTTATATTTATAAGTAAAATTTTTAATAGTATAATAAACAGAATCATAATTGTATCCAACTTTTAATAAATCATTATAATAAGTTTCAATATTTTTAGTTTTATCTGATGCATATTTACAAAGGTTATCATTTCTAAATAAAAAGGATTTCAAACCTGCCATTTTATGTGACATTGGTACTTTTGATTCAAATGGAATATATCCTCTTTTTGCTATTGGTTTAAGAGTCATATAGTAATCCAGTTTATCTTTGTTTCTGGTTATCTTGAGATCTAAAAATTGTATACTCATTAAATTTTCATCTGTTTTAATCCACTTTAAGCCCTTTATATTATTTAATTCCTTGAACAAATCATTAATAGCATTTGGCTTTCCACAAACAAAAAACATCATCAACATATCGATTGTATAAAATAATATCTTTCTGATAATGATCCTTTTTTAAAATATTTTCTTCATATGTAGATATAACAAAATTACATATCTGGGCAACTGTAGGAAGTCCCATCGCCCACCCATTATTCATTTTATAAAATTTGTGCTTAAAAATTGCATAAATGTTTCTATCAATAAAGTTTAATGTTTCAGTAATAAATTTTATTATTTTAACGTTAACATTTTTTAATTTCAATGATATATAGGTGAATCGAGGTGCACGTTGGAAAAAAGAACAAAGGAACACTTATTGTTATTTAAAAGGGTTCAAAATACAAAACAAAATTTTAAAAATAATGATAATTTATCAGCTTCTGTCTTTTATGACCATAATAAATCATGTATATATGGTTTCGATTTTAGTTATAACAACGTAAAAATATTGGAAATTGAAAAAATAATAATAAAAGGAAAATTAAAGAGGCGATGTTGATATGTAAATACAAGCAACATTTGGTTAATAGGCAAGCAGCAAACATTAAGATCATAGAATTATGGTAAAGTTGACATCATAGAATTATGGGAAATCTGACATTTTAAACATGATAGTTGACAAAGCCACAAGTTGGTTGAAAGCGCTCCTAAGTGACGGTTATACATATATTTTTTATAAGCTTTTAATTACTGTATTTTTAAATATTTATTTATAAATTTGCATATATATATGTGTGTGTGTGCGCGTGTGTGTTATTTATAATATGTCATATGCTTAATGATAACACAGAGGAAGTTATTATAAAATAATTTATGTGATTATTGGAAAGAGAATGTAGTAAGGTTTTGTAAAAAATCAAAATAAGTTTGATGCAGTAAATATTTTTTTTTAATTCTAATTTTAAATTAGAATATGATTTGTTTATTTTTTAAAAAAAAACAAAAACATTATTATTCTATGGATTTCAAATGTTCTACAAACCTGTTTGATGTGTTATTACTAACAGTTGAATGCATTTGGAATATTTAAATAAAGTTCATTTTTTTCTAAAGATTTTCACAATACTCATATTAGATTATGGAAATAATCCTATATACAAATACAAAACAAAGTACTGTTTCATTATCAAATTTCAGGTAGAGCAGATTCAATTTGCAAAATGAATGAAGTCTTGTTTGTTTGATATTTGTTTTAAAAATCTGAATGAATTGTTTTTAATAATTAGTAAATCAATTGAATTATTTTTTAAATGTTTACAATTTATTAGTAATTTTTATGATATCATTAAATGTTTTTACAGATTGTTTAGTGATGACATTTTCTAATCCATTGACTTTTCCATGATTGTAATCACTATAATGATGATACTCAGATGAGTATAAACTTTTATACTTAAAAATCTGTAAAATATAAATATGTAATATATATTTCTAATTTTTAATAATAGTCATACAATTTTTATACAAAAATAATCACAAAATTTCCATAAAATCAAGTTTTTGGACCATTATAATATTTTCTTGAAATAATCTCTCAAAGTTTAAGATTAAAACATCACATGATCACCATTTTTATGCTTGCTCTGAACTGTTATTAAAACAAGCAAACTATATATGTATTGCCATTCAGTGCAAGCCAGAATAATCAATGGATGCTAGAAGGCTCATGCATAAAATCCCCATATAGTGCCTACTCATCCAATATCCCCAGACTAGTTTCTGGCTTGTGGCCTTCATCAGTGAGCAGCATTGAATCTAAGAGCACTGCTCCTAGATCTTAGTACCTAGCACAACCCTCCAGCAGCCACATTTTATATCTAGTTAGCTACAAAACTATGAGACTTAAAATGAAAACACTATAATATTTTCAATCCAAGCTCATCAACTTTTATAGTCATATAGGTCTAATCTTGCATAATAGGATAGTGGTGGCTATAATTGTTGAAAATCCAAAGACACCAAAATATATAGGTAGTGAACTGAGTTGAGACCTATGTGACTATAAAAGCTGATGAGCTTGGATTGAAAATATTATAGCATTTTCAATTTAAGTCTCATAGTTTTGTAGATAAGTAGAGATAAAAGTTGGATGTTGGATGGTTGCAATAGATTCTAAGATCTAGGAGCAGTGTTATCAGATCCAAGGCTCCTCACTGACAAAATCTACAAGCCAAAAACTAGTTTGGGAATATTGGATGAGTAGGCACTAGATGGGGATTTTATGCACAAGCCTTCTGGCATCCATTGATTACTCTGGCTTGCACTAAGTGGCAATATGTATATATAGAGTTTTGCCTGTTTTAAAGTTTAAGATTGCCAAATATATAAAAGGCACCCATAATCACAGAATTTAAGAAACTTTGAAGATTCCCTTATTTTATTATCCTGACATCTTTTGAATTTTTTAAAATTATAATAGAAGAAATTATATATGTGAATTTTAAAACTGTAAAAAAAAAGGTTTCCAAAATTTCTCAGTAGAGGGGGGGGGGAATGCAAATTCAATTTCTTGATTTTCATCTGAGAAAATATCATAATTAAAAAAACTGTATGATTAATGATTGTATATACAAAAAATACTTTTTATTTTACCATATACAGTCAAATCTATATAAATGTATATTTTAAAATATTTCATTTAGGTAATAGTTTTAACAAGGCTGTAAACCTTAGCAATGAGCGTCTGAAAAAATCGTCACTAGGGACCTCTGTAGGTCTTTAAAACACATGCTTACGCTATGAAGAAAAGAGAGAATGTTTTAAAGACCTACAGAGGTCCCTAGTGACGATTTTTTCAGATGCTCATTGCTAAGGTTTACAGCCTTGTTAAAACTATTACTGAAATAATAGTGAGCGTTTAATAAATTTATAATTACAACTTTAATATTTCATTTAGTAAAATTATAATAGCTAAATTTCTGGGAATTTAATACAATAACAAGTATTTTCCTTAATGCTCTTTCTGAAATCATAAGAATGTGTGTGTTAAGATTTCAAATCATTATTTATTTATTTTTTATTTGCTCTTGTATTTAAATTCTATTGGTTGAGAAATTTTGAAAAATATTTTAACCTCCAATATCTTTTTCAAAATATTGTTATTCACACTTTTCATTTTTGCTCTTAGGCTTTTCAAAAATCTCTTTAGCTTCCCTTAGCAATCTCTCTTCATATTGTTCAATTTTTGACATAATGTGTGTTTATTAAAGTGGATATTATGGTTAATTAAATTTATGTGTCAATAAATGTCAGATGAATTTGTATTTTTCTCTAACTGCCAAAACGTCTTATTCCTTTCTGATATTTATTCTATAATTGGTCTGTCCAATATATGAATGTGGACAAACTTCACATGGAATTTCATATATACCATAAGACTCCAAAGGAATGTTATCTTTAGAGCATGTAAATACTTCATTAATTTTCTTAAACATAGTGTAAATTGTATGTATATTATTTTTCTGTTTAAACATTACCAATTTTATTAGTAGAATCTCTTTATACATGGCAGAACTGTTTTAATTTCTGAAGTATCAAAATCATTTTTACTTATTATATAAAAAAAACCCTATTAATAATCTATGGCATCAACTTTAAGAAATAAACAGAGCAAAACTCTCCATACAGTATTGCCACCTGTGCTAAACAGAGTAATCAATGGATGCCAGAAGGCTTGTGCATAAACTCCCTATCTAATGCCTATTCATCCAATATCCCCAGACTAGTTTCTGGCTTGTGGCCTTCGTCAGTGAGGAGCTTTGGATCTGAGAGCACTGCATCTAGATCTTAGGATCTAATGCAACCCTCTAGCAACCACCTTTTATCTCTACTTAACTACAAAACTATGAGAATGAAATTGAAAACACATAAAATATTTTCAATCTAAGCTCAATAGCTTATATAGTCATATGGGTCTGAACTCAGTTCAGCACCCATACATTTTGGTGTCTTTGGCTTTTTTACAACCATAGCCACCACTATCCTATTAGGCAGGATTGGTGTTAAACCATTAAGCATCACATGATCACATTTCCTATACTAGTACATTAATTGTTGATAAACAGAGCAAAACTCTCCATACAGTATTGCCACCTGTGCTAAACAGAGTAATCAATGGATGCCAGATGGCTTGTGCATAAAATTACTCTGTTTAGCACAGGTGGCAATACTGTATGGAGAGTTTTGCTCTGTTTATCAACAATTAATGTGCTAGTATAGGAAATGTGATCATGTGAACTTTAAGAAATCACACATTTTGTCAAAAATTGAAGAGTATGATCAGAGACTGCTAAGGGAAACTATAGACATTTTTAAAAGGCCTCAGAGCATAAATGAGAAATGAGAATCGAAGAAAATTAATAATATTTGGAAAAAGATTTTGAAGAATCAAAATATTTTTAAAAACATTTCAACCAATAGAATATGAGTACAAGGAAGAAATAGAATAAAATAATAACGATTTTATATCTCACCACATACATTCTTATGATTTGAGAAGGAACAACCTCTGAATAATGTTCTTGTTATTGTACTGAAACTTTAGCTATTTGTAATTGTTTTCTGATATGTAATCAAACAAATTGTACATGTTAACTACTTTGAAAGTTATAATTCTCATTTATATTATATATATTATATTATAGTTATGCCAAATAATTATTCTACAGTAAAATATCATGTATTTATGTAATTCTTTCGTCTATCATAATCAATAAATTTTGGTTTAAAAATTAAAATATTATAAACCAAAAGAAAATAAGAGTGAATTCATGTATATAAAAAATTAAAATTTTAGAGTTTTTCTTGTTAATTCATTTCTGAAATAAAAACGTTCCTAAGCTTTTTCTTATTTTTTTTTTTGTTTTAAAAATCACATTCTCTTAATGTTAGACAGAATTAAATATTTATATTTTTTATCAAAATTTTTATTGTGCTCTTTTTTCTTGTGTTTTGGATATGGAGACTATATTTTCATCCAAAAAGCTAGAATATTATTTTAAGCATTAACAATGATAAAATGTTGTTGAAAACTTACAATGGCATGTCTAAAACTAATGGAAAGTCAATAAATAATTTCAATGAAAATATATAAACATATCAATCTACATAATCTCTGTATTTACTCATATACCTTTAAGGATATGTGAAATTCTTTTTCATTAAAAAAATAAGTGTAATCTGTAAAATCTAATATGTATAAGTATAAAATATTACATATAATGTGTTATACTTAATTATTTCAGTATATGTATGAAAATGCATTATTTATTTGATCATATATGATTAAATATTATAGTTTGATGAAGGTTACTGGCCAGTCAAAATTGGTAGTAAACATTGTCAAGAAATAACATTGTAAAAAGTCACAACAGAAAATGCTAAAAAAAGTTACTATTTTCTTGAATTTACAAAGTGTCATAACATCTTCATTTTTTATATTTTTAATATATTTTACTATTTGCATACTTTTCTCACAACTCATTCTGTGAGTGTTATCTGAGAAATGAATGTGCAATCTTGATTTTTTATCATTTCTTATAATTGTTGTATCACTTTTCAATATATTTCTATTTTTTGAACCACAATTAGTGTGAATTTAAATCAATTGTCATTTTTTATTTTATTTTTAATATATCATTCTCAATTTTTTAAAAAGTGGTTTAAATATTTTTTTCTTTTTCATTGTGAGTCTGATATGGTAGTTATTATTCAATTTCTTGAATGCAATAACAACACTTCTATCATTAACATATCTGTAATATATTATGTTTTATTTATTTTTACATATATTTATCAGTTACAATTTCTTCAATAGAGTCAATAATCATTGATGATATACTCCCATTAATACATCAACTCATAAATCAGCTTTGAATTATATTTCAGAATTCCTGTGTAAATTTAAAATGTAAAACCTTATTTATAGCTAATAATGCTTATTCAATAATTTATATAAATTTACGTGAAATTTTGCAATTCATTTTCATTTATCTATAATTATTTTAATACTATTTTTTTTCTTCATATAACCTGATATATTTTATTATTAAATAAAGCAATTATATCATTTCTGTTTATTTTTTCCCATATTTAATCTAATTATGATGTCATCAGAGTCATTAATACAATATTTGGTAAATCCTATTGCAGTAATTAATCTTTTTATATAATATACTACATATTGCCTTAAGAATATAACTATTATAATCTAAATTTAGTTTCACTGGCATATTATCCTTAAATGTTTTACTTCCCAATCATTCACAAAACTCTAAAATACCTATATACTTTGCCATTCATTTTCACATAAATAAAATTTTGTATTAATCATGTTTCTTAGATACTTATTCATTTTATGATATTATTACTTTTTTATACCTTCGTTTATTTTTCCATTATATTTCAATTAATCCAAAAGCAACAAACCCCAATCTTTTATTTTTATGAGTTATTATTAAATTTCCATTATTTATTTTTTTCCCCAATATATTTTATAATAGATTTATCTTTCAATCTTATTTTCATTTATTTATTCCTTTTGTTAATATCAATATTAATTTTTGACTGTAAATCTGTTTCTCATTTATTTGTAATATCTTCAAATTCTCACTAACAATTGTTCATTTATAAATATTTCTATAGCTAAATGGAATATATTTAATTCCTTTTTTCAGAATCTGTATTTGTTCATTTGTAAAAATAGCTTTTAATATATTTAAAACATTTTTTCTTCTTCTTTCTTCTTATTTTTTTAAAAATGAATATTCATATGTTTATAAATTTCTGTTTCTCTATAAGTCAAGTAATTTCATTACTAATGTAATATTGAGAATTATTAGAAAATATCCAATATATTCAAAATAGTTCTTTAAATATACATAAAATATGAAAAGAATTGTAAGCAATTGCATTGTTAAAACATGTTATTATGAAATTCTGTTTCAAAATGTTAAATTTCATTTATAATTTTTAATAAAATGACAAAAAATAACTCCTTCATGGGTTATTCAAGGTTCAAGTTTTATCTAATCACAACCTCCTGTTTTAGATTATGGCTTTTCTTCTAAAAGCAAATATTTTAAAATAAAACTTGAGTTTATTCATAAATAATGCTATAAAAAGTAAATATTTTACAAATATTTTGAAAAATATTAATAATAATATAAATAATTTATAGTAAATATTTTTATTCTTGAAATCTAAACAAAAAAAAAAAAAAGCTTTCTCTAAATCTCTTACACCTGGGGCTGAGAAGAAAGAAAGTACTAATCGTTGAAAGTGCTAGTTCTTTAAATAATATTTGTCTGCATATATATATATATAACTTGGGATTTTTTAAAATATTAATAAATCAATATTATTTTAGTTCCAGATTTTGCTATTAAATAAATATATAACTGGCAAGAGTGGTTTAAGACTAAAATGATCTAACTACCCTCAACGGCACTGCAATATTATATTAAAAACTTGGAAAGAATTAATTATTTTAAACATATCTGATTTAGTGATATATATATTTGATTCTATGGCAAAATAAATGTACAGAGTAAGCAAAATGGTTATTGGCACTGAATACAAAACATAAAAGTGAAATGTGCTCTAAGCTTGTCATTACATTTTTTTCAGCAACTGAATGTCACTAAGTAAAAGTTTATTTTGTTATGAATAACCTATCCAAAATCAAAATAGTATTATAAGAATCCACACCAACTATATAATCAAATACATCTCATAGCAAAACACACAGATATATAGGTAATGAGTGTGTTTATGCACAAGTATAATTAATTTACTTAAATAAAGAAATCATCAAAGTATGGGAATAATAGTTTATTAAAATTATTTCTTCTATTCACGTTTTTTTTTTTTTAAATCCTAAATTTATTTATTTTTTCAGGCGTTTGACAGTTTAGAATTGATGTGGTTTTAGTTGTTACTGATGAATGTAAACTAGTGTGTGAAACATTATACTTAATGTTACAACCGAAGAATTTTTAAATTTATGTAAAAGAAATTTAAACTTTGTAACAGTAGATTTTGTTGACTTCTTATATTTGCAATTTAGATTTTAAACACTCTTTAACCATTAACTATTTTACTTTTAAACTTTTTCTGCAAATTTATTTCTCTCTAAAGATTTATCTAGTTATAAATATACTATTTTTATGGCTTTGTATATAAAATCACTGCCTATTACATTACAGTGGAAAAAGTTCTATTTTAGATTTTAGTTTAAAAACGATTTATTTGTTTTTAATTTATTTGATTTTAATGTTTAAAAATCTTCACAATTTTATCAACATTAAGTGCGTGTAATATCAAATGATATTCATCGATAAGTTTTATTCACTTTTTTAAATATATATATACATATTTATAACAATTGAGAATTTAAGTTAACAATAGAATAACTTATTATCAAAAACAAACTTATTAACCCAGAAAAAGCAAAAAAAAAAATACATAGCAGTGTATAATCAAATTAGTTGGCAAATTATAGTTCAATAGACAGATTCTGCAAAGTGTTCACTATCAGATAAAAAAAGTAGAAGTAATGTTTAATTTTATATATAGAATAGCTTATTAATGATTAAAAATGTATTTAAATTTAAAAAAAAAATGTTATTAAAAAAAATAGTTATAAAAATCAGAAAAAACTGAAGCAGTATTTGACTTATAATGTGTACAATTCACACAGCCCTTAAAAAACTATCCAAAATTTAATGTTATAGAAATTAATTAAGAGTGAGTATTGTTTTGTAAACTCGTTATTGATTCTAGTTTACCTTATATCATATAATTTTAGTTATTTACTCTGATGTCTAATATATAAAATGTGATAAAATTATGTGACATTTAAAAAATAAAATAACGAATTGTGCTAGCAGTTTAACAGTATATCATATTATAATGAGATTTTTTTATTTTATTTTAGTAAATTAAGAATCGATCACAAATATTTAGTTTTTTAATCCATCAATTAACCACAATCCTAATTATAAAATTATATCAGGATAACATTATATAATTATTATAAGTCAGTCTGCAAACAAATAATTTTACATTCAACTTTTATTTTGTCTTAGGTTTCACCTTTATATTTTTTTTATTTTAATAGAAATTCTACTGAAAAATAAGAAATATAATTTGTAAAACGTATAATCTGCAGTGAAGGTTTTAAAATAAGAAGCATTTTTTTTTAGTGAAGAAAACAAATATTTTAAGTAAACAATTTATTTATCATATTAAAGTTTAAACAATTTCTAATTAAACTGAGAGACTAAAGTTACACTTTTTAAAAAAATTGAAATTGAGAATGAGAGGATAAAGATATATTTATTACTTGGTTGGAAGATATTTAAAAGGGAAGCCTGGCTTATATTAAACTTAGCTAAAAAATTTATTAGAGAGAAAGGTGACCAGTACCACCAGTCTAAAAATAAACACATATTGTCTGTGACTAAAAAAACTAGTCACTTATATATGAACAATTATGCTGCTGTCATAGTCAATAAAAAATAAATTAAATAACAATTTGTGATGCAAAAAATATTTGATAAATGAAGCCACTATGATTGCTTAACTTATTAAAGTATATCTGCTTCTCTCTTTAATCTATGCAAATCCTGTCAATATCAAGTTTTCTCTCTAAGAAGTGCCAATGCCAAAGAGTTTTGAGTTTATAAGCTGACCCTTAGCCACTAGCTATCAGTGATGAATATTTTAATCACCTTCTTTTAAAATATGATGTTAAAAGATTTGCAATTTCGTTTATTATGAAGATTAGTTTATTTTATCAAGATGGTAAAACTTTCAGCTTGGAAAATATAACAATAAAAAAATAATAATCTTTTACTATATATATATGTATATTTTCAATAAAATCAGTCAACACTTAGATAATCCCAATATCCATAACAACCAACAATCTCAACCAGTTGTCAAAGCAACTAACTTTTAATAATGAAGATTATATATATAGTGTGGATTCACTTCTCAGACCACACAAAATCACCACTCCCACATACATTATAAAGACCGAATCTACAAACACAATAAAAAACATATTATTGATTATAAGTTAATATGTTTATATAGAATTGTCAGTTAAAATTATGTTGTTGACAATAGTAATTTATCTGTATAACAAACCCTTAAATGCAAATAAAAATTTACAAAAACAAAAGAAAGAAATCAATAATGTTAAATTGTTGTTGTTGTTATTGTTATTATTATTATTATTATTATTATTATTATTATTATTATTATTATTATTATTATTATTATTATTATTATTATTATTATTATTATTATTATTATTATTATTATTATTATTATTATTAGTAGTAGTAGTAGTAGTAGTAGTAGTAGTAGTAGTAGTAGTAGTAGTAGTAGTAGTAGTAGTAGTCATAGTAGTAGTAGTAGTAGTAATAATAATAATAATAATAATAATAATAATAATAATAATAATAATAATAATAATAATAATAATAATAATAATAATAATAATAATAATAATAATAATAATAATAATAATAATAATAATAATAATAATAATAATAATAATAATAATAATAATAATAATAATAATAATAATAATAATAATAATAATAAAATTATAAAAATAAAAGTGACATTAACAATAAAAACAAAACAAAGTGGGAACTTGAAACTCATAATCTACAAATAAAAACATAAGAGAAGATATGATACTTTTCTTCTTTTTTTAAAAAAAGGAAGGCAAATAAACTACATTGTCAAACAAAGATACTTGACAAATTCTTAAAATCAATTTATTTGTTATATTAACTATTCTTAATACTGAAGTCCATAATTACTTTTATTGCAATTTGAGGAAGTTGATTAAAGGGCCCACCTTAATTCTATAAAGCTTACATTTTTAACACAAGTTATAATCTAGAAAAGAAAAAAGCATGTATAACTTAAGAAATAATAAAACATTGAGGGCATGGAGCTGCTTGTTATACAGCTAAGAGTTTCTGATGTGATTATCATTTCAAATTAATTGTTATTATATAGTTTCAAATTGTCTTCAATGTAAATTTGAGTTTGTTAAATTGGAATGTGAAATGACCATCCTTTATAGAGATTAAATATATGAGATAAAAAAGAGTTAATACAAATGAAGGATGATCTTTCACATACAGTCATTAAATGTTAAATATGTACACCACTTTGTTATAAAGAATTATGCATAGTATTAATCATCAAAATCAATTTTCTAAATATAAAACCAAATTAGTTGTTTGCTGTTTGATTTTGCTATTTCCCAATTAATCACACTGATGCATATTATATGCATACATCAGGTACAAAATAATTATACCTTGATGTAGAGTACAAAATAGGGTGATAAAAATAAATAAATCATAATCAAATAAAATTTAAATTGTAACTCATGTTAGATGTATGACAGCAGGAAAGTCTCTATGATGTCTATCAAATTACTTGATACACATAGAAAGAAATTAGTTTGAAATAAAATCACATGAAGTTATTTCAGAAATAAATATAATATAACATAACATACATATTAGAAGTTACACAGAAATAAAATCAAAGCAATGGAATTGGAAACTAATAAAGAACGTAGTAAGCAAATTGAAAGGGAAGGAGTCCAGGTTGAACAAATACAAAATCCTATTAGGGATAATTTAGAAACTTCTATCTTTTGTAAATAAAGTAGAACAGAATATTGAAATATCTGGGATGATTGTCTCAGAAATAATCTCACTTCAAGAAACACCAATGATTGTAGAAACACAAAATAAAGAAGGAATAGACTTAGATGATTCCATTCTCAACCAGTTGATTATAATGATGAAACAATCACTAAATATGATGCAAGAGATGAAAAACAAAATGATGATTTCAAGATAGAAATGAAAAAAAAATGATGAGAAATGGAACTGGACTAAAGAGCAAGATGACTCATTTACTAGATTAAAAACAGGATTTCTGGAGCAAACTATGTTAGCTTTTCCTGATTTTTATCAAACCATTTATCATGTAAGCTGATAACAGTGGTTATGGACTTGGGGTAACCTTATCCCAAATCCAGGAGGACTGCCACCATGTGTCTTCTATTTTATCAGCCATATTTTAAAGAGTACAGAAATAAATTATACCATTACTGAGAAAGAGGCATAAGAAATAGTGTGGGCTTTCAGAAATTTCAACAAATGCATCTCATTTTGGAGATTATAGTGATCACTGATAACAAAAGCCTCAAATTCTTGAACCACAACTACCTAACTAATAATCACATTGTTAGATGGAGTCTGTTGTTACAAGAATCTAACTACACAGTCAGGCACTGTAAATGAATCAAAAAACATTGTATCTGATGCATTAAGTGGTGAAAATCTCTATGTCACAAAAGTACATCTAGAAGTACAGCATATTTTTTGTTTTACTTGATGCAATAATTTTTACATAATAACTTATATATACATATTATATACATCTAGAAAAATCTGGAACTCCTTTAGTTGGTGATTAGTTTAAGTATAGATAATACATCATCAATATATTTTTATCTTGCAAATGCTTTTAACATTCTAAAGTTTTAATTGTAAATTACATATTATTTTTGTGTGAACTCCTTATAATCAACCTATAATGCATTGATAAAACTCATTCTTGCCAAATATAAAAACAATTAAACTGTTGGTAAAAAAATGAAAGTCAACAGAAATTCCATACAATAAAAAAAAAGTTTCAATAGTTTATTCTTTTTTTTATGTTTAGCAAAATAGTTGAGATTTTTTTTTACATTTTGCACAATAGCTTATATACACTAATTACTTATTGTTTTTACTACATTATTGTATGTACAACTTGTTGGATCGATTTTGTGAGGTTGAATATGTACATATTTTAATAATTTTTTTTAAATTGTATTTTAATTAAAGCTTTTGAAAGATTTGGTGAATTTTTCTATAGAATTAGTCATTCAGTTCAATACATGAATGCTTTATCCCTGATATATATATATATATATATATATATATATATATATATATATATATATATATATATATATATATATATATATATATATATATATATATATTAACGTTAAAAGACATTTAATTTAACTAAACTTTCTTGTTTAAAAATGAAGAAAAAAGTAATATGATCGTACATTCATATCTGAAGATAAAAAAAAGTTGATTCTACATCAGTTGATTTGGGTAGAGCTGAGATTTGTAATATTTTTAAGAAAGTTAAGCTTCCTAAAAATAATATTTCAAAGAAAGAAATACAAGCATTAAATAATATAAAATTGGACAAATCAATTGTTGTACTTCCAGCTGATAAAGGTAATGCCACAGTTGTAATGGATCTTGACATTTATCATAATAATATTTTAGATCTGCTTAATGATAAAACTTATAAACTATCAAAAAGAGGTCATACTACATATATGGAAAAAACAACAAAAGCTATTATTAATAAATCATCTATTGAAACAGAGATAAAAAATAAAAAATCCCTTGCGAAAAATCTTGTGTCTGTCCAAAATGTTATGATTTCCAAAAATTCACAAACCAGATACCCCCCTTCAACCAATAGTAAGTGCAATAGGTTCTCCAACTCATATTTTAGCCAGATACTTATTGGATTTCATTAAACCTACAATCCCATCTATTAAATCATATATTAAAAACTTTCTTCATTTTATTTCTGTTCTAAAAAGTTTAAAAATTAATGCTAATAACATTCTGGTCAGTTTTGATGTCATGTCTTTGTTTACAAACATTCCAATTGATGAAGCTTTAAATATAATCTCACAATGTTGCAATTTACCAGACTATATTATTGCTTTAATTAAACATTGTCTCTTAAATACATATTTTGTATACAATGGACAGCATTACAGACAAGTTTTTGGTACTCCTATGGGCTTACCTATGTCAGGAGTAATAGCTGATTTATGCATGGAATATATAGAAACTCGTGCATTAGAATCATCATCTTTAACACCTCTCATTTGACTCAGATACATAGATGACACTTTTGTCATATGGCAACATGGAAAAAATAAATTAGATGATTTTTTCTTACATTTAAATAATATGCATCCTCATATTAAATTTACAATGGAGACAGAGTCTGATGGAAACTCCCTTTTCTTGATGTTCTATTCACCAGAACACCAACTAGTTTATCTTTTTTTATTTACAGAAAGGATACACACACAGACAGATATTTTCATTTCCATTCTCATCATCACCCAACTCAGATAGTTTCTGTAGCCAAAACTCTTTTAAATAGAGCAATTAAGCTTTCAGATGAGATACATCTGAAAGAAGAAATAAATCATATTAACAGTGTTTTATTAGCAAATAGTTATAATTACAAATTTATAAAAAGCCTTATTTCAAGCCCAAAATAGACAAAATAGGAAACAAAAAGATGATAAATCAGCTATTAGGATTTGTGTTCCATATGTAAAAGGAACTACAGACAGTATTGGAAGTATATTAGAATGCTATAATATAGATACAACATTTTCTGCTCATCAAAAGATCAGCAATATAATAACCAAGCCTAAGGATTCAATCCCTCTTGAATCTCATGGTGTCTATCAAATCCCATGTAAAAATTGTAAAGCTTCTTACATAGGTATGAGTAATCATCGCATCAGTGTTAGGGAAGATGAGCATGCTAATGCAGTTAAACAACACTCATCATCATCAGCACTCTCACTCCATACTATAGATTCAGGTCATAAAATTGATTTTTCTAGTACCAGGATCATATTCAGATGAGATAATCTCTACCAATGCAAAATTAGAGAAGCCATTGAGATACTTAAAAGGCCAGATTGTATCAATAAGTGAGATGATACATGCAAACTTCCTCCTATTTGGAAAGATTTTTTTAAAAAACATTCCTAAATTTAACATTTTTTGCTATTGGTGGGATTTTAACATTTTATTTAAATCAGTGATTGTAGCGCCTCTACAACCGTCTTTCTACCTTTTATAACTCTGTGGATGGCTTGTGTGACCAAGTCAAAACATCAGTATATTAATATTAAAAGTTTTTAACATGGATGAACCCGCAAAATATGTATTTTATATATTTAACCCATGCAAATCTTCATTTTAACATTATTAACCTCTACGGGGAGGAAATTTTTAAACAGCTTCATATATTTTAAAGAACGTGGATTAAGAAACGTAAGTTACTTTGTAATTTATCTTTTTTATTAGCGTGCAAAAATCACAATGTTATACCCACTTGCTGTAAAATTGTGTTTCACAAGAACAATTATAATGTTAGTAAAACTCTAAGGAAAACTAGCAATATTATTTTAAACTCTTTTATTAAAGAAACTTGGAAAAATTTAGACAAAATTGAGAAAGTATTGCTACATTTATGTTTATTCCTTAGTAATAAAATACATCCTTTACTGTGAACTAGTTTTGATCATATTGCAAGTTTTAGATTTTTTAAAGATTCAGAATTTGTAACAGCAAAGCAAGAGAAAAAATTGCAAATGCTAATTAGAACACAATCCCCAAACATTATGTATTCAAATCAAAAAAACGTTTATAATTTATCTAGGAGAGCCCTCTCTACAGTTGAAATTTCGGTTTTAGAAAAAGGTTTCAATTTTGCTTTAACACCTTCCTGGATACCTTTTGAGAAAATTGTTTGTAATGTTGAATCAGCTCTTGATAAAATTGATCCTACATCGGCTGATTTGGCTAGAGCTGAGATTTGTAATATTTTTAAAAAAGCTAAGCTTCCTAAAAATAATATTTCAAAGAAAGAAAGACAAGCATTAAATAATATAAAATCAGACAAATCAATTGTTGTACTTCCAGCTGATAAAGGTAATGCCACAGTTGTAATGGATCGTGACATTTACCATAATAAAATTTTAGATCTGCTTAATGATAAAAGTTATAAACTATCAAAAAGAGATCATACTACGTATTTGGAAAAAAACAACAAAAGATATTATTAATAAATCACCTATTGAAACAGAGATAAAAAATAAAATAATCCCTCATGAAAAATCTTGTGTCTGTCCAAAATTTTATGGACTTCCAAAAATTCACAAACCAGATACCCCCCTTCGTCCAATAGTAAGTGCAATAGGTTCTCCTACTCATATTTTAGCCAGATACTTATTGGATTTTATTAAACCTACAATCCCATCTATTAAATCATAAATTAAAAACTCTCTTCATTTCTGTTTTAAAAAGTTTAAAAATTAATGCTAATGACATTCTGGTCAGTTTTGATGTTGTGTCTTTGTTTACAAACATTCCAATTGATAAAGCTTTAAATATAATCTCACAACGTTGCAATTTACCAGACCATATTATTGCTTTAATTAAACATTGTCTCTTACATACATATTTTGTATACAATGGACAGCATTACAGACAAGTTTTTGGTACTCCTATGGGCTCACCTATCTCAGGAGTAATAGCTGATTTATTCATGGAATATATAGAAATTTGTGCTTTAGAATCATCATCTTTAAAACCCCATTTGGCTCAGATACATAGACGACACTTTTGTCATATGGCAACTTGGAAAAAATAAATTAGATGATTTTTTCTTACATTTAAATAATATGCATCCTCATATTAAATTTACAATGGAGACAGAGTCTGATGGAAAACTCACTTTTCTTGATGTTCTAGTCACCAGAACACCAAATAGTTTATCTTTTTCTATTTACAGAAAGGATACACACAGAGACAGATATTTGCATTTCCATTCTCATCATCACCCAACTCAGATAGTTTCTGTAGCCACAACTCTTTTAAATAGAGCAATTAACCTTTTAGATGAGACACATCTGAAAGAAGAAATAAATCATATTAATAGTGTTTTATTAGCAAATATTTATAATTACAAATTTATAAAAAAAAAGCCTTATTTCAAGCCTAAAATAGACAAAATAGGAAACAAAAAGATGATAAATCAGCTATTAGGATTTGTGTTCCAAATGTAAAAGAAACTACAGACAGTATCAGACGTACATTAAAATGCTATAATATAGATACAGCATTTTCTGCTCATCAAAAGATCAGCAATATAATAACCAAGCCTAAGGATTCAATCCCTCTTGAATCTCATGGTGTCTATCAAATCTCATGTAAAAATTGTAAAGCTTCTTATATAGGTATGAGTAATCATCGCATCAGTGTTAGGAGAGATGAGCATGCTAATGCAGTTAAACAACACTCATCATCATCAGCACTCTCACTCCATATTATAGATTCAGGTCATAAAATAGATTTTTCTAGTACCAGGAACATATCAATATGTGATAATCTCTACCAATGCAAAATTAGAGAAGCCATTGAGATACTTAAAAGGCCAGATTGTATCAATAAGCGAGATGATACATGCAAACTTCCTCCTATTTGGAAAGATTTTTTTAAAAAACATTCCTAAATTTAACATTTTTTGCTATTGGTGGAATTTTAACATTTTATTCAAATCAGTGATTGTAGCGCCTCTACAACTGTCTTTTTACCTTTTATAACTCTGTGGATGGCTTGTGTGACCAAGTCGAAATGTCAGTATATTAATATTAAAAGTTTTTAACACGGATGAACCCTCAAATATGTATTTTATATATATCTTTGATGTTTAGTTGTATTGATTAATTAATTTTTATCAGTTTTTATTTAATATTAATACAATTTATAAATGATTAAATGTATATTTTATAAATATTAATCATATTTAATACTTTGTTTATATACATATATTTAATATACTTGCTTTATATTTGGTTTGAGATAGTTATTTGTCAGCATGTGTCATTTTTTAAAAAATAAATATAAATAATTAAAGTTTAGAAATACTATGGCCTTTAATTCTCATTTAATTATAAATAACAATTCGTCTTATTTCCAGAGAAGCATATTTTCAGGCTGTGTCTTTAGCTGGCATGTAAAGAGTGTAATTATGATGGTGACTGAATGTTAACATATTTAAAATCGCCCTTCTATAAAATATCTATTAATCAACCTATAAATATATGGGTATAAGATATGGTTGATTATAAAAAATAGATAAAATAAAATTATAGTTTTAAGATGAGATATCATTAAAGCAATTACTGTACTCATATTCCAATGACACTGATTAAACATTTTCTTTTTATAGCCAGCTAAGATCAATTAGACACATGAAACTATCATATTTTAATTAAATTATTGATTGCAAATTAATGTCAAAATCTAAAAATAATGTGACACTACAATTTATTTACATATATCCAGTTTAATAAGAGACACAATAATATAAATTGACTGCCCTGCCAACTTATTTACAAGTTAATATGATTAGTTATTTCTGGTTTCAATAAATAAGT
This sequence comes from Epiperipatus broadwayi, assembly GCA_028023455.1. NCBI lineage: Eukaryota > Metazoa > Onychophora > Udeonychophora > Euonychophora > Peripatidae > Epiperipatus > Epiperipatus broadwayi. Next base: position 687,757 of record JAQFVV010000304.1, read on the forward strand.
TTATGCACATATGACATACAATGTAATACATTATAATACATTCTTAATTGTTTCTGAACACGGATAAACTTTCTGTGTAGACCAACATTCACAATTATTTATTATTACAATTTTAAGATTAATAAACTTGCAATTTGAGGATCCTATTTAAAAACCAGACTACTATAAATACTTTTAGGCTGTAATAAAGGTAACTAACTAAATACTATATGTGCAAATGTAAAAGGCAACATTTGCATTACATTACTTATGAATAAATAGATACATGTGAGCTAAAAATATGTGATATGAAAGGAATTGTCATCAATCATGTGCTATTATAAAGGTAGTAAGTGTAAGAGTGACCAGCAGTCACAAATGGTAGTATCCAAGACATGTACAAAAACAAATCAGGTGATATACAGTAGGAATATCAATCTATCGTGCACCACTACTCTAAGTAGGATAAAGAATACAAGTGACTGGAAATCTCAGTGGCATTAAAATCATTTATGAATAATAAAAACACATACAGATGAATCTCATATATAAATAAGACAACCTGAAATAAAGTTACAGGAATTCACTTATGTGATTACACCCAAATGATCCTTCACCAAAACTGGAGGGTAGTTGGCTTATTAAGTCTTTAAAAGCATGGCCAGATATTGTGATATTACTCTACTTGTTGATTTTACATAAAATTATCTTTCTTTTAAATTTATGTTGCCTGAATTGTAGTGTGATTAAATAAAACAAAAGAGCAATTTCCTGTTATACTAATTTATAAATAAATTTAAAAAATCAATAAATAATAATAAGTTATACAATAGTTTTCATTATATTAGAGATAAATATGTAATGTTAGTAATAGAATAATATATTTAAAGTCTATACCCATTCCCTTTTATCACTACAATTTTGAGTTTGGACTTCAGGTATTGGGATATTTTTAGTGGGATTTGTTCAACTATAGCTATAGTAGCAATAGGCTTTAATCATAATGGTTTGAGCTTAACTGGAAGCATTGTACAGTAATTTATTTATTAATTGACAGTGGGGTTAAAAAGCAATAGACACTTGAAATTTAAATATATAGTTGACCCAATGCTGTTTCTACATTAGATGGTGGTTCTTTTTTGTACATCTCTATGGATTTTGGCCTGCTTTCAAGGGTGACATAGATTGCAGTTTATCTACTCTTCCCTTGTATTTTTAACACCAAACACATAAGTATATTTAAGGTACAACCAAAATTAGTCAACAACAATAATGATTCAGCAATAATCAACAATAGGTCAGCAACCAAAACAAATATATTGAGCACAATAATTTATAAAACCTATTTGTAGTCCTGGATTTATCTTATCAGCAAAATCAGATTCTTCAGCTGTCATTTCAATCGACTGATTTATTGGTGGTAGATAACTCTTCAACAATGTTTTCATCAGTGATTTATTTGTCCAATTGTGACATTTACAAAATTTTAACTTTGAAATGGATTCACCGATTAAATACATCAAATACTTATCTACTTAATTAATCTATCTCTTTATAAGAATTTTAATTACTTTTACTGAGATAATGACATTTCTACTTTATAATTGTAAAATATCTTTATAATTAATAAAAGAAATATCTTGCTTTAAATTACTTTTTTTAAAAGTAAATTTATAATTAATCATATGTAAACATTGCACATAAATTATAGTATATATATTGTGAGAGTACCATATGAGCTTCACCTAAAACAATTTGTGTTTCTTTGTGAATTTAATTGTGCCTATATCGAATCAACAGATATAAATAACTTACACCTATCTTAAGCTTTTCATGTATCAGCTATATATATATAGACTAGTTAGTATTAAAAGAATAATTCTAAAAATGAATAATTCTGGTTTATTTATACACACACATAAATAAATGTTTCCAACTAATAGTATTTTTTTATTAACCAGGACTTGACATTTGACAAAGCCTTAAGTCAACATTGCATTTTTATCAGTTTGAAACAAGGGAAATAAACGTTTGGGGTTCATTACAAATTGCATATTTTAAAAAATAGAGCGTGATTATGTGATATGCTTGCTGAAATTAATCCAGTATAAACACGAACTAATATTGTTACAACAATAATCTTCTATTTAGTTATCAAGAACTACGTTTGTAAATTTAAATGTATTCGAATTTAGAACACATTTAAGAAAAAATAAAAAAAAGAAGATTCAATATTTTAAAACCTGCTTCAAGTAATTAATTTACTGCCTTTGAATATTATAAAGAACTATAAAAAAATAATCAGTGAATTTAACAAGGTTACAAAAGTTATCAATGTCTTCTAAATGAGCTTTCAAAATATAAATTTAAGAAGACAAAAATTTATAAAGAGGTTCTTTGGCTAAATAATTTATGCCAGAGATTTCTACTGATGTTTTAAACCCGAACATGTAAATTTATTCCTACTTAATCAATGCCTAAAATATAATCGTCATAATTCTCATTTAAAAAGCTGCTTTAATATTGGAGTATTATATTGCAGAAGATGTTAAATATTTTACTACATAAATATTTAAAGAATGAATATCTGGATTGCCTCTTCGAAGGATGATCAATGAACTTTATGTTTCAACATTCATCATTTTATTTTGTCTAAGGAGGCATATAAAACTGCATTCTTTCTCGTCTTGGATTACTTCATTGTATAATTTAAGAACTCTTAAACTTTATTTCCTTTGTGGATAATTATATTTACTTAGAAAAATTACTTTGTATATTAAAGTGGAAAACTGATAAGATGAACACTTTATTTTTTTATTATTTTATTTAATAAAATTTAGATATTAACGTTTTGATATATACTCTGATGGAAATGACAACTGACTAAGGTAAATGTTTTTAAATTATTTCAATTTGGAAGTACGTTTTATTATATTCCAAATTGAATCTTACATGACAATTAACATAATATATTTTTAAACATACATAACTAATATCAGAATACATTCTTTTATTAATCTAGTGTGAATGGATGTTATCATATATAAACATACAACACACACTGAATTATTTTAATGACACAATAGGTAGATTTATAATGTATCATGTGTATTTATTATACGCATGATTTTAAATTATATATATATGTAAATGATTACATTATTATTATTGTTTTTTTAATATTAAATAATTTATTAGTGTATATAAGCACAGATTATAATTCTAAATTTTAATGTTTTTATGTGATAATATTTTGTTTTTTATTACTGAGTAAAATGTGTTAAACTTGATTTCAAAATTAAACAGGTCTCCTTTGTTTATTTTCTTTAGTTGTTTTATAAAACCAATATTTATAAATATACATACTCATGCATATATATGTTAGATCAATTTAGTGATTTAATATTTATAAAGAAGTTATATATAGCTTATATTAAATTTATCATTACTATGGGATACTTATGGAAATGCCTGAAGAGTCGATTGCAAATTTCTACTCTGAGCTCGAATTCTGAGACTAACGAGGGTATTAATAGAGGAGTGAATTGGATTGTATTTTAAATCACATCATCCATGGCATTCTATAAGAAGACTCAAAGTCCGACTATAGATAGATGCGACTTCCTCGAGTCCTGAAAAGGATAGTCCCGTTATAATATATATATATGATCAATACATGGATCTTTACTAAGACCTTCAAACAAGCGTATTTTTGTTTACATAAACATCAGAGTCTGAATTCACTGTCTCTTTCGTTGGCTCCACCCTCAGATCAGCTGATTTGCTATCATCAGTGAAGTATAGGAGTTCCTTCACTGATGATAGCAAATCAGCTTGAAATTAGCTGATCTGAGGTTGGAGCCAATGAAAGAGGCAGTGAATTCTGACTCTAATGTTTTATGTAAACAAAAATATCCTTATTTGGAGGTCTTGGTAAATCTCCATCTATTGATCATAAATACAAGCGATAGCAAGTTTACATATATAAAACTTGTTTTTGTTTTTCATATATATATATATATATATATATATAAACATATATAAAATATTGTTTTTGTTTTTCATATATATATATATATATATATATAAACATTACAAAAATATCAATTTTATAAAGATTATTTGAGGGTTGGTTCCTCTGATAAATATGTTAAAAGTATTTTATTAAATAGTAATATTTGTAAGGATGTAAAAGTAAAAAAAAAAAATATGATTTTATTTCTTTGCCATATAAATTGTCTTCTTATAAAATTGTATGTAGAAATAGTAAATTGTTTGGAAAAGGGGTGTTACATTTAATAATTTATTAAATAAAACAAAAGAGATTTTTGATAGAAAGAATATTTCTGGTGTAGTATATTTTATTCCTTGTTTATTTGTAAGAAAGTTTACATAGGTCAGAGTAGTTTGAGTTTAACCAAAAGAATAAAGATTCATAAAATAGAGTTAAAAATAGATATATTAGTTCTGCTTTAATAATTAAAAAAGCAAGTCATATATAACGTGACATTACTTTTAATGAGCTTGTAGTTACAAAAATGCACATGTGTAGTTCTGCTTTGTATGTCCATGAAAAAGATACAGGCCACACTATTGATTTTGATGAAGCTAAGGTTGTTTTCTTTGAGAGAAATGAAATCAAAAGAAGAATTAAACAATTTTTATTATTGAAAATTTATTATTCTGAAGCAATTAATTTATTTAAGAGTTCTTTTAATATTAAGGGTGGATGGGAAGTGAATGGATTTGTGGGTAATGTTTAATATTATATATATATATTGTGTAGTTTTAGTAGTTCTTTACACTTGAGAAGTCTGCTTGTAGCAGTGAAACCTTTGGTAGTGTTTTAATATTATTTTTATGCTGGTCTGGTTGAATTTTGGATTTGGAATAATTTTAATTATATATATATATATATATATATATATATATATATATATATATATATTTTTTATATATATATATATATATATATATATATATATATATATATAATATATATATATATACATTAATTAAAAACAATATTGTAATTATAGTTGTAAAAAATAAAAATAATGGTGATTTAATATCTCCTTCAGTTTTCTTTGATCATGAAAAAACATGTAAATTTAAATTTAATTTTGAAAATGTGAAAATTCTTCATGAAGAGAGAAACCATAGTAAAAGAAAAATTAAAGACGCAATTTTTATAAACAAGAATAAAATGCATTTAATAAATCGACAAGCTTCTAACATTAAAATACGAGAATCGTGGAATTTGAATTGATGATGTTTGCTTCTGCTTTTGGTTTTTGAATTTAATGGCAGTTGAGGCAGGTTAAAAAGTAACTGAAAGTACTTCTGTGGATTTAAGGATTGTTTGTAATTGTTTGTAAACCCTTAAAAATATTATTTCAATTATATATATATATATATATATATATATATAATGTAAACCCTTAAAAATATTATTTCAATTATATATATATAAATTGTTGAAAACCTTTACTTTTAAAAATTTCTTTGAATTTTTAAATTACAGACATGAAACATATATAAATAATGCTTCAATATATATAAAATATTAAAAAAAAACTTCCCATCTAATTGTGTAAATAAAATTTCAGATAGAATCTATATATTCAAAATTATAAGTTATTTGAAAGTAAATATAAAATTGATAGGTAACTAAATGTGATAGTGCAAATTCCATCTTCCATTGAAAAATGTTAATAGTCAAAAACTAATATAGGAGTATGATATCTTCTCATTATCCAATCTTACAATAGATAGTTTTGCAGTAGAGTAAATTTCATTTTTTATTGCACTTCGTTCTGAATTCTTTACCTGTCCCAGTTTTTCTTTTTACAAACTGCTTTAATTAAGACACAAGGAATTGTTACTAATTTATAAATTAACGGAATATAAAAAGAGAAATGATGATTTATGATTAAAACAATTTTTTTTAAAGTTGTGTATATACCAATGTTAGAAAACCAGCATTTATTTCAAAAATAACGTTTCTGATTTAAAAAACTCGATTTGGGACTAAATGAAATCGATTTTATATTACTATTATAATGAATTTTTAAATATATATACAGACATGGAAATTTCTTTAACATTCTTCTGTAAAATGTTATATTTTTATAGGAATAATAATTTAAAATTCCTTTTTTTAAAAAAGAAAGAAAAAAATTAAATTATTTTTTATTTTCTCTTTTCTATTTTTACTTATTTGCTTCTTTCTTTATTATTCAAAAACTTTTTTAAAAAACCTATATTATGTAGATTAAAAATGTAAAGTATTTTATATTATAAGGCTTCAAATCTTTAGATGATTTTCAAAAAATATATAAAAATTCCCAAATGTATTATCAAAAGAAAAAAAAATCTGCACATACTTTCAATAATTGCTGAAGGAAAGTAAATTGAAGGATATAAATTATTTATAGATAATCACAATAATTCCTTTGATGAAATCACCCCTTCCCATTAACTCTTATAAATAAAAAAAATAAATGAAATTTTAATGTTTATATATATATAATTTTATAATCATTACTTTACTTTAGAATAAGAGCATTCTGAATTTATTTTAGTTTTTCAAGGCTATCTCTTTTTCCATAAAAATGATTTATTGCTATTGTTGTAAAAAATTTATAAACAAGAGTAATTATTCTCTTTCTATTCCTGCCTTAGCTGTTGTAAACTTAAACAATAAATAATTACAAGATAGTAGAGTGATTTAGCTTCTATTCCCTTATCAGTTTCTATCTTTGTATTTATGAGGAGTTAGTATTCACAAATTACAAGATAGTAGAGTGATTTAACTTCTATTACCTTATCAGTTTTTATCTTTGTCTTTATGAGGAGTTAGGATTCACATCTGGAACTAAGACTGTTATGCATTTGTCATCTATAATTAACTCCTGTCTTTACCATGAAGTTAATATTTTGAAACTCAAAACTATGTAAAGATGGTCATTATTTATACAGATACATCAGCAGAATATTTTGAAGTTAAGGTTAATTTGATAATAGAATAGGAGTTAATGGTGTCTCCAGACTCACAATTGCATTAATTTCAACTTTGAATTCAGTAAATGCAAAAGACAGAATTCAGTATAAAGTTCAATGATTAAATTGCAGTACTTGATTGTCATCATGTTTATTTGATTTTACAATAAATGATACTATATGAATAAAGAACTTTTTTGTCTATCAATATTTTAGTAAGTTGAATAAATGAAATGATGTTCTGTTGATATTGTTAAATATTATTATATAAATCACAAAACTTTTTTTAAAAAATTACATAACTTATTACTTAAAAGAATGTAAATATTCGATTGTATATATTTTGTCATTTATATTTGCAATAACTTAAGTCACTTGAAAGACTGCAGAAATCCTGATAATATTATTTTGAGCTTAGATAAAATCCAAAGCTGTATCAGTAATTACTTACATTCTCATCTTTTTCAGCATTTCATAGGAAGTTAGATTATGATGAATATCCTCTATTTTAAGCATCAAACTGAAATGGTAATATAATCACCATTGTGGCATATTGTTATAGATAGAAATATTTAATTTATTTATCAATTGCTGCTTCACTTGTTTTGGAATTACTTAATCCTACTAAATATAATATAAATTAAAAAATATCTTTTTTGTTTTATATATTTCAAACAAACTGAAACATACTCTTCTTTATTATATTTAATAAATGACAAGGAAAAAAATGATTAATGTCATATTCCTGATTTTGGTACTCAATGCTATTCTGGATGTGTTTTAAAAACTTAATTGCTGATAAAATATAATCATCTTAAAAATAGTATATGCATTATACCACCATATGAGAATACTTAAAAATTGTCATTAAATTATTAAACCATTTACTTGTTTATAGATTTCAACGTACATAAACAATTGATTTATGGGCATGCAAATAAGATTCAAATATTAACATTGAAACTTTGATGATAACTCAGTTGATATTATTAGAATAATATGTTTGTCATTTGTATGAGACATTGATCAAAATAATTTATTTGAAGAGATGAGTTATTTTTTAATGTGCCAAATTAACAAATTAATGTTCTTATGTTTCAAAAATCAAGACATGCCTCTTCTAATAATTAACTTTTGATTATTTGAAATGATTGTGCTCTCACATATAAATTTCTTATGAAGTTCAACATATATGACATATTACTCTATCTGACTTGGATTTAATAGAGTGGTTATTAAGATTTTTTTCATCTCAATATTTTATGTAAGTATGATGATTAGCCTTTGGGAATCTTATAAGTCCATATTTAAAAAGTTTTATGGTGCTTAAAAAAATAAAATGTACATTGAATTTATATACTTAGTAATAAAAATAAAAAATTTTCAAAATGTTGATAAGTGATATATCATAATTATCATAAAAAAGTAGCTAAAATGTATTAATAATTAATTGAGGAAAAAGGGACCTGAATTCAAGTTTTCAATATATCTACATCTCTCCACTCCATCTTATTAACTAATACTCATGATCATTTACATGCAAAAAGGATGGTAGTAGTACAAGATGGAATGGATAAATACAGAGAGCTCCGAAAGTCTGTGTTAAAATCCATTCTGATTACATTAAATTCAGTATAGACAATATACTTGTATTTAAGTTATATAATAATAAATTTGTATAGATTGTGATAACTGCAATACATCTCTTCAGTTATTAGTATGAAATACTTAAAGATAAATGTATCATCAGAATATGACTCGATTTAGAAGCAAAAATTGTTTTTGTATTATTTACTTTAACTGGTAGGTATTTATCATGTTAATGCCAAAATGGATTGCCAACTAAAGACATTATATTTACTTAAATACATATATTCTCAAGTAGCACTATGAAGTCAACTGTGAGACTTAAATGAAACACACTATTACAAAAATGTCTATACATAAGGATGAGAAATTAACTTGAAAAATAAAAAGACTTTAGCCTGGGTGATTTAATAAGTAATAAAATTTAAAACTCTTAAAATCAAGTTGCATAAACTGTGATTTCAGTTCCAACATTTATGATGACCCAACTTTTTATAAACATCTGATTTGTGTATCATTTAATTTATTTTAATACAATCATAAATGTAAATACTCTCAAATTTCATTTTTGTTAACAAATTAGATAAAATAAAATGTACAATCCTAAAATAAATGAAGATATAAACTATATATAAATTATTAACTGATAAAGTATTCATTGATAAATGTCAATAAAATGATTTAGCTTTTAATCGCATACAACTATTTCCATCTGAAAATAAATTAAAATGTATGTAATATATATACAAATAATCAGAAAACCCCTTTTTTTTAGAATTTAATTTTAAAATATTCCTAAAAAATCATTTCTTTCAAAACAATAACCTTCTTGTGATGAAAATACTGGATAACATATGTTTTTGATCAGAAGTCTGAATGACCCTGAATGGATTGTTAATTATAAACATTAGTAAACAAGCTATCAGTAAAAAAAAAAAATGAATACTCATTCATACGAATTAAAATTAGAAATCTAACAAAAAATATATAAATTAATTTATTTTAAGTGCAAATATAATAGCTTAACACAGTTGTGCTAAATTTATTTATCAATGATTACATAAATATCAGCATTATTAAATGTTTAAATAATTTAAATGCAATATAATGAGAAAATTATATTAAACTAAGTATTAAACCCAAAAATAGTGAGAGATATTAATTACTGATAGTATTTTTTAAAACGCTGTAGTAAAAAAAAAAAGGTATAGTTATTGTTTGTCTTTCAATTTTGTTATTTTTTATATATGTCTGTATTAAGCAAGACACTTTAGGATAACATCTAAAATAATAAAATACCAGCATATAAAAATAAATAATAACTATAATCAGCCTTTGCCGCAACTGTCATACTGAATATAATTTTGCACTTAAGATCAGATATGTAATAAGTAAAATATTCTGGAATAAATTCTATATTTAAAATACCAATGTAAATAAAATTAAGTAATAACTACTGCCAGCTTATGGCATGCCTACAATTTTGAGTAACAGTTAACTTCAAAGGCAATATAGAGTTTTGGCTTTGCTTAGTGTGTTCATGTTGCATGGGGAAAATGATTTGAAAAAAAGAAAAATGAATTGTGTTAATATATATATATTATTTCATAAGGAAATAGTAGAGACATTGACAAACCTCATTATTTTTTAATTATTAATATTTTATCCAAGTCTATAGATTCAATCTTTCTTGAAGCTGATGGAGCTTATTAAATTTTATGTTGCATTTGTAAATCTTTTTATATAGATATGATCAATCATCACACCAGCATCAGAGGAGATATACATGCTAATGCAGTTGCACAACACTCATCAGGAGCACCAATCTCACTTTGTACTATGGATTGAAGTCACAGTATTGATTTCTTTAACACCAGGGTTATGTCCAGACATGATTCTCTCCATAAGTATAAGATCAGAGAAACCATGGAGATACTTAAAAGACCAAATTGTATTAACAAATATGATGGAACTTAAAAATGTATTCCTATTGAAAGAAAGTTTTTAAAAAATACATTAATCTAGGTGCAGTATTGAGAAGAGATTGAGGGAGCATGAATTGTTATATAAGCATATAAAAAGTAAAAATAATGGTAATTTAATGTCTCCTTCAGTTTTCTTTGATCATGAAAAAACATGTAAATATAAATTTAAATTTGATTTTGAAAATGTGAAAATTCTTCATGAAGAGAGAAACCATAATAAGAGAAAAATTAAGGAGTGTGATTTTTATAAATAGGAATAAAATGCATTTAATAAATAGAGAAGCTGCTAACATTAAAATACAAGATTCATAGGATTTGAATAGATGATGTTTGCTTCCACTTTGTTTTTTGTTTTTTAATTTAATGGCAGTTGAGGCAGGTTTAAGAAATTAACCAAAAGTACTTCTGAAGATTTAAGGAATGTTTATAATAATTTGTTACCATTAAATTTTATTTTTATTATAATTACTATATATATATATATATATAGCGTTAAAACCATTAAGTACATTCCATAGATGGACTATCAAATTGCTTAAAATATCTCAATTAACACAATACTGTATATGCAGAATCCAAAAATAAATAAACATATAATGTCTATATTTGTATTCAACATAATAAATGTAGATATATGTTATAACTATACACATATTCCCTTATGTAAATAGAAGCAATATAGGTAATTACTTTGATAGTTAATTATTTATTTATAACATATGTAAACACTTAAAATATACCCATGCTTTTATGTGTATTTAAATTCTATTTTATTTTTTTCAAAACCAAATTTGTAAAATAATCCAACAAAAAATAATTTCAAAGTAACACTTTAACCACTCGATAATTTGCATTATATTTTCATATACAAAAAATGAGTTTCAGTCTTAATCTCATAATAAGGAGAAAATAGATTTTCTCTAATGTATTTTTTTATATTCATTAACATTGTGAAAATACTATAAGTTTAAGTTTATTCCTGATCAAAAGAAAAATCTTATAGTACTTAATTAGCACATCCTCTTTTGATTCTTAGTTAATCCAACTCTTTCTTTTTGGCTTTTTTTTAAGAACAAAGGAAAAAAAAAACATGCTTTCAAAAATAATTAAATTTAAATTATAATTACAGTGAGGAATTTAAAATGGGTTAAACTGTTTGAAAATATTCTAATTTGAAACAAATAATAACTTCAACGAAATTAACATATTTACACAGAGTATTCCATTAATTGTATTTCACTTTTCATATATAACGTATCGCAGATTATAAATCCATAATATTCATATGTGATGAACTACTTGTATTCAGTGTCACCAACGCAGGTTGTTCTTCAGTTTAACTATTGTAACCAATGGTTAATATTAATATAAGAATTATATATATATATATATATATATATATATATATATATATATATATATATATATATATATATATATATATATATATATATATATATATATATATATAGCATCATCAACCATTATCAATCCACTGCTGGATGAAGGTCTCCCCAAGTTCAATCCATCTTCTCTGATCTTTAGCTTCTCTTCTCTGCATCTTCCCTGTAGTCTTTCTTATGTCATCCATCCATTCACATAGGGTCTCTTTCTGGGTCTTTTACAATTTCTTGGAATCCAGTTTAAGATTTCAATTGTCCATCTATTATCATCTCTTCTAGCAATATGTCCACCCAACTCCGCTTCAGTCTTTTAATTTTATCAATGAAGTCAGTAACACATGTTTGTTCTTTTACCCATATATTGTGTTTTGGATCTTTTCTTGTTACTCCCAACATGCAACTCTCCATACTTCATTGAGTGGTTTGAAGTCTCTACATTGCCCTTCTATTAATGTCCAAGTCACAGGTCCATAAGTAAGAAATGGTAAAACACATTTATGAAAAAACCTTCCTTTGCAAACACATATGTATATTTCCTTTTAGTATCAAGTTATTTCTACCAAAAGCATTCTACCCAAGTTTAATTCTATGATTAATTTAATTTATTATGTTTCCATCTGTATTAATAATCTAACCAAAATATTTGTAACTGTTAACTTCTTCTAACTTGTCTTAATCAATCTTTATTTTTATATTTTGAGAAAATCCATTAAACATTACTTTAGTCTTTTTAACATTTATCTTTAGTCCTACTTTTCTACTATTATCTGATAACTCCTGCAACATTTCATGCAGTGCTAAAGCATTATTTTAAAAATCAACTACATCATCTGCAAAATCTAAATGAATTAAATAATGTCCAATTACTTTCACTCCCTTAGCCTCCCATTATAATCCACAAAATATTTCTTGTAGCACTGCTGTAAAAGTTTTGAAAATATGGACTCACCTTGTTACACCCTTCTCAATGTTGAATTTCCCAGCATCATTATGTAATGTAATTGTTGCTGTTGCATTTTTATAAATACTCTTTAAAATATGACAATATCCTGGATCTACATTTTGATGATCCAATGCTTTAGTAACTGAAGAAATGTTTATAGAATCAAATGCCTTTTCATAATCTACAAATCCAAGACATAATGGAAACCCATATTCATTGGTCTTTTCTATAAGTTCTCTCAATACCTGGATATGATCTACTATATCAAAACCATTTTTAAATCCAGCCTTTTCTCTTGATTGGTGAAAATCCAATGTTCTCTGTAGGCAAGTTGTAATTATCTTGGTAAATTTTTTATATAAAATTGATAAAAGGTTGGTTGGTCTGTAATTCCTAATATCTTCTTTATCATCTTTTTTAAATATTAATATTGATACTGTATATTTTGAATCATCTGGTACATCTTTATCATTTAGACACTTGGTATGTAACTTGGCTAAAAAAAATTCCAATTCTTCACCCGCTTCTTTTAATATATGGAGCCTTTCATTTTTTTTGTACATTTAATTGCATATCTCACTTTGTCATTTAAAGTTCTGGTCAATTCAAAAGATGTAATAGATATAGGAGGTACTTGTTTTTATTACTATATAATTCTTGATAAATGTCTTCTATCCATTTCATGATGTCATCTCTTTTTTAGTAATAATTCCATCTTTTTTTCTTATTTCAGATATAAATTTTCTACCAATACCAAAATATTGTTGTACACTCTTGAGACTTTTATTCTCTTCTACAGTTTTCTTTGCTAGTTCAAAGTTATACTTTCTTATATCATTTTCAACTCTTTTCCAACCATTTTACAAAATTTGAGATACTCAATTCTTTTTAATGCATCAGTTTTGTAAACCCCCATACTCCTTCTTTTCTTCATAAGTTCTCTAGTCTCAGTAGAAATTTTGTTGGTCAATTGCTGCATTTTTCTACCAGCTATTTTTGTTGCAGTTTTTAAAAGTGTATCAGTTATTTTCATATTAATTTCATTTAAATCTGAATCATGGTCAAAATGTATTAATACTTGAAACCGATTTGTAAGTTATAATTTGAATTAATTAGAATGTTTCTGAAGATTAGGAATATCAACTATAAATAGTGTTTTTCTTAATAATTTTTGTCTCTCTAGTTTTACATTAACACATATCTTACATTTTACTAATCAATGATCACTTCCTGTGTTAAATTTAATAAGAACATTACAATTTTGAAATATGTATTTTCTGTTAGTCAAAATATAATCCAATTCTGCTGTACCTTCATTTGGATGTTTCTATGTCCACTTCCTTTTAACATTTTTCTCAAGAAAGACTTCATGATATAAAGCTTTTTTTTCTGTAAATTCCACAAATCTATGTCCTTTCTCATTTCTATTACCATAACCAAAATTACCTACAGCACTTTCATCTTTCATTTGTTTACCAATTCTAGCATTAATGTCTCCCATAACAATTTTAAAATGTTGTTTATTCTGATCAAATCCTTTTGTACATTCATATAAAAATCTTCTACTACTTCTCTATGAAAACTTGTTGGGGCATATACCTGAATTATCTGCATTTGGTATCTGCTATTAAGTTGTATAACTAATCTTACCACTCTGTTCGATACACCATCAATCTCCACAATGTTGATCTTCTATTTTTTATTTATAATGAATCCTATTCCACTTGTATTTTTAATATTTATACCTTTATAATAGAGTACATGTCCACTTTTTAAATGAATTTTCTTTTCACCTTTTCTTTTAACTTCACAAAATTCAATAGTGTCTCATTTAATATAAGACAGTTCTTCTTCTAATTTTGCAATCTTCCTTCACTCAAAAATGATCTGCAGTTATAAGTACCTAAATAAAAAGTCATCATCAATTGGCAGCCTGCATCAACAATCAGGAAATTCTTAGCACCCTCCACCTTTGGCCACCAACCAATGCCTTGGTTGCTGACTTTACAGTCTCCTGTGAATAAGAGTCATGATTTATTTTTGTCTGTCATATTTGTATATATCTATTGAAAAAATATTTATCAGTTACACAATCATTCACTCTGCCTTATGA
This sequence comes from Epiperipatus broadwayi, assembly GCA_028023455.1. Taxonomy (NCBI): domain Eukaryota; kingdom Metazoa; phylum Onychophora; class Udeonychophora; order Euonychophora; family Peripatidae; genus Epiperipatus; species Epiperipatus broadwayi. The sequence continues at coordinate 702,769 of JAQFVV010000304.1, forward strand.
GGCAACTGAAAAGAAAGACCATGGTGTTTCTTGATATTAAACTCGGTGGTAAAAATCCAATAACTCACCATGCTGGCTAATGCATGTTGGTGAGCAGCCCATCCATGTTCATATACTATATGAATAATAATGTAGTAATAACAGCTGCAATGACAAGAACATATGGAAGGGTTATTACAAATTGGCCCTGATCACTTCCTTTAAGGCTTCCAACAAGAATCAAATGGTTATTTCTAACTATTAGTCAATATTTTGTGTCCAGGTAACAAGTAATGGTCACCACTATGTTTTACTTATTGGTATTTCTAATATGGTCACATTTAGGATTGACAATGATGATGATCAAGTGAATATATATTTATTTTACTACTGTTCCTATTTGCATATTATAGATACAGATTGTATTTTCTGATCATCATCATTTTTGACAACTATATTTTTGACAGTTGTTCACAAGATTATTCACACTTATAGCTTAAAATAAAAACTGATGGCTATCATCAGGATCCCAAAGAACCATCTTTTATTATAGAGGAGTGACTATATGACATAATGAAGACAATCGTCATCTTCATAATTTTAATAAAATCTCTGCTAATATTCCGTCAAGAATCATTTGGAGGGTTGACTTATCCTGCTCAGTTAAAGTTGATGATGTGGAAAAATCCAAAAATAACTGGAATCATTCTATGGTGAATGCACCTGTTGTATTACATGATTTTATCACAAGATACCTGTAGAAGAGACACTTCTGTATCATTCTGCCAAATGTTGCAAATGTGTGAAATAACATTTTAGTGTTAATTCCCTAAGATTGATTTCTATATTTATATAGTTTTTACTTGAGTTTAGATAGTTTAACTTCACTATCTTCATAATAGGTTGATTTTTCACATTTCAATCATCATTATTTGAAAATCATTCAATCAGGGCATTAATTCATCACGTTTTTGCCTAAATTTTCATTTTGAGAAATGTGTGTTTTTATAGCAACAGCTTGTCAATCTTCATTGCTTCTTTCTCAAATCACAATATATTGTTTTCTTTTCTCCTTGTGAATTTTAACTTTTGTTTTGTAACCCTATTTATAGTCTTCTACATGAAAGAAAACAACTTCATCTCGTTTTTCATTGTATATATTTAAAATTTAGTCAGCAAGTTGCTTTTTCATTTAAATATAATGACAATTACATGATTCAATCATAAGAAAATACCTTCAAGTTACAAGAAACTAAAGCATCTAATTAATACAATATTTCAAAATATCTTTTAGTCATATAATGACAAAAGCAAAATTCCTTTTCACTTATATATATATATATATATATATATATATATATAAGTGAAAATATATTATATATATATATATATATATATATATATATATATATTGTAATGGTATACAATATGCCATTACATTAATTTAAAATTAAAATAAAAACTTAAGTTTGTAAATAAAAATAAATTTATGAAAAACTAAAAAGCTAAAATTAAAGAGTTGTTAAATATATATATATATATATATATATATATATATATATATATATATTGTGCCCTTTTGTATGGGTCACCATCTAATTTTTGTGCTAATCTATTAAAAATTTTAAATTTAAGATATATTTGAATATGTGATGTTGATTTTGCTTATGGTAATATTTCAAAAGATTTAATGAAAGCAATCTATGAGTATTTGATATGTAAAATTGTGCTGATATTGAGAGAGACATTTTAAATGATGATGATTATAATATATAGTTGGAAAAATGGCCATAATCAGTACTGCATGAATATATTTAATAAATAGTTATTTAAAGCTAAAAGTATTTAAAAGACAAGTAAAATTAAATGCATATGTTTATTGTTGATAAAATAATATTATAAGAGAATATAAATATTTTAATTATTGTAATACTTAAATAGAAAATTGATATTTGATTTTAATAATATCGAATAATTATTTTAAAATCTATTATAATATCTTAAATATTTAAAAATATTTATTTTAAAAAAATGTAATTGTTAGTTATTTTTAGATTATGAGAAGCATTTCTTTTATTGTAAAAAGAAACAGATGTTAGTTAAATATACACAAACATGCTTGGAAGTTATTTAGAAAAGTTGCAAAACTATTTTAAAAATCATGTTGTAAAATTTATAAATAATACGTGAGTTATCACGAGATTAAAATAAAGATATTTAATGTAAAATATTAAGTCTGATTTTAAAATATTGTTCTAAAAATATAACGTATAAAAAAAGACTTAGTGTATTTTAAATAATTTTATAAAAGTTAAAATTAAAATCAAGTAAGATTATATTTTAAAAATATTTAATAGATTTAAATAAATAAATGATAAAGATTATTTTAGAAATTTAATAATGTAATAAATATTAAATATTAAATAAGTCATTATTTATTTTTAACTTTGTGTTGTTGGTAAATATGTAAATAAGCCAGCAAAGTTGATTGTTTAATCTACCAATCAAATGGGAAGTTTCTTCCGGTATAAAAGCTCAGTTCAATTGTTAGGAGAGGACTTCGTGATTGAATTTTCAAGTTAATTGTGCTATTAGAAAAATAGCTAAGTAAATTTATAGACGCTCTAAAATCATTTTTAAAAAAATTACAAGAGTGTCGTTATAAATAATCTATAAAAGTTTTAAATAATAGACATGCAGTGTTAATTTAAATTTTCCTATCAATCGTCTCTAAATTGAAGCTCAATTTACAAGCAAATGGTCATGGGAACATCATATATAGTGAAAATATATCGGAAACTTTACCTTAGAAATATGACAAACGCTGGATTAGTTTGGAAAGTTACGAGATGGAGAAAAGTAGTATTTTGGACAATATATAATTTTAAAAGCTATTTATTATTGACTATTAGAAAATAGATATTTTAAAGAATAAAATACTTCTTTATGAAGAAAGTATTTTTGCAAGCTATAAATTTGAATATATATCTTAAGTAAAGATATTAGAAATGAAAGTAGCTTTGAATGTTTGCCTTGTTAAGTTTTTTATGTTTAAAAGACTGAATGTTGATAATTTTAAAGGCAAGTCAATTGAAATATAATTAGCTAAAAATCTTAATATAATAAAATTATTATATTGAAATAATTTAAACGCGGGTCGTTTATAGATAAAGAAGCTGATTCTTACCTGGATATTTTGTTAAGAAATGTGCAAGTAATACGTGGACGTCCAAGTTAAATTTAAAATAATTAAATGATAATTTTTCATAAACTATAGTCTAATTTAAAATAATAACTTTTAAATAATATTCTTTAAGAACTGCATCCGGATCAGATAAACTATTTTAATTTTATTAACTTTTGTTTTGGTTTTAAAAGAACGTTTTCGTTTTCCATAAACTTTTAAAAAACACGTGGTGGACCGGAAACAGGAAATGGTGTTCTAGTGAATATGTGCCTACGATTAAAGAACTTTATGGTGGAAAAGAAAACATCGCTGGAGTCACGTAATATGAACTCTGTTTTATTTATCTAATATAAAAGTTAAATATTATTAATTTATTAAAATAAGATAGGTACATATCTTTAAATAATAACTAAAGTAATATAATAATTAATTGCATAAGTTTATCTTATAATTAATATAAAACGTAATATGTTAAAGAATGATTGTGTGTATAAATGTGATTTATTCTATGAAGCTGTAATTCCGAAGAATATTGGAAGATGGACTGTGCATTAAATCATTATTAATGGTAAAATTATATAATAATAATTTTGATGTATTTAATATGTTTTTTCTTTAGATCAACCGAATGATATGTTAGTGTTGAATGGATGTATGAATATTTTAAAAATACACACACATTATATTGGCAGTAACAGTTTATTTAAATATGCATAATTTGAATTTATGATATAAATATGATACAACATTACATAAAAAGCTTAGAAATAATTATATGATTCTTTCGTAAATAAATTTTGATTTTGATTTTTATTATGTTGGAGTATTAAAATTATATTTATTATTCATATCAGTAATTATTTTATTTAAAAGTTAGGAAGAGATTTCAAAGTTTATATTTTATTATATTTTATTGGATAAATTAAGTTAAGTTTTATGTAGAAGTTTATGTTTGAATTAAAGGTTTACTGAATATGATGAAGTATAAATAGTTTTGAATAATTAGTATTTATGTAAAGTAGATGATTGTTTTTCCGGAAAGTTTAAATAAGTTTTAAAGGATGTTTTGTAGATAGAAATTTATTAGGAAGGAGTAGTATAACACATGGATTAAAGTAATAATTTTACAGAAAAGAATCATAAAATTTATCTAATATAGTGCTTTATGAATTTGAAATTGATGAATAATTTAAATATTATTATTTTAACAGTACATATATGTAATGCATATTTAATAAAAACATATAGCATGAATTGTATTAAGTGAAATATAAAATTATAATCAATTATTTGTTATTACATTACAAGGATACATTAGTTTCTATATTATGCTATTAAAGTAATGCTGATAATAAAGTAAACACATACTAGTACATTATAAAATGAATAATAGCAATACTTAAGTGATGTAGCAATTTAATTAATAAAGTTTAATTGTTTACATATGCTACATAAAGATTATTTACATAAATTTTTCTGTGTAATAATTGAAGTTCACTGATATTTATTTAAAGTCTGAGTTTTGAAAACATACTTTAAAGTTATTAATACAGCATTTTAAAGAATGTATAATTACTTATAGGAGTATGAGTTAATAATAGTGTAAACATTTTTGTATTATTATTTTCTTATTTTTATTTTCTTTTGTTTTTTCCAAATTTGAAATGTAAATATTGTAAATAAATTCTTAATCAAAGTTAATGTAAATAAATTTGTTTAATTTGTTTTAAAAGTGTGTCGAGTTCATTATTTTGCACCACAGCACTTGACAGCAGATAATTTGGATAAACATAATATTTGCACAATATGAATTTATTATTATTATTTAGAAATAAACATAATATTTTCCTGATATCATTTTATAAGAATTGATTGACATTAACATATAATATTATTATGGTCATAGGGTAATTATAATGCACATTATAAAAGTACAATATTATTTATTGCCACAGATTAATAAATTGTAAGATTTTGATCTATTCCCAAAATTAAGATACTATATGAAGATAAAAGATATACATGATTATTTATTTATTTAATGATTGATGATATAAAAAATAAATAAGATTAAGTTATACCCTAGGATTAGTATTGAGTATTATTATTATTAGTATAAGTTAGGTGTATTTAGGTTTGATATAAAATCCCATATCATACTTATTTACATGAGTTATCATTACTTTAAGATAATTAGAAGAACCTGAAATTATTTAATTATATTTTAAAATTAAAAGTTAAGATTTATTTATTTTATTACATTTAAAGATAGTTTATTTTATTTAAAAGCCATAAGAATGCTGTAGAGGTAGTAGTAAGTTAATAAGGAGGTGATAGTATTCTTATGCCATTGAGACAATGTCTTGGAAGATATTGACTTAATGTAAATCTACTTATTACTTTGTAACTTTACTTCACAGTCTCATGATTTTAGTTAAATACTTATTTAATTAGTACATACTATAGAAATATATTGATTTTGATAATTGATAATAAATTTAATTAGAATATGATAGTATAAAAGTAAATTAAAAGTAGAGATGCAAATTTTGAATAAGCATTATAATTTAATTGAGCTAGTTGTATTTCGAACTATATTATACATCGAGAAGTAAGGGTACAATATATATATATATATATTCACACAGATGCAAAACTATAAAAGTTTTTTTTTTAAATAAAAAAAAAGTATTTGAACATACTTTTTTCATAAAAAAGGTAAAGATCTAAATATAAAATATTTTTAGTAAAAAGTAACATAAATGAAAAAGATTTCTATGTAATCTCAGTAAAGGAAGAATATATATATATATATATATATATATATATATATATATATATATATATATATATATATATATATATATATATATATATATATATATATACTCAGATCTTAACAAAAATTTGGAATAGGAAACCATGTTCAGTGAATCCAGATGATTTGTATAAAAAATATAAATATTCAAATTAAGAACAGTTACAGCTTGATTTTTGAGAAGGGTGAAATGATACACTTTTCAATCTCTCTCTTATTTCAAGAAAGGTGACTGTTAATTTATGAATGGCACTATTGTAGACCTGAATCATATGGGTCCTACAATAAAATAGTACCAGGATTGAACTAGCTAAATCCATCTCCGGAAAAAGAGACCGGTCTTCCATGAAAGTTGACTAATAAAGACTGCATGAGAATTGGCAGCAGAAACCGGAAACTCTTCCACTGTAAGATATGAACTAAAAAATTTTAAAAAAGTAATTAAGAACTTTTGTCAAGATTTAACAAACTAAACCTAATTTTTAAAATGAACTTTTATCTGACTTAAGATTTCAAAATCAATTAATAATGTTTAAATTTTATAAGTTTGAGTTTGCTAATTTAATCATTTCCATTTTTATTAATATTTATTTACTAAATTATTTAAATGTATTAGATTTAAGTTTGGTGTAGATGGCTGCATAGATTCATTAATGTTTAATTTTTATTTTCATATTGATTAAAATATATAGATATCAGTAAATATGACACTTTATGCTAAGTGTGTAAATGTATTTATTAGTATATCTTTTAAGTTTTTGGTGTCAATGTGGCATCTTAAGATGAATGCCATTGGGTTTCTGGTAAATTTCCCTCTGCAATTCCATCAATGACTTTATATTTTAATTGTTTATGTTTATTTTAAAGGGTTTTTATTCTGGGCTATTTGTTTCATAGTTAAATCGATGCTGGTGGTGGGATATATGGGTGTTTATTTCAATGTAATATGAAGCATGTTTAGCATACAGGGCAATGTGCCCAACTGAATGCATGACTCAAAAGTGTAGTCATTGCATTACAAAGGATGCAGATATATTTCCTGCACCATTGATATTTTTTTAGCTCTATGGATAGGGACTATAAGTTGGCAGATAGCCCACTCATCCTCATATGTAGCATTTATTTTTAATTATCGTATATACATGATTCCTTCACCAGACAGACGCACATTCCTGTACTGTATCATGATCATGTCCTTCAAATAATATCATGCTGGAAGATGCACATTCCTGTCAGTGTGGGTTTATGCTGGCATCTTCATATTGTATTGGTTGCAACTATATATCTGGAAGCAAGCGTTGGTCTGGTTATGAACTTTTAGTCTGAGATTGAATGATTGTTTTGAAAAGTTTGTAACTAAGAAATCTATGTAGCCAATCTATACTCAACATTATAAAACAAACTTTTATCAAATGTCCATCTGTGCAGACTTTCTTAATAATTTAAATTAAAAAAAAACATAATAACCAAATTAATATTAAAATCTAAGCAAGAAAATTTTATTCCTCAATTTAAAATATTATATATGCATTAATAAATGTTTTTTGTGTGTTATTACTGGCAGTGGCTTTTATTTTTTAATACTGAAGATATATTTTAAGTATCTATTATATATTATCTCTGCTGCTCCATGAGCTAGGGACTAGGGCTGACAGTTGGAATAATATGTAAAAATTAGATCTTAACAGTATGTATCTGCCTACTATATAAATTTTCCAGATTCAAATAGCCTGGTGGCACCCTGTACAATAGATACAGAAGACTTAAACATCTTGAATCACACCCTGACCATTATAATATATATATATATATATATATATATATTATAATGGTGTTATATATATATATATATATATATATATATATATATATATAACAGATGAGAATAAATATTTTATTAATTGTAGTATGTCATTAGCGTATTCAAATTCCTTCTTCCCTTTCATTAATTAAACTACACTACCATACTTTTACATGATAAAAATAAATCTTAACATTCTTTAACCTTACTAGTAAAAAAAAAATGAAATTGAAAGCAAATAAAAAGCAATAAAAAATTTTCATTCTAAATCAATATATATATTAAAATAAAAATTTTCACAGACTACAAATATAAAGTAAATGTTATGCAGATATATCCATGCATTATATATATATATGTATTGTTTTGAATAATTATATATATATATTAAAATAAAAATTTTCACAGACTACAAATATAAAGTAAATGTTATGCAGATATATCCATGCATTATATATATATATGATAAACAAAAATGCAAGTTAAAAAACTTGCTAACGCTTGTATTTATGTCCACAGATGGCGTTCTACCAAAAACGCCCATCAAGCGTGTGTTTTGTTTACATAAACGTCAGAGTAGTTAGTATTCACTATCTCTAACTATAATTCCACTTTCAGATCATGATTTCAAGCTATTTTCTATTGTCAGTGAAAGACAGGAATAAAGAAACTAGATCTAAAATGTACCTTTGAGGTCTTTCTTGCAATGATATAGATTGCAGAGGCTTCTACTATGTGGTGATGCTGAACTGAGATCAGACCCATATAGCTATCTGGTTTGCTATGCTAAGTTTGAAGACATTACGTGTCTAAAAAATTCACGCTTGCAAGCTGAATAGAAATTGTTTCATAAACGCTCAGAGTTTGTATTTAGATCTAGTTTCTTTATTCCTGTCTTTCACTGATGATAGCAAATAGCTTGAAATCATGATCTGAAAGTGGAATTACAGTTAGAGATAGTGAATACTAACTACTCTGACGTTTATGTAAACAAAACATACGCTTGATGGGCGTTTTTGGTAGAACGCCATCTGTGGATATATATATATATATATATATGTATTGTTTTGAATAATTATATATATATATATATATATATATATATATATATATATATATATATATATGTTTTGTGAGCTCTATATATAACATTTGTAAACACAAGCTGATTAAATTGAGTCATGTGAGATCTGACTTGATTTTTTTGTAATTTTATTTTTTTCTATAATGGATTTGGAGATTTTATATTGCTAAAAGCTATTAGTGTATGGTGTATCTGAACTTAGTTCAGTCCCATATGGCTGTTTAAGTTATATAGCTGGATTAGAAGACATATGAAAGTGAAAATTTCAGAGTTTCTACTTAATAGTTATACATTAGATAAAGTGCTGCACTTGTCCTTGTATTTTTAATCTAATGATTGAATATCCTAGCACCTCACTGAGTACATCAGTAGCAGAAACTGGTCTTCATGACTCTGGCCATCATCTGAGTAATAAATATTATAAAACCACTGTACTGTAAACATTATCTTATAACAATGATGATTGTTCTATTATTAGAAAACAGTAATAATAAATATAAGAAATTATTTAGATTAATGTGTTTTATAAACAATTTCAAATAGAAGATAATTGTCAAGCATTATCATGTTTGTTGATAAAATCTGGTTTCTTGAAGATCCTCTGGTAATTATTATAACCATAGTAATAAGTACAATTTAAAAAGTTTATTAGCTTATTACAAAGATGGCTTTATTATAAAGAGTGTATACCTTATAACTGAGGTCGCCAAAGTGTTCTATGTAGACCCCTAGGGGTCTATTTAGCAAAAGTAGGGGTCAATCTGAGTCAGGGGGTCGATTGGGAGTCAAAGGAAAAACAATTTTTAATATGCAAATCACACATACCTAACTATGTATGTAAAATTTGTGAATGTTTTTTTATAATTGACTTAATATCATTTTCTTTATAGAAAATAAATTAATAAATGTATATTTATTCAGATGAAACAAGTATTTACATATCAGCATGCAGCAGTGCAAACTCTGCACTTTTGGCTTATGAGTCCTATGCATATGTGTGCTTGTCCAAATGTCATGAGTGTTGATGTTACAAACACAAATATCATACACAGTTTCAGCTATCATTGCAAATTGTGAACAATGTTAAATATTTGCTATATCATTATTACTACTTTTATAGTATTGGATAATTAGTTATAGTTTTTATAAAATTATTCATTTAGTTTAGATATCAATTTTAATTATCAAGACATTTAAAAAAAATATAAGTATTAATAATATGGATTAGTATAGTATACCAACTTATTTTAAACTTATTTATAGAACCCTAATTAAAAAATGGCAGCTTCAGTTTCTAAAATAAAATTCGAGTATTATTCATTGGATTATTTGAAATTTGGATTTATTTGTTCACCGACAAATGACATAATTCCCATGTGTCTTCTATGTGAAAAAACTTTTGGAAATGACTACATGAAACTGTCATAAATGAAAGATCATCTTGAAAGGGTTCACTCAGATAAAAAAATAAAGAACTTTAATTTTTCAAAAAATTTAAAGAAAAAGTCACATGTTGTTCAACTATAAAAAGTTTTATGAAACAGACTATTGAAGTTGAAACTGAAGGAGGATTAAAAGCTTCGTACAAGATTTCACTTAATATAGCAAAGAGGGAAAAACTACACACACTTGTTGAAGAAATTGTTATACCTGCAGTTAAAGATGTCATTGCAAATGTAATGAAAAAAGACTCCATTAATGTTTTAAAGTACTTGCCATTAAGTGCAAATTCTGTAAAACGGCATATTGACAAAATGGCAGAAGAAATAGAAAATATGGTAGTTTTGGAGCTAAAAAACTGCAAGTTCTCTATTCAACTTGACGAATCTGTTTTTGGCATTTCTGCTATTCTTATGGTGTACATTAGATATTTCAGTAAAATGAAAGGACAAGTCATTGATTAATTTTTATTTGTTAAATATCTTGAAACTGATGGAAAAGAAGTGACAATTTTAGATGTTTACAAGAATATTTAAATAAATATGATATTCCACTTGAAAATATAATAGCTGTAGATACAGATGGTGCACCTGCTATGGTAGGGAATTAGCAAGGTTTTGTTAGATTTCTCAAAGAAAAAGTGCCTGGTATATGTACTATTCATTGTATGTTGCATAGAAACAATGTAGTAGCAAAATATCTGAGTCCAGATTTACATAAAGCTTTACAGTTTTGTATTAAGTGTATCAATCAAATTAAAGCCCAACCTCTTAAATCAAGATTATTTTCCAAACTTTGTGAGGAAAACCACGTAGTATTTAACCAATTACTTCTGCACACCAAAGTTAGATGGTTGTCTAGAAGTGCATGCTTGCATTAGCTCATTGAATTATTTGACTACATGACAAAATTTCTCAGTGAAATAAATCCAGTTCTGAGTGATGAACTCCAAAACAATAAGAACCATATTTTTTATTTAGCGTACTTATTTGGAAAATTTAATGATGTCCAAACAAAGATGCAAGGAAAAGATGTAGCAATTATACAAGCTCGGATAATACTGTTAGGCTTCCAAGTAAAATTAAATTTATTTACATCTTTATTGATACATAAGGATTATCAGTATTTTTCAAATCTGCAACAATTAGAAATAAAAGAAAAAGACTTGAAAATATCTACAATTCATCTTCAAAAATTGAGTGATGATTTTAAACTGCGCTTTGTTGATTTGGAAAACATTGACATCCCTGAATGGATTATTGTGCCATGTTCTGCTCAAATTGAAAACATGAACATCAACCTGCAAGATGAGCTTGCTGAATTATTATCGGATCTTGAATGACGCTTCTTAAAAATTTAAAAATAAGCAAATTTTGGACAAATATATATATAATTCAAAAATATGTAAAACTTTATGAAATAGCTCAGCCATTTATGTGCCATTTCCCAGTTCCTATATAGTTGAAGCCGTTTCAGTCACGTAAATTCAATCTTGACTAAGTACAAAAATAAATTAAATGTGGAGTTTCAAGAGGATTTAAGATTAAAATTGACCAATTTCGAATCCAATATAGCGAACCTTAGAAAGATACATCAGGCACACCCATCTCATTAATTAAAAAGCAATACTGTAGTTATTTTACTTATTATTTCTACTTATTTATAATTACTTATTATTTAATAAATATTAAGGTATTTAAATTTCAACATTAAGATATTTTCATAAAACTATTGTTACACAATGTAAAATTACTTTAAGAAATGTTTAAAATCATAAAATAAATGTACAAACCCAGTACCTAATAGATAGTTTTATTTTAATTAACAGAAAATTACTTTTATGGGAGTCGATGGAGATTTCGAAAAATTATATAGAGGTCCATGATTAAAAAATTTTGGCGACCCCTGCCTTATAAAAATGATTCAAATTTACAATATGTTATCTGTATGTCTATAACTTCGAAAAAATTTTGTTGCAGATTCTAAATTCTCAATAGAGCAATATAATATTGATTTGAATGTAAATGTCCACACTACATTTGAATTTAGTAAGAGACAATACATCATAAAAACATACAATAGTTTGCATATATAGATGAGTGGGCTAAAATAAAATTAATTAATCAATATTCCTGTTAGTTTATGTGTAATATTAAATCGATTTAAATAGTTAATATCACTTGAATTTAATATTTGAAAAAAAATATTTGTGAACACTTACATTTATTCTATCTATTAAATTTTAAAGAAATATTATTTTGAAATTCTAGTGTATTTTCTCATTTAATTTTTAAAATAAAAAAAATGTTCATTGGATGTGTAAATCAAAAAAAGTAAAAGTAATTTATATTAATATTTATGATTGATAAAGGATAAATTTATTGGATTTTGAAAATATTTTTATTTTGAATATTTGCAAAATATTACTTTGTAATTTCAACTTTTTTTGCAAATAATACAGAATTTTTTTTAAAAGGGCATTCAGATATATAAAAAGTGTGTGATGATGTAAACAGTGAAAATTTGATGTCAAAAACAAATAAGTTGTTTTTTAGACTGAAATTAGAAATTTTTTCTGTTGTCCAAGCAATAATGACATGAATTCTACATGAATAAGAACTTATAAATAAGATTGAATGGTATAAACCTGATCTGTTTATCTAGACTTCCTCCTACCATGCATGGACTTGCATTTATGTGTTTTAAAATGTAGCCTTATTTAATAGTAATAATTTAAAATGTAATGCTAAATAAAATTTGTGAAGTATTTATCTAAGGGCAAAATTGTTCTTTTGGTAGTGTAAAAACAGATTTTAACTATTTGCAATAATAATGAATGCATAATTTAATGGGAATTGGGAACAGTTTCAAAATACTAAAAGTCATCAGAAATGCATAAAATACTATGATGTCCTTGACAGAATAGCTCAGTTGGTAGAGCATTTGCCTTAAATTTGATATTCAAGAATCTAAAGATGTGAGTTCAACTTCTAAGTGAATATTGTTACTGTGCATATAGGCCAGCAACCTGAAGAAAAGTGGAGATTAATACTACTTGAAACATTGTGTAATTACTAATCTGTATTGTCTATTTGTGTGTAATTATTAACAAGTTGTTTCTATTTGGAAAGTTTAAATAAAGTGTAAAATTCTCTATACATTCAACATTCACTCATAAATGATGGAAATAGTCCAACATATCACATCTTATAATATACCATCATTACAAACCATCATTACTATGATGATTTATTCTTATAATATACTGAATACAAGAAAAAGTTAATTTATTTGGGTAAACAATTTATTGTAAATAACTGCCTTAATGTTTCAAGAACTTTGAAATAATTGCATCATCCTAAGATAAAATGGAGTTGCTAAAAAATTGTTTAATTTAAAACTGCTTCTTTTTAAATCTGCATAAATTAAACACATCATTATTATAGTCTCTGCATGTAAAAATATGAACTTTGAATGAACTTTATCAGTTAATTTATTTTTTAAATTTATGATTATTATTATGAATAAAGATACAAAATTTTCATAATACACTATTAAAAAGCGTATGGATGTGAGTTCTTGTTTTAATTAAAGTAAGGTTTTATAAAACTATTCACTTACATTTGATATTTTGGGAATATTACCATTATTACCTATGTTTAATTGATCTATTCTTTGATTTTCTTTTGTGTCACCATGCATTAGAAAAAAACTCCTGATGACTAATTGTGTTTCGGATGAAGGTATTATCTTGACATAACATATATTTTATAAACATATTTATGAAAATCTTGAGATCTGTAAGGAGTCCTATTTTTTCTTTATGTTCAATGAAATAAGTACTTAACATAAGTACTTAATGAAAAAATACAAAGTTTGCCTGAAAAGAATGTACTAGAATATAGACCAATAAACTTCTATTATATTATAAAAACATTTTAAAGATCAAATAAAGTGTCAATAATGAGTTTATTTTTAACATAATAATTATAAAAGCACATTTTTGTTACAATCTTCTTTAATATTTGGATTTTTTTAATGACATGTAATAAAAATAGTTTTACATTGTAGCTACAAAAATATATTTAATTAAAGTATTATTTATATTTTATAATATTAGATCCATTGTTTTTGTTTTATTACTATTATTATTAACTCTTAAGGTATCTGTTCGATTATAATTGAATCAGCTAAAAAAATCGTAATTTTTTGGTTATCATAGATCATTTTAAAGCTTAAAAAATACCATAAGATGATGCCCTCACTAGAATTATTTTACAAGTAAAAATTCAATAATATTTAAATTTGATGCTGCAACAATGGGAGAAGGTGGACTTTCCAAGGAACAATTGGTTGTTTCTCATTTTGAATAAAAGGGAGTGCTTGTCAACAATTTTGACAGCTCCAAGTTCTTTGTTTTGATTTTCAAAACAAAAATGAATGTTTTAGAGTATTTTTTAAATATTTTTTATATATTGTAAATTATTTTGATAAAATATGCTGAAACATAATTATTTTAGAAGAATAGTTAAGTTTTAGTAAAAATTATTTACTTTTACATGACAGTAAATTGTGAAATAAATCAATGATGTACATATAATTTTTTAATAGGTTACAAACATTCTTTTTAGCTTCTTCACTATAGAATATTTTTATAATTATAAATAGAAATTTATTTTGGGAAAAATGTTGTTCACTTTCATAATCTGACAAACTATTAACTTGCTTTTTGTAGATGAAACTAAAACAAATATATTAAGAGATTGATATATTTTTACTGCTGATTTTGTAATTGACCAGTCAAAAGTTTAGAGTTTTAACTCACTCGACCAACTGAAATTTTTGATGGCACAAAGGTTAATATTTCAGCATTACTTATATTTGAAAATAAAATCATTTATATTTATTTAAATTAATTTGATTCCCATGTTTTTGCATTTATACATGATTACATGACTGGTAATCTATGGTAACATATAAAATACTATATTTTTTATTTAATTGTACAATTTTAAATTATTATTATTATTATTATTATTATTATTATTATTATTATTATTATTATTATTATTATTATTATTATTATTATTATTATTATTATTATTATTATTATTATTATTATTATTATTATTATTATTATTATTATTATTATTATTATTATTATTATTATTATTATTATTGTCAAAGCTAAAATATTTAACATTATTAGAATTAGCTAGGAAGGTGTACTTTATTTCAGTATTCTCATTTCGTATTTTTGCTGTAATTAATCGAGAAAAAATGTGCACATTGCTTAAGCTTATTAATATGCTGAAGTTTTAAGACTTATGTAAAGTTAATTATTATAGAAGAATATAATCGGATACAATAAAATGCCTTCTGTTATCCATCTATATTGATTTAAAAGTTTATTCATAATTAATAATTATGTATAAAATCCTGAAATATAATTAATTTTATTTATTTATAACCATTTATTTATTTTATTTATATTTAAAACCCAAAATGAATCTTTTAATCACATATTTTTAAGGATTAGTAAGTTACCTTAAACTTTTTGATATTTGCAATTACACTTGATCTACATGATATATCTTAGCAATTTGATATTGAAACGATAACTTTGCAAGCCCCTATCATTTCACCATCAAACCGAATGTACAAACTTGACTGTTACAATATTTGACATGTGTACCATCAGTGACAATACTCTATTACAGCTAATCGTTGTCTCATTACTTTTATGCCTTTACAATATATAAATTAATTACATTCAAATATCAGCCTTTCAAACTAATTGAGCACACACCTTTTGAGAGTGTTAAATAAATGAATACTTTCCTATTCAATCCAAGATATGGTATTTATGCAGGAATAAAAAGGATCCTCTTATTCCTACAACTCAAATTCTTTTATATGAGCAAATCTGAAAAACTGCTGAGGAGAGCGTGAGTAGAATTCTCACTTTAAATTACTATTTACGATGTTTTTTATTCAAAAATATAATGTTATATTAGCAGCTAATGTGAATATAGAATGAAGCTGTATTTAGAATAAATAATCTACTCATACTAATGAGTAAATAACAATAATAGATTTATACTTACATATAAAAATATCGCAATAAATATTCAAAAATTTTAAACTTTTAAAATATATTTTGTTAGCTATAACAGAAGTAAATAATCGTAAAATAAATAATGAATATTTTATTGATTTTATAAACTGAAAATAATATTTATAATGATAATGTATAATCTTTTTATTTTGTTTGCGATCTCATTTTTTTAATATAGAAACAGAATGTGATCATTTAAAATTTATTTCAGTAGTAAAAATCAGTTGTCAACAGAAAACCATTAACACAGCCCAAGACTGAAATTAGTCCTAGTTGTACTTCCACTTGTGATGAATCTGATTTCTTACCAGTTTACAAACAACCTGCATATCATGATAATGATTAAAATATGTAAAAAAATGTAAAATTAAATATTGTTGTTAATAAAAAAAGTTTTTCTTGTATCAATTTTTTTCAAATATTTGATATTTTTTTATTTGTCATACTTTATTTTCTTAATTTTTTAATACAAATTTTAAAGGAAATTGCTTTGCTTTTGGCCACTTCTGAAAATTATAGAACCTATCCCCCATTTTTTAAGGTGAGTTAAGTCTATTTTTGTGCATTTTTTTTAATGTGGGTTTTCTGTGGAACCTATCTATTGCATAAAATGAGACCCAGGTGTATATAAATAAAAGATTGTTTTAGTATTAAAAATTGAATTAAAATAAATTTTATTGAATTCATAATAATAAATCTATTATTTTAATTACATATTGCAGTTTAGTAATTTTTTCTATATTTACAAAGGTAAAATATTATTTTTAAGAATTGTTTTTTTTTTGTAAGTTAACAAGTAATTTTAAAAATAAAAAATATAAAGAAATATAAAATTTCATTCATTAAAATACAACATTTTAATGTTATCCAAATATCCACATGGATCATCAAAAAAGTGCACAAAGAAAAAAATAATTATAAGATCAAATTACTAATGACATATATATAATTATATATTTGACCTATTTTTGGCACCAACTGTAATGATTTAGCAAATGTGAATACATTTAACAGCAGAACAAGTTTAGTTGAATTCACTTTTGTTCTAACAAAATCAAGTATTAATATAATCAGAGTATAAGTGATTAACTGTTTTACTGTTTGATTTAATGAAATAAAAATATAAAAAATATTTTTATGCTTGACAGCTCTTCAGACTTCGACTGCTTCTATTTAATTGCATGTATATTTAGTTCTTATGTTTATTAAAATATTCACAATATTTGATTTCTATTTATTATTTATATAGGTTATAATATAAGATTCTAAATCTATCTTTGTGACTAATTTCAGTAAAATTCTGATAATTTTATATCTGACATAGGTTTATAGTTTGGTATATCACTCAATCTTACATGCTTAAGAGAATAGGGTCATGTGATCTATGACTTATTTTGACTATTTATTTATAGTCTCTGCCTTAAGTCTTATGCAATGTTATATTGCTAAGACTATTAATATATGGTGTGGCTGAAGATCTATCAGCCCCATATAGCTATTTGAGTTGAATAACTGGGTTTGAAGACATGTAGGTGTCTGAAAATTTAAGATTTTCCACTCAATAGATAACTTTTAGATAAGTGATTGTTTTTAGGTTGTATTTTTATATCTAGTGTCTGAATCTACCCTGGCACCTCTCTGAGGAGTGCCAAAGCATGAAACAATGGTCAGAGGTTTGGGGAAGTTCCTGACAGGGATATTTTAAATGCTGGCTCTGACTAAGCAATTATCACAAAGCTTGTTGAGGAATTGGCAATCCTCGTTGTTTATAACTTACAAGCTTAAGAGAATAGGGTCACGTGATCTAAGACTCTTATTTTGACTACAAATATGTATATTTGTATTAGAAAAACAAAAGTGCTAAATTAATGTTTTTATAGATCTGTAAAATGCTTATTTTAAAACAAATAAATAAAATCATTTCATTATGTTTACTCTAAAACAATATATTCATTAACTCTAATTGTAATACACATATTTAATTATTAATTAGATAAGTGAAATTGTCAATACATATAAACATTATGTGTGAATAATTAAATCTTTTATATCATTTTTTTTAATTAAAATAAGTTTGAAGAAATGCTAATATCATAAACATCCTTTGTGAAAAATATAGATGCCATTATTAGAAAAGTTTTTGATTTAAAAATGCGCGTTCAGATGACATGATTTGCATATGAAATTATATAATTAATTGTGAATTACAAAATACTTTTAAAAATAAAATTGCTGTTTATCAACGCTATTAATAAATTATTCATATATATATTTTTTTCAATTTAAATTATAAATCGACATTCTGTGAATAGCAATCTCTTTTTTTTTTTTTTTTGTAAAAGAAAACAAAGGATATTTCCAATTAAATAATTATTTGATCACTTAACTATAAAATAGTAATTTTGTATTTTAATTAAGAAATTGTTCATTTGTCAGTGATGATGTATGTTGATAGTGAATATCACCGACCAGACAAAAATACTGAAATGATCTTTAGGGAATAAATGGACATTGAGTCATTTAAACAGAGCAAATCTCGGAGCGAATATCATTAAACTTTTCAATCAATACTTGGTAGAAAAGGATGATTATTTAACTGAAAATTATATGAATGCTTTCTAAGCAATTATTTTTAATGATCTTATATAAGCACAATTTTATATCGCTTAAATACTAAATAACCGTTTTGTTACAATTATCGGAGAAGAAAAATGTAAAAACTTATAAATACATTTCACATATACTGTTTAAATAAATGTATAGATAGTAAGATAAATACAAATGTAGAGATAGATTGTTAGTCTGTTATCAGTATGCAAGTAAGCAGAAAGGTAATTAGACAAAAGGAATAAAATACAGACTTACAGATAAGAGTGGCAGTCAGAAAGATATATAGGCAGATAATTAGTTATATATATATATAGTTGAGATATATAGATAAATAGATATGTAAGTAAATATATATGTAGGTAGGCAGGAAGCAGACAGGTCAGTAAATAGGTAGATGGGTAAACAGATAGACATAGATATATATATTAATATAAAATAAAAATATAAATGAGCAAATATAATGTGTGTGTATATATATTGAAACAGTAAGATATGCCTTACCAATCTTAGTTTCACCTTGCCTTACTGTTTCCTACCCTCATGCCTTATTTAAAACCCTAATTTTATCGTATTGTGTGTGTACTGCGTATATTACCGAAATCCCGCCTAAATTTATATGTCTAAATGGGTACCCGGGGTTTTATAATAATTAAAAATGTCTTAAACAGTTTTACTTTCAAACCATTGAGTATATTTTATATACACCTGGGTCTCTTTTTATGCTGACTTATTTAACATGATTTTGAAGTTACGCGATTTGTCTTTCACCGGAAGTCGAAGTCCGATAATGCGCTATTACTTTAAATAATAAATTCCGTGCACTTATGTTATATTGAAAGTAATAGCACATTATTGGAATTCGACTTTCATCTTAGTAATTTCAATATTTTCAGTGCTTTATAATAGTAAGATTTTATGCAATAATGAAATTAAAATCATGATTTCCACATTTTATATATACACACATTAAATTTTACAAGATAATAATGTAAATTTGTTTAAACATGGTGTATGTTAATTTTGCATTTTAAATCACATTCTGTTTTTGCTTTTTAAAAAAAGAACGTAATCAATTATTAATCATTTAGTGTCCACAAGTTTATTTTTAAAAGGTCAGTAATAGCAGTGGGCACAATTAAAAATT
Source organism: Epiperipatus broadwayi (assembly GCA_028023455.1). Classification (NCBI taxonomy): domain Eukaryota; kingdom Metazoa; phylum Onychophora; class Udeonychophora; order Euonychophora; family Peripatidae; genus Epiperipatus; species Epiperipatus broadwayi. The sequence goes on from JAQFVV010000304.1 coordinate 722,950, forward strand.
AAAATCTGATTTTTAATTGTAATTAACAATTTAAAAATTATTTACAGGTGACTTGAAATTAATGTGATGTAAAACGAAATTTGATTTTTAAATGGAATTGAAAATTAAAGACAAAAATAAGAATTTAATTTTTAGTTGTTAGTTTTAATTAAATTTTTCCCAGCAGTGGTCAATAAATGTCTTTTTATTATCATAAGTCTAAGTTCATAAACAATTAATAAAATCATCATCATCGTCAACAGAAAACCATTAACACAACATGAGAGTGAACTTGGCGCTAGTTGTATTTCCTCTTGTGAGAATAATTGCTGAGATATTCTTGACTTCATTTAAGGAAAAGCCAAATACATCACATGAGAATCTGATTTTTTACCAGTTTGCTAATGAACGTCTTTTGGGGCAAATAGCGATAATAATTAAAATGTGTATAAAAAAATTTAAATTACTGTACTGTAAATTATGCATAAAAATATATTATTTTGAATAAAATTAAATATTATAGTTAAAAAAGTTTGTCCTGTATCTTTTTTTTTCAAATTTGAAATTTTTTATTAGTCATATTTTATTTCCTTATTTTTTTTTGCGCGAATTTTAAAGTAATTTTACATTAGTGCTTTGTTTTTACATGAATTTTGAAAAATCACAAACCACATCCCCCCTTTTTCAATGTAAGTTACGTCTTTGCGCGTGTTTTCTGAGGAACCTATCTATTGCATAAAATGAGACCCAAGTGTATATGCTTGTACAATAAAGTAGGTCACATATTCTCATCTACACACATACTGTGATAATATTTAAAATTTGTGAAAATATTTTATTTAAAATTTGTTGTTTTTGAATCTGTTTATTTTGTGACGTTATTTCGCTATATGTGTTTACATTTAATAAAATAATATTGCTGATAGATATATTCTGGAAATTAAATTCAAAAGAGAGTTATAAAATATAAAATTTTATTTAGTTTTCCAAAATCATGTCATTTTCTTTTTAAATCAGTGAGGGTAAGGAAAAAACAATATTGACTAATTTTAACTATGTTGGGGCCAGTTTTACTAGTAGATTTTGATAAGATTAAAAACATTCCTTACAAGCAGATTTAACTAAAAAATGCAGTCCATGTTTTTCAATTTATTAATAAATTAAGGAATGGATTTTACCACTGCAGGGCTAGATTATAATCAGAGAGAGCATATAAATAGGGCTGATTGATTATTATAAGGGTATTATTATAGTTATTAATTAATCTTCCTGATATTGTGACAGCAAAAGTTATTTTCTGTAATTTTGAAATTGATTTTCTAATAGCTTTTTATTTGCATTATCGGGCTGATCAGCTTGTTTGTTAGTTTAAAACAAGTTTTGAAATGGTTTCACCTTAGAATGACAGGGTAAAGGAGCAGAAGGCTGTTTTCCCTTGGGAGCCAGTGCCTTGGCTGTCTGTCATTCACTATCTGATGTCCTGTCACTGCATCATCAAGCCCAACTGAACCAGCCCGAAGAATGCTGCTCCAGAAATCTATGTACTATCTGCTGCTGCTATACAATAAACCCAGGAAAATCAAATTTTCTAAAGAACTCTAGTACAAAAGTTGTGAAATGCTTACAGACTGTCTTTGCAAAGAGAGGTAATTAAAATCAACCTGAGATCTTGGAAACCTTCAGGCTATATAGCTAATAAATTTTATATATTCCTTAATACATATTTATTCACATGTTTTTTATGCATGCTGAACTTGTGCTTGAGTTGATTTTATATATATATTTGTAAATGTTTTATTTAGATCTGTATTGTAATGTAAATATATCATGAATTTCTTTAGGCAAATACGAGTTACGTAGGGAAGTTAAATAATGCTTGGTTGCCATCTTAATCTATTAAACCGCAAACACACATTTTCCCCCTCCCATCTTTTATATATGTTTAAAAGTATTTCTTATGTATCATAAATTTGTTAAAATAAGTATTTATTTCTCTAAGCTTTGTTAAGAGTCTGCTGGCCATTAAAAATATGAAATTTGAGAGAGAGCTATTGCTGATCTTTAATAAATTGCCTTTTTTACTAAGTATATTTAAAATTTAACTGTGTTGCTAGTGAATGTGTTTAGGTGCTGGAACCTTACTATTTGCAAAGGTTGTCAATGGTTAAATCCGTTTCTCTTATTTTAGTCCACGGTTCCCAGTATTGTGCTATAATGGCATGTGGGAATTATTTCACGTACGTCCCCACAGTTATGAAGCTCCTGTGTGTGGGCCAGGCTTGAGCTGTGAGTGGGCTAGAGATGCCCACAAATAAAAGGTGAAAATGCCTATCCAAAGCCAAGACCTTTTCTTCATAGTATTTTATAAAGTTGCATACTCAGTAACTGCACCCCTCCTTGGCATTATATCGCTGGCACCACCGTACATTTCTCTTAGCAATTATTTTACATGAATTCTATTATATTTAATAAATTCTAAATCCACAGCACAGCTCAATCTTATAATTTAGCTAATCACTTTGCAAGCAACTCTCGGTCTCCATTTAAGATTCCAATTTGAAATAGTTTTAGAATATTCAAATTCTGTTAAAGACTTTATGTGACTCGCATATGCCTACCATGTCACTGTATTTTAGACATGTTATTTAAATGAACCCAAGTACGAGGTATCAGTCATCTTGTTGTTTTCGTATATAGCTATTCAAGTTATATAGCTAAACTATTTTCTATACCTAATTATTAAAATATTATTTGTAAATTTATTTCTTTTCTCTTTTTATTCAGAGTGCAATTTAAGTAACATGCCATATTGGGTTTATCTCAGGCACAGCTATAAATCAGTGTTAAGTTTACCTAGGGCTATTAGAGTTAGAGTTTTTTTGTTTTCTCCCTGATCACCAGCATTAAATTATACTATTAGTAGCATCAAATGTGTTATCACGTAGAGGGTGTTGTGGAGTATGGACTTTAGATTTGAACTTGGGATTTCTGGGATGTAACCCTCCTAGTGGTGAGTTCTATGTATAGAATTTAAATTCTGCAGTGTGTTAGCAAGATAGAGGGATTTTGACTGTTACAATATATATTCCTAGATGGGTAGACAAAGAATATAAAGTTGATTAAAAATATACCATTCATGAAGCAAAAATAGATGATCACTGATCAGAAAATACATAAAATATGTTTTTCCAGATTAAAATATAATCAACCCTTTTTGGTAATTATTATTCGTCATTTTCGAGTCCCTAAAATAAACAGACCAATATTTTTTTTCTAATTATATTTTTAGTTGTATTTATTTTTGTAATAGGACCTGATTTTGAAGTCATTCTTTGTCTACATATTTTGTCCTTCTAATAATGAGTAAAATGTCAATAGCTTTTAAAGTAAAGTCTTTTATAGACACATTTAAAGATTTTTGCATCTTTTTTTAAAATATTTAATATAATGAATAATTGGAAATCATTTATATTTATAATATATATCCATTCTTCTTTATATCTATATTTTAACTATATCTATATATCTACTTTTCTATCCATCTATCTATCTACCTATGTATTTTATCTATCTATCTATCTATCTATCTATCTATCTATCTATCTATCTATCTATCTATCTATCTATCTATCTATCTATCTATCTATCTATCTATCTATCTATCTAACTATTTATTTGGTTGTCTGTATGATTATGTATCTATTTGAATATCTTTCTGTGTCTAATTACCTAGCTATTTATTTATTAATTATCTACTTATGTAAATATTTACATAACTATATAATAATAAGAATAAGAATTAATTAATTCTTAATTTTTTGACATAAGATATGAGCTAATATATAAAAATATCAAACAAATATCACTTAGTGTCTATATATATATATGTCAGAATAACTTTCTGATATATCATCATATGATCTAGAGGTTTAAGACCTAAATCATTCCATTGGAATCAATAATCTTTCTATTTATTCTGACAATTTAAATATCTTAATTGCAAAGTTGTGTACGAATGATAAAATAGCCATTAATACGGCATTATTTTTTTAGTACAATATTATAAAACAACTCTCAGTAATAAATTTAGTTTTTTACCCAAATCGTAATACTCAATGGAATATTGTATATTGTATTTTAAAAAAAAAATATAAGCAATAATAATTCATTACTATCCTGGAAAAATAAAAGTCTATATAAAATGATTATTGTTTATTTTCGTTAAAAAAAAAACTTTATTATCTTATATATATATATTAGTTCAAAGTCCATATGATCTGGCTAAAACTTTGGATCATATAAAAAGTTATACATGGTTGTACCCGGAAATTTTATTTAAATCTGTAGCCCATGAAAATCTTCATTATAATATATATTTAAAGCTACAAAATAGGTTGTCATTTTTGATGGGAAGTTCAGATATTTAAATCACTAATTCACATGATGATCAACATTCAGTTTTGAAAAATACATATATAGTAAAAAAAGACAGCAATCGCTTTTGATAGTGTGGAGTTCATATCAAAAACACTATAATTATTTAATTCGTTACATGAGTGTCTTCAATATATATATAAGACATATTTTGCCATTCATCCATGCTAAAAAAATTTAATATTGATATACCAACGTTTTGACTTGATCATACAAGTCATCCCCTGGGTGATAAGAGATAGAACGACGGTTGTAGAGGCGCTACAATCACTGATTTGAAAAAAAAAAAACCTTAAAGTTCCACCAAGAGCAAAAATGTTAAATTAAGAATGTTTTTTTTTTTAAAAATCTTTCCAAATAGAAGGAATTTTGCATATATCATCTCACTTATTGATACAATCTGACCTTTTAAGTATCTCAATGGCTTCTCCAATTTTGCACTGGTAGAGATTATCACATCTGGATATGATCCTGGTACTAGAAAAATCAATTTTATGACCTGAATCTATAAAATGGAGTGAGAATGCTGCTGCTGATGATGATGAGTGTTGTTCAACTGCATTAGCATGCTCATCTCTCCTAACACTGATGTGATGATTACTCATACCTATATAAGAAGCTTTATAATTTTCACATGAGATTTGATAAGCACCATGAGATTCAAGAGGTATTGAATCCTTAGGCTTGGTTATTATATTGCTGATCTTTTAATGAGTAGAAAATATTGTACCTATATTGTAGCATTTTAATATACATTCAATACTGACTGTAGTTTCTTTTACATATGGAACACAAATCCTAATATCTAATTTATCATCATTTTGTTTCCTATTTTGTCCATTTTGGGCTTGAAATAAGGCTTTTTTTATAAATTAATAATTATAACTATTTTCTAACAAAACACTATTAATATGATTTATTTCTTCTTTCATATGTGACTTATCTGAAAAGTTAATTGCTCTATTTAAAAGAGTTTTGGCTGCAAAAACTATCTGAGTTGGGTGATGATGAGAAAGGAAATGTAAATATCTGCCCATGTGTGTATTCTTTCTGTAAATCAAAAAAGATAAACTATTTGGTGTTCTGGTGACTAAAACATTAAGAAAAGGGAGTTTTCAATCAGCCTCTGTCTCCATTGAAAATTTAATAAGAGGATGTATATTATTTAAATGTAAAAAAAATCATCTAATTTATTTTTTCCATATTGCCATATGACAAAAGTGTCTTCTATGTATCTGAGCGAAATGAGAAGTTTTAAAGATGATTCTAAAGCGTGAGTTTCTATATTTTCCATGAAGAAATCAGCTATTACTCCTGAGATAGGTGAGCCCATAAGTGTACCAAACACTTGTCTGTAATGATGTCCATTGTATACAAAATATGTGTTCAAATGACAATGTTTAATCAAAGCAATAATATGGTCTGGTAAAATGCCATATTTTGTAATTATATTTAAAGTTTTATCAATTGGAATGTTTGTAAACAAAGACACGACATCAAAACTGACCAGAATGTCATTAGCATTAATTTTTATTTTTTTTAAAACAGAAATAAAATGAAAAGAGTTATATATATATATATATATTTGAAAACCAGGCACTCTTCACATACTTAGGAGCTTAATTGTAAGTATAGAGGATTTGAACTCAGATTTTCAAGCACCCTTCAACTATCCATACTATCTCATACAACTGATACACATGACCACACACATGTAGAAAAGATTAATAATCACTAATATAAGTATTTCATGCTAAACCAGCACTCATCAGTTGGTCTAGATTATCATCTCTCTCTCTCTCTCTCTCACACACACGCACATATATATATATATGACAATAATATTGGCATCAGCATGGGATTTGAGTTTTCATCATCAGATTTTCAATGATATGGATTGCTGAAACATTGGAGGCTGCAGTGGATTGAAGCCTGTCCATTAAAGTATGAAGATTTGCTATCTTAATATAAACTGAGCATTGATTATATATATATATATATATATATATATATATATATGTGTGTGTGTGTGTGTGTGTGTGTGTGTGAGAGAGAGAGAGATGATAATCTGGACCAACTGATGAGTGCTGGTTTAGCATGAAATATGTATATTGGTGATTATTAATCTTTTCTACATGTGAGTGGTCATGTGTATCAGTTGCATGAGATAGTGTGGATAGTTGAAGGGTGCTTGAAAATCTGAGTTCAAATCCCCTATATATTAAGTTGATATGTATAATATTTCACTGAACGATTTAATGTGGACATACATTAAAAAATGCTGTTTATTACAAAATTTAATATATAAATGTGTATTTGATTGTTAAATATATTTATTATTTAACATGTTTGCCATCATAGCATTTAAATACAAAGTAATGTTTCAGTTTTAATAAATACATTCATGTATTTTAATTTGTAGTTTATCTAATGGTTGTGTATTTGTGCTGAGTAGTAAATGTATAATGAAGAAGATCATAAAAATATTAGGTATCAGTTAATTGAATGTAAATGCCTGCAAGCAGAAAGGGTATAAATAATGAAGTTGTGGAAGAATAAATATCAACAAAGTGATCATACACAAAGTGAGTTCTTGGTTTTATGCTGGGTTTGGGAAAAGATAAGGGGGATTTAGGTATAAAGGTCATGGATTTGACAAAGACTATGTTGTGGAAATGGGATGGAGCAGGATAGAGAAGAATCCTGGAACAACTTAGGGCATGGAATGGAAAGGTAAAGTGGCTAATAGGTTTCTTTGGGCATATTGACTAAAAAATTCTTGACTCTGAAAAGGAGAAGTCGTAGCTCATTGCATCACATCAATATGTTAGCATTTTTTTCTAAGTTGATTGCTTACAAAACTGTAAAGCACATGTCATAAATACAGTATGTTAATTTATTGTTTACACACACACACACACACACACACACATATATATATATATATATTAATTTGTAGATTATGAAATGCATTAATTCAACAAGCATTTTATGGTAATGGAAGCATTGATTCATAAAATATAGACCCAAAATATTCTTATAGTGTCTAAAATATTTGATAAAGTGGATTATCAGTAATTAAATAATGTTGTGATATTAACAAAATTCACATTGAAAATGATGTGCAACAGGGAGATTCCACATCTTCAAAACATTTTACAGCAATTTTAGAAGAGTATTTTGTGTATTAAAATAGAAATCCAAAGGAATAAATGTAAAGGATATACATTTATGTTATATAGATTTTGCAAAGGATAAAGTTGATTTCCAAATAAATCTTCGTGTTTCAGAAAATAATGCAAGAATTATCACTTGAAAGCAGAAAAGTAGAACTAAAAATAAATATTAAAAATACCAATAAGTGTTCAATAGATTTGTTCAGAAGAGAAAATAAATATTAATAATCTTCTGAATTATAAGAAGTTAAAAATTGCAAATATCTTGGTCAGGTTACTATATAAATGGAATTCGAAGAAAACATAATGAATGAAATTAATCATCAAATTGAACATGGATTGAATATTTTTGTATTAATAACTTAATATTAAAAAGAAATATGCTTATATGTCTATAAATAAAGGTTGTTAATAGATATATTTACTCATTTTAGTTATAGACCTGAAAAGGAGATATTTAACAAAAGAGCAGTCTATAGATTTAGAACTCTCAAAGAAGTATAATAAAATGTATGTTAGGGGATAACAATAAAAAATCAATGACAAAATAAATTCATGGGAGAACAAACAGATACCAATGGCATTATTTAAAAAACAATGATTTTTAAATGACAGTGTGATTGACTATTGATATAAGAGATGGTAATAGGGTGAAAGATGAAGTTTTAAATTGGTCCCTAAAAAATTGTAAAAAAAAACTTAAAAAGAGAATACACGTGATACAGATGAATAAAATGAAAAGCAAGAAAATTTGTTGGCACATTGTGGAAAAGAAAGAATAGTCATTAGAGAAACTGGATTAAATTTTGAAAAAATTGTTGAAATATGTAGATAGGGAAAAAGACAGGAAAGGTTTTCATTTAGACATTTTTTTAAAAAAGCTCTCTTCAAATGTTTCATTCTAAAGTTTCAAGAATTTTGAGAAAATATTTTTTTTCAGACTTTTCAAATATTAAATTGTTTTTGATGATATTTGAAAATTTTAATATTCTTCAAAGTTGCTTTGTAAAGTATTTATATTTTTTATGCAATTTCTTTAAACATTTAAATGAAATAAATATCAGCTGAAATGAGAATAGTATTTCATAATTCATTTATTTTAGTTTAGTAAATATTTTATATATTCTAATAAAAAATATTACATATTTATTTACATTACAACTGCGTTAGATAACAGCTATTATGTCCTTAACATATATTTGATTACAAATCTGCAAAGATTTATGTTTTATCATTATTATTTTTTGTTTGTATTGAAATATTTATAATTTATTTCAGTTTTTAACAGTTAGGCTTATTTGAGTTTTACTACTTTATATAGCATCTGTTTTTTATAAATGACCATATAAAGTATATATTATTTGCCCTTTTTAAAACTGAATATTTATATGCACAATTATTTCTCTTGTTTTATGATAATTATTCTTTATTTTAAAAATTGACAAATCACTCCGTAGTATGTACACATTTCAAAAATTGACCTTTATTCATTATCTCATAAAGATTCCACTATTTCCATAATACACCCCAAGTATAAGAATTGCTTATTTTATATTAACACTGGTAAATCACTAATTATATTTTAAGGCAGGAGTATTAGGTAATTATTTTTATAAAACAGTTTAATCCAATAAAATTTAAAAATAATAACCATTTAATCAAGCATTAATTAAATTAGAATCAGACATTTATAGAAATTGTTATTCCTTTATTGAAACAGTCTATATTAGCTATATGTAAAAAAATGATCCTGTCTTCATTTAACTATGCATAATCACTGTTGTAATTCTGTATCTTTACTATATTGAATAAGTTATTGGGTCTAACATCTGTGTATCTGTATATTTCAGTAAGCAGGTTCTAGCAGTCAGGAATTTGTCTCATTACATAATGATGGTGCAATACATGTTTAAATTAGAGATCAAATGTACCTTTTCTTTATGCAACATATAATCATCCTTATTGTTAGCAGTAACTTATTTATATAAGCATTGGAATAAAGGAAAATGTTAAAAATTAATTAATAATCCTAATTTAGTAGTTATTAATACAACAGCATTAGTAATAGTTAATTAACAGATTCAAAGGTATAAGAAAATATTATTCTGTAATAATTATTAAAAAAATGCTCTAGTTGAGTGCACTTTTGGCTAATGAATCCAGAATCATATCACTCATAAACAGGAGGGGTGTGTAAAATTTAAATGGAATACTAATTTATGTAAATTGATAATTTAAATATTTCACTTTTTAGAAAGTTACATGCTGTTTTCTTTTTTGATGAGTGTGTGGAAATTATTAGAGGTATATCACATTTGTTTTACCTTTCACTTTTTATCATCATAGTTAGTACTTACAATGTTGATCGTAACAGAATAAAAAAAATGTGGCTCGAATTCTACTCATGCTCAAGAAAACCTGATATTTATTCAGAGTCGTTTTTTGCATATTTGTAAATGTACTTAAGTTGGTCAATTCTGGTAGTGATGTTTGCATAAGACTTCACACAGTATATAAATCTACAGGTATCATTACTGCATCCTATTTTGTATACTATTTGAAGGGTTTACAGATATTGAGATAACTTGCCCTTTGTGTTGTTTAATAACCTGTTTATGTTAAGAAACGCTCTCAAACTGATGTCGTAACATTAGAACAATTTTTTTTCTTTTTTTTTTTGTGATAGTTTGGTATGTAAGGCAGAATTATCCAAATTTTATTGTCCCCCTGTTTTATAGGTGCCTGATTTAATTTGTTATAAAAAAAATTTGATGGTATTAATTAATGAATTATAATTATAGCCAATTTTGCATAGGTCCTTAATATAGGTTTCAATATTAGCTTTTCGATCTGCCTCATATTTGCAAAGGTGTAACTTTCTATTAATAAACAGCATGCAACTTTCTAAAAAGTGGCATATTTAAATTATCAATTTATAAAAATTAGTATTCCATTTAAATTTTACCCCCCCCCCCACTCTTTATGAGTGCTATAATTCAGGTTTCATCAGCCTAAAGAGCATTCAGTTAAAGCAAATTTTTTATAATCATCAAGGAATAATCTTTTCTTGTATCAATCGTTGTTAGCCGAGAGGTCATCGCAGCCGCTTGCAAGCAAATAGTTGATTGCAGACGGTTGTGGGTTCGCGTCCCGGCCGATGCTATGACATATGGAAAAGAAAAAAAACATTCAAAATGCTAGTATATTACAATTAGTGTAAAAAAAGTACACCTCTGTCGAACACTATTGTAGAAAATGGACAGAAATATATTAAGGAGACAAAGTTTATGATAAAATAATAACAATTTTAAAACTTGTCATTGTGATTTAGGCAGAATTTTTGGCCACTAGACAAAATTTCAAAATGGCAATTTTAATATTTAACATATATCTTAATATTTTTTTAAATATATATATATATAATGGGCACTATGTTCCGGGAGATGATAATTGTTGCTTCGATCTCTTCACGATAGCTAAGCATTTGATATGCAATATAGAGTGAAAAGTAAATTAATACTCCTATCATCTTTTGTTCAAAATGCCATTTATAAGAGATTTTTTTTTTTCAAACGTCCGATCTCTCTTGATATCAAATTATATTGATAAATAAAAACGATTATAGGTTTTTTATTACATTGAATCATTGAGTAAAATTATAAATAATTTTATCATATAATTTGTTGCCAAAATTACTTAATTTCAATCAAATAATACCTGTTGTATTTCGGTTAAATGCTTTGTTATTGTTTTTGTTCTCTTTGTTTCTATTCAATAAAACATATATATATATCCACTAATTATATATAACATAATTCCAAGCAATTTGGTTATAATTATAACATATTTGTAAAAGAGATTTACACACAAAAGCGACAGGGGCTAAAAAAAACAAACAATAAAAAACAATGTTTTTTTCACGTTTTCTTACATTTATATATTTTTTCACTATATAAATTTCTTTTAACATTTTCAGTTTGTTGTGGGTGAGAGAGGAAGAGAATTAATGTTATAACTTTATTTTAGTAATTAAGTAATTATTTGCCCTTCTGGGTAAAAAAAATATATATATTATACTTAAGAAGTTTTCCTTTTGTTTAATATTTGCGTGGATGGTTGTTGCGAGTCGAATTTCAGCACTAGCTTAGAACACAATTACTGGAAAGTTCTTTAGGGAGAAATTGGACCCTTAATCATTTTATAAAAAAAGAGAAGTCTTACAATAAATTTCATTAAGTTTTTCAAAGAATACTTCATTGCCAGTGGATGATTGTTCCGCTAAAATTATTTAGGTAATTTTTATACAATTAATTTTTTAAAGATGTTTCAAATGTCTGTTATTTTGTAGATATATATATAATAATGATTTATATAAGTATAGTACATTGAAGAGGTGTAATACGAAACATCTATCTATCTATCTATCTATCTATCTATCTATCTATCTATCTATCTATCTGTCTGTCTGTCTGTCTGTCTGTCTGTCTGTCTGTCTACCTACCTACCTACCTACCTACCTACCTATCTATCTATCTATCTATCTATCTATCTATCTATCTATCTATCTATCTATCTATCTATCTATCTATCTATCTATCTATCTATCTATCTATCTATCTATCCATCCATCTATCTATCTGTCTGTCTGTCTGTCTATCTATCTATCTATCTATCTATCTATCTATCTATCTATCTATCTATCTATCTACTACTTATTCGTCTATCTATCTATCTATCTATCTGTCTGTCTATCTATCTATCTATCTATCTATCTATCTATCTATCTATCTATCTATCTATCTATCTATCTATCTATCTATCTATCTATCTATCTATCTATCTATCTATCTATCTATCTATCTATCTATCTATCTATCTATCTATCTATCTATCTATTCACTATCCAATTAACTATATTTATTCATAATTATTACATTCCGATATAATCTATCTATTATTTTTTCTGCCTGTCTGCTTATCTATTAGCTATTATCTTATTGTTAACTTACTGATTTACTAATTACTTAATTATCTAACTACCTAACTACCTATTTATCTATCTACTTATCTGTCTAATTATTTATCCATTTATCAAAAAAAACTATCAGTTGATTATTATAAAGTCATACAAATAATAAAATATTAATACATATAATAAAACGAATACAACGTTTCAAACTATGTGTAGAACATCTGAAATGCGAATATCAATGCCTACATATTAATCAATGTTAGTATAAGTGGTCATTATATGTTTGCTTTTAGTTTTAATAAATAGATGCTCTGATATTAATAGCATTTGAAAAATTATTAGTTTCTGATATTATATATATATATAATAAATTTTAAATAACTTCTTTAGAAAAAACCTCATCTTTAATTTTTCATTAAAATGACTAAATGAGAAGGTATTTTTAATTGTCTTGGCAAATATATTGTGTTATGATATTTTAAAACTTTAATGATTGTAATTACACTTAACTGCTTGAATCTAGAGGTGTCATATTGAATTTTTTAAAAACTTACCTTAGACACAATTTTCACAATAACTTCAATTTTAATAATGTTAGAGCAAAAAAAAAAACATTACATTAATAGAAACTAGAAAAACTACTAACAATAAGTCTAAGATAAATAATGATAACCATTTAAAAATAAGGAGGAAAAAAGAAATTTCAACATCCAACATAATTATTACTTTATTGCTTGTTCATAATTTCTAATTTATCATTAACTTAGTTTAAATTACATCTTCATTGATAATTTCTTTGTATTTCTCACAAAACTATCTTTCAAACCATATATAATACTTCTTACCTGAGATAATCTATAGCTTCAGAATCTCCAAAAGTATTCACATAAGAATACTTCATTTATATCTTATATCCCAAAAGTTGATAAATTTCAAAGGTGTCTATTTGAAAAAGATTCATCCTAATATAAGATACAAAACAAATCATTTCCAGAAGGTGTATATGCATTTGTCATCATGGTAATTAGCTTTTTGTCTATTGAAAACTAGAAATTGTAGGCGATTGTCTTATCACTGATAAAATGTGTTTCATCCCATCATTTTATATTTTTTGTGTATGTCAGTGATGTGTATATTCTTTATGCACACCAGTGATGCTTTTTTATTATATTTATTTTTCCACAGATATATAATTTATTTGCATGTAGCTCATTTGCTAGCTATAGACTTGAAAATAATGTGATGCAAGATGTGGCAAAACTACTGACTCCACAGCATGAGTATCAAAGTATAAACAATAATCAGAATTTATTTTTTTGTCTGCTTACAATTCCATGTGGTATATGCATAACCATTGTGGCTACCACTATAAACACACCATTTGAAAGCTCTTTTTATTGGTTTTAAGTGTTTATATTTTCACATGGTGCTATGCCCAGTAAATTTTGTGATTGCTTTATCAACTGCAACCTTTCTGTACATTAGATTATCAGTTTTTAAAATTCACATTGCACTGCTCTATATAAGTAAATCATTACTTATTATACAAACATGATGCAAGAACAAACACAAACACGCTAATAGAAATATAAACATATACTTTTTGAGAATCATTAGGTCTAGAAAATAAGGTTCCCTTAAACTTAAATCAGAGACCCAAAATTACACTACAAAAACAGCCTTTGTTTTATTTGAATTTATATATTGTATAATAAAGAACATAAATGATTTAATATTATATAATTTATATAGTACACATACACACACCAATACAAATGCAAATAATTTAATATATCATTTATGAAATAATTTTTAAAAATTTAAAAAATTAAAAATTAAAATTAATACATTAAGATATTCTGTGATTATGTTTCTATCACAATGAGAACTTCCATATCCGATCTATCAGCAGATAGACCAATACAGATTTTCTGTTTTTATTGCCTTGTGTAAGTGAGTAAATTGACCAGAAAATAAAAAAATAAATTCATCTACTTTTAAAAATAATTGTAAAAAATTCAAATTTTATCCAATATCAATATAATATACATCATTCAAAAGGTAAAATCAATGAGCAATGAATACTCAGATTTCTGTTGAAATCGTCCTTACAGTTTTCACACTATTTAAAAAAGAAGACACCATTTCAACCAATCAACTGCGACAAGCAAATGACAAACTACTAAGATTCAAGCTGATAAATGATATTCAATGGTTTTCCTCTTTAATACTTTTAAAATCACTTTTAATAATTTATTTTGATCTTATGTTTCATTTTAGTTCAATTTATTAATGGGAATATATACTTATGTTTTTAATACAGTTTTTATAAATAGGTTTTCTAGATTTCTTCTTCAAGAAAAACTCTTACCACTCTTATCTTTTAAATAAATCTTGTGTTAAAGATTTGCAGAAGTCTCTACTGTTGTTTTTTTAGGTGCATAGTCTTAAAGTTATAGCCTTAATATATATTACTTTATATAATGATAATTAAAAATCCATTTCTACATTCTCTATTCTATATGACAAACATATATGTGTGTGATCTCATTTATGCTTTATTATGACATAAATATTATGATACTAATCTTTCAGGGTCTTCAATATTTCTAAATATTACTGTCTAAAGTATTATTGAGTTACTGAGTAAATGACTATTAACTCTATATAATTTTATTTCAGTCATATCATATCTAGATAGTTCCCTAAATTTAACTAATTAGTTAGACTCATATATATATATTGTGCCCTTTTCTATAGGTCGGTAATAGTTCATAACAATCAATTACTAAAAATTTTAAATTTACAATATGTTCTTTTAATATGGTAATTATATTAAGTTAATTATCTTTAAAGTACAATTTGAAGCTAAAGAGAATGCGTAGTGTATAAAATCATTTAAAAATAGTTATGTAAAGCTTAAAATATTGTTTCATATGGTTGTAAAAGCTGGCCATATTAAATAACACAGCTATAAATATTAAAAGTATATTTAAAAATTCGATTTTAATAGTTTAAAACGTATAATTTAATAAATGCTATATTTAAATTTGTAATCATATTTAAATAGTCAAAATTAATATAGTATATTTTAAAAATAAACTTTATGATGGTGAAAATTATATCTAGTTCTATATTTTTAAAATTATTCTTCCAAATTTTTTATAATTATTTTATATAATATAATAAGTGTATCAATTTTATAAATCTGGGCAGAGAAATAGATTAAAAAACGTCTGTCAAAGTTATTAATCATGTGACTTTTAATGTATACTTTCACACACATGCTTGTTAGAATTTAATAACAAAGTTTGTGTATTATAGAGTTGTATATAATGATTACTTATCATAGAAGTGAATATTAAAATATTACGTAGTTATTTCCAAATGCTTAAATGATGTAATAAAGATGAATACATTCATAATATAAAAATTAAATATTTTATTTAAATAAAAATAGATAAATTGAATATTAAGAAATGGAAAAAGTTATTAAATGTTATTTTAAAAGTTATTTTAAAAGATTAAATAATTTAAATAAAGTTATAATTGAATTAAAAGTGGTATTTTAAATAATATTTTAAGTTCATTACATCATAATTTCTAATTTTGAAATTCAATTCTACTTGAAAATTGAAAATATGTAAATTTGTTCTCAAGCTAAAGTAAGAATTAACCAATAGGAATAGGTATTCTTACAGACTATAAATATAGTCGTAACTAAGTTATCAGGGGAGATTAATAATGTATTGAAACCGGAGAAAGGTAAATTATAACTATCAAAAAGATAGTATTTTTTAAAATTTTTATTTTAGTCAATTTTTTTTAGTACTTTCTTATCATTTTATTTGCAAAAACTAATTGATAATTTTTAAAAGTATTTTTGCAAAAGAGGGTGTTAAAATATAATAATTTAGAAACTTCGTGGAAATGATTTTCTAATTTTTAAAGTACTTACCAGTCGTATTTTATCTAAAAAATTTAACCTAAACTTCGCAATAAAAAATGGATATACTGTGGAATAAAATGGATAGAAATTGTAATACTGTAAAAATGTTTGGAATATTTATTGATACAGCTTTATTAATATTTCACTGAAGAACTGTTCTGGTACATAAAAAACCACAGCTCGGGCATTATAAGGAGTCTAAAAAATGTATTGAAACGTATTATTTATAAGCTTATCCAAGATTTATTTTTTTTAAATAGTAATAAGACAATTATATTTCATGAATCATTTTATATAATATTATATCAAAAGGAGTAAAATGTTGTATTCTTTTTGAAGGTAACATTTTTAAAAAATATTTTCAAGAATTAAAGAAAGAACCCAGGAGAATATGTTACAGAAGTGTTTTTGATATTAAAATATCCGGTCTTAGAATTATTTAAAATGTATTTAGAAAAGATTTGTTTAAAAGTACTTGAAGTTGTTTTTTTTATTTTTAAAAGAGATTTATAAAAAATACCAAACGAAAGTTTAAATGTATCAAGAAGGAAACATATATAAAAAAGTGAACACATAGTTGAATAAAAGATGGATCCATGGAAATACAAATAATACTTAAAAGTTTATCGAATATTTTTAAAGTTAAATTAGATGGATTGATGCATTGGATATGCAGAGAATATTAGTAGAGAAGATTAAGAAGCTTCACAGGATTAATTAATATTATGATTTAATAATTATCGTCCTAAATACTAAAACCAAGGATTATTTTCTATAAACTTTACGAAATGGATTAATAATTATTTTTATTTTAAACTTTAATGTGCTTGGAGGAGAACATTTTTAAAAACTCTAGAGAAAATAATAAACATTTTGGACTTATCAGGAACTATCATCAAAAAAATATGTAATTATAGTTTTGATTCCTTTTATTTTGTTAACCTAGTTTAAATCTAAATTTTTATATAAGATTAGGAAAAACATAAAAACATTAATTTATTAATATTAAAATTTTATAATATAGCAATCTAATAATTTAGCTAAAAATATTTTAATATAAAGTGTATGGGTGTGAATTTTTTTATTTCTGCAATGCTCAAGTGGATAAAGGAAGCCTACTGAACACGATGACTAGATAAAGGTTATTGGTAATAATAATAACTATTGATAATTTATAATGTATATATTTTTTTGTTTTCTTTAGATCATCCATAAATTGGAAGAATGAAGTGTAAAAGTTTTTTACTTATATGTACTGCATTTTATACAACATTTTAAAAAAACATTATGAGATAGGATTGATTTGAAAATATGCATACAGCGATTTATTTATTTTTTATTAGTGATATAATCCAACATAACAAATAATTATGTGATTCTTTTAAAATTTTTATGTTATTGGATATTCAAATATTGTCTAAGTAGATTGTATATGATTAGACATATAGAATAATGAAGTAAGCAGACTATTCTTGTGGAACAGCTAGATTGTTTAACTATTAATGAATTTTATTTATTGTTTTGTAAATGCAGATAGTTATTTATCGATGTAAGATGTGGAAAATCTTGACAAATAATATTGAGATAGTGGCTTGGAAGTACTTAGTGAACAGGAAACCAAGATGATGTTTTAAGAAATAGGATGTTATAAGGAATGGAAATAATATTTAGTCTTTATTTGAATATCAGCATAGTTAACAAAACCCTATGACTGATACACATTTTATTTGGACAGTGTTTATATTTCTTTAAATATTTAATGTTCTAATAAAGCTGAAGAAATAGCTTTAACATTGTCCCTGTACTAGAGGATCTTAGGCAGGTAAATGTCATACCTCTTCACACTGTGCCATGATTTTGAGATATGTTAAGAGTAATACTCTAGCTTTCTTCCTTAATCCTATGCATCTGTTTTCGCTATCTTTATTTCATGTAACTGCATCGTTCAGTAAGATATGTTTAAGAGAAATGATAAATAATTTAGAACTTAGGTTATGCTATCGTTTTGTATAAGATTGGTTTATCTGCTTAGAAGGAATAGGACGTTATAACTTAAAATTGAAGATCCAAAGTATCCTAAGGAAAGAAAAGAATCATAGAATATATTTTGAATTTTATTTCGGAAATGAAATATAAACTTTTTTAAAATAAGGTATCTAAACAAAGATAGTTTTTTTAAAGTGATAATAATTTTAAATGCTTTAGTATTATTTTTTTAGAGAAAAATATGTATTGCATATTTTTAAAATACAATAGTACAAAGTAAATTATGTAAACAATATGCATAGTATATTTTTTGTTTATTGATTAACAGAAATATATTGATGATTACACTTATATCATACTAAAGTAAGGCTTAAGGAAGAATATATTATGATTAGTAAACATTGTGTGATAAATAATAAAATCTAGTACTGAATTTTTGGGTAATATTTTGTGTAACATCTTTGACTTTGCAAGATGAACATTTTTTTTTAATATTTTGAGAAATCCATACTCATTATAAAATTTTGTTTTCTATAGAATGTTTTCTAAGTATGAATTTTTAAAATAAGATAGTTTAATAATATTAAGGATAAAATGCTGTTGCTAATAAAGTAGATAAATATATTTGTAATAAGTTAACCATAATGAGAAACCAAATTGTAACATTTTTTTTTAAATTTTGTCCTAAATCTAAATAAAGATATAATTGAAATATAAATTATTTTTTTTATAACCTGGTAGATCAAACTGTAAAGTAAAAAAGTTAAGGATATCCACTGTAAATAGTGTAAATAAATTGTTTATTTATTTGTTGTTAGTAATAAACTTTGTTAAATTTTGTTATTTCAAAAATTTTGTGTCCGAGTTATTTATTTCTCCACATCGCTGCATGAAATCACGATATATGCATAATAATTGAAATAAATATATAATTTTGCACAAAAGATAAATAGAGATTTATTTTAAGAATTTTAAATATTTTATTGGTATTCATTATAATTAAATAATCATAATCTTACATTATTTTATTGGTCATAAATCAGTTATCACAATATTATATTAAATTATATGCTATCAGTTGCCACACATATTTTGTTCGTCAGATTATTAAAATGCTACCACGTATTTATTATATCATTACATGAAGATATAAGATCATATTATATTATTTCATTATTTTATTATGGTAATAAAATTATAGTAAAAAGAAAAGATATACAGAATTAGTTAAACAATGAAGAATATTATTACTGTTATTTATTATTATTAGTTTCAGTGTAGTAGATTATGACATAAAATCCCTTCTCATATTTTACTACCGTATTTTTAAATTAACTTAGAATAAACTTTATGAACCTGAGATTATTTTATTGAGCTAGATTATTAAATAGAAGATTAAGATTTAATTATTAGTTTAATCTTAGTGAGTAGAAGTTATTAAAGTCGTAAGAATACTATGAGTTTGTTATTTGAAATAGTAATAAAGGGGGGATAGTATTCTTATGTCATTGAGGTAGTATCCTGTGGGATATTGGCTCAATGTAATCTATCTTGTCACCTGTATTTTCACTTCAAGTCTCATGAAAATATTAAATACTTATTTAATTTATTTTTATAAACTGAACCTTATTCGTATTTTAAATTTGAGCTAGTGAAACATTTTAATTCTAATGCTGAATATTTTATTTATTAATTATTAACTGATCTAGAATCCGTTTTATTTTATATCATATATTATCTGGAAGTGAAGATGCACAATAAAGGTTAGAATATATATATACTGTAACTAAAATAAACGGTGATCATATGAAGATTCTTGTAACATAATAAAAGTATGATTAAAAGATCTGATCCAAGTATCAAAAATCCAAATATTATTAAAATCTCAAATATTCAAATATTATAACTTAATAAACAAAAACAGAATTGTAGCTTTTATTTTATATCAAAAAGAAAAAAAATATTTAACCTGAGTAGTGGCTATTAAACAAAATATCAGACTGAGTTATCAATCATATTAAGGGTCATTGAATTAAATGAAACCCATTTCTATAATTAGATTTCTCAAGATATCACAATATCAATAATTATAAACAAATGCCTGGAGACTAGTCATTTAAGGTGTATGGCCTATTTAAAATCATAGTTAGGCAGGCATTGTATCATCAATAAACAAGTAGAAACTATAAACAAATTATTAAGAACAAACTACTATAACTCAGGAAATAACACCAAGTAGGTGAGTACACTGGTAACTCAATAAAATAACTTCTCAGGTATGCAGATGGTAGATTTTGTTCACTTTCATCTCTTGGTTTGATATCAAGTGCATATTTAAATAAATCACAAGTGAATATGGTCTAGCAGGGCACCACTAGATTATCTGAACCTAGACACAGTTATATCTTATAACCTTTTCATATGTACCGGGTTTGAATCCCTTTTTGGTACTTTATTTTTAATAAAATGGAGGATTTTGCTTTTAGACCCATGTCACTGTATGCACTAATATTTAGGTAAACAAATCATCCTTAAACTAAAGTGGAGTATATAAATTTTATTAGACAGAAATCATTTTCCAGATCTTAACATAATAAATGTGTTTCAATATCCTTTTATAGATTTTACTAGCTCAGATTACTATTAATTTAGGATGGCAATTCACTCATCCTTGCATGATATAGATGATGGAATGGTGGTTATTACATTTATTCATGAATGTCAACTAAATACCATGAAATCACTTATTTATTTATGACCTTTAAACATTTATCTATCTCATTAAGTAAAACATGACAATGACGTTGATATCAATAATGATCTCAACCATAGCTTTAGGAATAAGCCTAATCATAAAATTTAGTTTCAGAAATTAATAATCAGGGGATAATCTTAGTATATCTAATTGGAACTTAAATATCTAATATTCACCTTGATGATGAATGATCACAACTGATAAAAAAATACTCTTAATAAAATATATACGCCTCTGTTTAATAAAACAAATTAACATTTATTACTGCATTTCTAATGTATACATAAAAATTTCTATATCTACATGAAAATTGATATTAACAATAACAACAATAATTATAATCGACTGTTTTAAAATCATAACATTAATTTTAAAATCTTCCCCTTTTCCTGTAACTGGCATAATGTATATTAAATTGGATGTCAAATTTGCTAAGATTCTCACTCCACCAGAAAATATCTCCAAAAAAAAATAAACACTCTTTTCTTTTCTCTTTTGTACACATACCTTTATAATCTAACATGTAAAGTAAAATGGTTAAAAAAAATGTTAGTAGAAGTGAAAAAGCAAGATTTCCAGAACAAGTTTTAAATTATTTTTCTCCCCCTTCTTTCTAACCCTCTGAAATGCTAGACTTTAACTTAAAACACAAATCTAATATTTTTAATATTGCCTATTGTTTTACATTCACACACAATTACATATATGCAACAAGTATTATATTATTATGTATGTCTGTGTTTTATCCCATAATAACAAAAACACTATCTAAAACAAAATAATAATAAAAAAATATATTACATATTAATAACATTTCATAACTTTATGTTAATAGACAATCATAATTTTAGTACATATAAAATCATTAATGAAGCTTATGTTTATCTTTACTAAGAAATTCTTGGTTTCAATTGATTTTGGTTGTTTTAAAAGTTCTTTAAATAAAAATATACCACTCTGTTGCTAAAATTTTACTAAGTCTCTGATATCATAAAGAAAATATATAAAGAAAAATTTATATTACCAGTTCTATTCTTTGTAGCGACTTCCAATGAGTCAAATTTATCTTGTTTAATGTCTATACTTTTCCATCTACCATTTCTGCTTTTCTTTGGAACAATTTCTTTCTTGAGGTGTATAATTATTTGATGATGATGATTCTATTGAGTTTATTTGCTTTAGTGGACAATTTGGAAATCATTATATTAACTTCAAGCATGATCCTTTTAGTGGATGAAATACAGCAGTTGTTTTCACATTTATAATTTTTCTTGGGTTTAAACTCAGTTACTGGAACAATTAATTGGACTTGATGATTTAATATTTATCAGTAGATTACTTTTTTTCCTGATCACCTTCAAATGCAGGTGAATGTTTTCTTCTTTCTCTTTAAAAACATCTTATTTCTCTCAGTCAGTTGAAAGGTGTAGAATATTATTTTTCAGACAAGACATCTTTTCTTTCCTATATGATGTGCTAGTTGATGGTGACTCAGGGAATTTCCCCAGATGAAATATATCTTTATTTTAACCTGCCATGCTGTTTTTCATCTTCATAAATGAAAACTTTATATTAAAAATGATTTTTAGAATTGATATCTGCTGAATTAAAAATGCTTGTCTCTTAGTTTCAAGATTTTTAGAATTCTCTATAATATCAACTGATTTTCCAGACTGCTTTTATATCTGATTTTTTTTTATATTTTTGACCACCTCTTTTAATTAGATTTATAACTTATTTTCAACCAAATTGTTTTTTAGCTGGATAGTGCGAAAAATCTCACTATCCTGATTTTTAGACAAACTTTTGTTTTGAAGGCAAAAATAGTCTTAAATCTTTTTTACACCTATGTAACATCTCAAATTTGAGCTTCTTTCTTTTGATCTTAGGATGAGACACTTTTAAAATTAGACTTCTCACATTGTCTCTAAGTTTTAACAGAAAAACAACCCTTATAATACAAAATTGTTGAATAAAAAAAATAATTTAACATATTTTTTTTTCTTTCAATATTTAAAAATGTGGTTTCTGTATGCAATGTACACACACACTCATTCAAATTATTTATAAAACAGGCCTATAAAACAATCTAAATGCTAGCTTAGTAATTCTAACCTTAATATTTAAAATTAAATTCTTAGCTTTTTATTCCAACTTACAATTATATAAAAGTAAAATAGAGACAGAATAAAATATCAGAATTTAGCAAATGTTGGTTAGCTTTGAAGAGAGTTTAATATTTGAAATATACAGCAACAATTAAATAGCTTACACACACACTGCCTATAAATATGCATTATAACTTTACTTTTTAACAAAAAAAAATTAAATATTGAATAGTTAAATGGGTGTATTGCTCTTTTTGAGTTTTCTATCAACACACAAACAATTAAAGAATATAACTGTTGCCCCACTCTCTTTCTGCCTTAAGCTTTTAAAACTTGATTTTGTAGGGTTTAAACTTGGATGCCCTACAGCTTCCTTTTTATATAAAATGTGATGATGATTTTTTGTTTTACATTTTCTTTCATGCACATTACTACAAATTTAGCTACTGACTAAATTGTAATGGCACAATATATATATATATATATATATATATTGTATATATATATATATAAACTCCCATATATATATTGATAAAGCTCCATCTAGTGATATATATATATATATATATATATATATATGATCACTAGATGGAGCTTTATCAATAGCTCCTAACAAGCTATGTTTACATAAACACTGAGAGAGATAGAATTCAATGTAATCAGCCTCAGTTGAGCATCCAAATGTAATAGAAACAGAATATTATATTCACAAACAACTGTATTAACATTTGTATTACCTGTAATAATATCCCAGCCAAATATAACTGGTAAACATATTTTGAATCTAGTAGCCAACAGTATTTCTCAATAGCATCTTTTTGGCATTTGACCTAGGCATGAAATGATAATAAAGGATTTATGTATTAATAAGTACCAACTATATTAGACACAATAGTTCCCTCATCATCCAATGTTGAATCAAACAGTTTCAATATACTTGGTATTCATAAGTGTAGCTCTTATTTCTTTAATGTGCATATGTGCTATTATTAATAGCAATCCCATACACAAAATTTATAACTTATACTATGGTATATCTAGGTATACTTTGAAATACAACATAGAATAAAAAAGAAATATATTCACTGAATAAAAAAATACTCTAAATGAAGTTTAAACCTCAGATAAATAATAAATAAATAAACGTTTTCTCGACTAGAAAATGGATAAAGTATTCTATAAATATTTTATTTTTATTAATGATTCTTCTTGCTATTTATTCATTGACTGACAAATAAATTATATAAAATAAAATAAAATGTATGTACAAAAAATATTTATGCCAACATTATATTTATGAAAAAAAAAAATGCATTAATGTATTACTTAACTATATAAAATTTAATAACTTTAAATAAAGATAATTAAAAAGATAAATTTAATTAAAATAAATAAATTTTTTTTTTCTCATGCTCTTGAGTTCAATTTAAAATATAAATAAATAAAAATGTATGTACGATTATATATCTATCAGTATTATGTACACATGTATGATTTAGTTGTACATAATCAAACCATAGTCAAAGTTCCAGATATGATATTCTGTCCTATGTAGAGGGAGTTTAACCTACATTTAGTTTTTCATTTTCCTTACAGTTTAACTTCCAATAAACATATAAAAAATAGGAATTTTCCGGCAGATCCAGTTATCATCTTAGTATTGGACATTAATCCATTTTTAAAGGTTGTCTCTCATTTATCTACCTGATTTTGAGGCAGGTTTTACACACCCCAGCATCCTAAGTGGCTTATATGATAGGTTCACATTTTTCAGGTAAGAATTGTGCTTAAAAAGATTGTCTATCCCTTTATTATTAAGTTACTGTGAAATAGTGAATATTTTTTAATAATGAAATCTGACTGTTTATTTACCAGCAGTTGAAAACCTAACTTGCTGAAAATTGTTTTAATAATAACTTGGCATAAATTTGTTCACCACTTAATACTATCAGATATTTTAAATAAATAAGCTAAAAAGTGAATGAAAAAACGAAAAAGTCTCTATTTTTCTCCAATCAATCCATGCAAAACCAGAATAAATGAAAATTAAAAATCCATTATATCTTTTCTTCTTTTGTTTGCCTTCTTTTTTAATTAAGATTATCTGCTGAAGGCAATTCAACCTTCCTATTTATAGATTAAACATACTTCCCTCAAAAATATAAACAGCTAATTGCCAAAACTATTCACTATTAATTATATTTGATTGTTTGTTCTGAAATTTTCAAAAGAGAAATTTAATACAAAACTGAAAAAGAAAAAGAAAATATTTTAGATCACAAACAAATCTTACAAGTTTTTTTTCTATTATTGGGTTTAAGAAACATGAATCACATTATTTATTTTTCAGTAATAAGGAAACCACACAGGATTTTCTACAGTATTTAATTATATAAATTAAACAATATTTGCTAATCTTTAATTAAATGACTCCTTTCTACAAGAAAATGTCTATTTATTTTAATGAGGTAAAATTACTGGGTTTTAATCGATATACCAGAATGTATTGGTGAAATATATCTATATAACCAAAACTGCCTAACACTATACTAAAGATAAATAAAATACAAAACCATAAAGCAATACAATACTAGTAATATTTGCTAAGGCTGTAACCTCAAGAATATGCACGTAAAAATGCGATTGTAGGAACCTCTACAGGTCTTAACCACAAGCTTATGTTTTGGAAGAAAAGAGAACCCTTCCAAAATTTTTACCAAAATCCTTACACAACCATGGTTACTTGATAAGGTCTATTTGTAGCAGATGAAATGGTGGTCGTGTAAGGATTTTGGTAAAAGTTTTGGATTTTATCTAGTATTGTATTGTTTTATGGTTTTGTATTATAAATGTGTATATAATTTAATGAATATTTATGTATTATTTATTGTCAAGCATATGTTATACATTGATATGTACTTTCCCTATCTCAAATCAATTATTTCACAACTAATTATCAGTATATTACATTTCCAATTCAAAAGTTATATCAGTAGATCTTATTATTTATTCTCAAAATACTGCCAAATATTTTTAATACAGATTTTAATTATTTTAAGCTGATGTGATAAAAAGTAACTATGTTATTTGCATGCAATACATTTTAGCAGAATGGCAGCCACATGTGAGAACAATTTTGCTTAACTAATTAACTCAACACAAGTATGTTAATTTAATTAAATTATCACTAAATTATTCCTTTAAAATTACTAAATGTAGCAATCTCTCAATATCTAATATATTTTTTCTGTCTAAAAATCCAATATGATGTTGAATATGATATTTATTTTCAAGCAGGGAAATCCATAAATTGCCAAATTTTTTTTTTTTATTTCTAACTAATCAATGCTTAAGTTTTTTTAATTGTTAAGTAATTAGACTATAGTCAGTATACATTCTATTCAAGCAATAAAATTATTAAAACTCCACATGATTACCATTTCATATGCTTATACAAACTACTAAAACAGCAAATTCTCCATACATAGTCCCACAAACCATACTTATTAATTGGTGTTAGAAAGTTACTGTATAAAATCATTATCTAGGATCTACTCATCTAATATCCCCTGCTTAGTAATAGCTTGTGGCTTTCATAAGTGCTTAACCTTGGATGTGAAAACATTCTACCTAGATCTTAGGGTCTAATGCAACCCTCCATTATCAAAATCAAAATAACATTTTTAATCCAAGTTAATTCATTTGTATAGCCATACATATCTGAATTCAGTACAATTTCTATACATTTTGGTATCTTTGTTTTTTTTAATAATCACAGTCACCATCATCCTATGGGCAGGATTAGTATAAAATCACTAAAGTATCACATGATTAACATTTCATTGACTTACATATGTCATTACTTTCCATATAGTAGTACCACCCTGGGCAAGTCATAGCAATCAATGGATGCATTGCTATGGCTTGCACTGGGTGGCACTACTGTATGGAGAGAATGCTAGTTTTAGATTATTTTGTTAATTGGAGTAAGAGATTGGAGGGAAATATTAATTGTTAGCATGCTGCAATCCTTGGAGTAAATAAGTTTCATTTGCATTTGAGTGTTTAAAGCAAAAAAAAAAAGCCATTTGTAATATATTGTATCATGATGCTGATATGTGGTATTCAAGGGGCAGATTCTGGAATTCAAATCCTTTGTTCATGATTTTGTTATGGCAACTATGGAATATTTTATAAACTTTCAAATAATAGTTTGTTTGTTTTTTCCATTATTACTACTTATTTATATTAATATGAAAATATCAATAGCCTCTTACAATAATCAATATGGAAATACTATTAGAGTTAACTTAAATTTCCATTTAATACCAGTTTCAATTTTAAATGTCAGATTTTTTACCACTAATAATAATCCTTCTCTCAGACCACATGTATTAATTCGATAATATGAATAAATATTCATTTTCAAACATATGCACAAAATTCTCATCTAACTGAAAGAAACGCTTTGACTAAACCATGAAAAGCATTATATAAATCATGTGCAACAACTTTTTGGCATTTTTCTGATGACAAAATTATATCTAAAAGTCTCCTTAATGTTTTGAAATTAAACTTACTCATAAATATTTATAAATAGTTTTATTAGATTGAGCAACAAATACAGAGCATGCTAATTCATGCAGTTTTTTTTTAATTTTCAACATTTTTTTTTTACTTTTATAAACTAGAACAATAGAAACAACCTTTAAATCAAATGACACTACTATCACGAATATATATATAATAATCTATAAATAATGTATTATCATCACCATATCCGTAAGAAGATACAATTTTTCTAGGTCCAAGATTAAATGCAGCCATTTTAATGTTGTGGAAGTAAATATTTTTTGAACAAGATGAACTTAATTAAAATGATGTATTTTATAAACGCAGTTATCAGAATTGTTGCCATAACATTAAAAAAAATCAAATATTTAAACTCGTTTGTTTAAAATATCCTAATAATTATTCTTATAAATTTTTAGTTCATCAATTTTGCTCTTAGTGCTTTATTTTATTATTATTATATATACAATATTTCCTATAGTCATTTACAATCAATTTATTTTATTACTTCCGGACTTTAAATGATTTTCTGTTAAACATTTTTGCGTGTATAATTTTTGGACACTATAAATTACTTACTGGTTAAAAAAAATAGGGAAAAAAATTCGTACTAAACAGAAAATAAATAAAACCTATTCAATAATATTTTTTCATTAGAATTAAACTTTTAAAATGATACTAATAATAAATATTTTGTATGGTATATGTATTTATGTGTATATCGGTGTACATATATATGATTTATGTGTATTTATGGTGCGTGCATATATATATATATGATAAATCAAGAGTAACTATATATCTACTGCTATCTTTACTAAACTTGAGTAATAATTGATTATCAGATGATAATTCATTTAAATCCTTATTACCAGATGCTAGATTTAGCCTTTAATGATGAGGATTTGAGTTCAAACCTGGAATTAAAACATGTTTGTATCTAACAATCACTTTTAACTATATTTATTATTCAAATTAAAATCCTGAAATTAAAAATATGCTAAGGTTTTGAGCCAAACCAACTTGATTTACCAATTATACAGATCTGATCCTGGTTCAATAAGTATAAATTTTAATATCTTTATGTTTTTCATTAATTATAGACACTTTTTTTTTCAACTATGATTGTATTCTCTACCACATGCAATACTTAATAAAACAAGAGTGCTCTCTACTCTAGAATCATCTACAATAAGCTTGATTAACCAATGATTACTAGACTTATACACAGATCTAAATAACACATGATATATATATATATATATATATATATATATATATATATGTTAAAATGAAGATTTGCACGGGTTAAATATATAAAATACATATTTTGCGGGTTCATCCGTGTTAAAAACTTTTAATATCAATTTACTGACGTTTCGACTTGATCACACAAGCCATCCACAGAGTTATAAAAAGGTAGAACGCAGCTGTTTGAAAATTTCCTCCCCGTAGAGGTTAGTAATGTTAAAATGAAGATTTGCACGGGTTACCTTTTTATAACTCTGTGGATCAAGTCGAAACGTCAGTAAATTGATATTAAAAGTTTTTAACACGGATGAACCCGCAAAATATGTATTTTATATATATATATATATAATAGTAAATTAAGTTATCGTAAAAATCTTTTTTTTTTTTTCAAATGTAATAACAAACATGATATATTTGCAACGAAAAAAAAAGTTTTGCTTTAAATATAGCCGACATTTAAGTCAAAAATCATTAATTCATATTTAAAAAAACCTCATTCAACATTAAAAAAAATATTTGAAAAGTCCAATAATCAATAGTTTGAATGATATATGTTTCATATAGAATAAAACCAGGATTATCAGCTCAGTTATCGACATGTAAGCAAATCCAAATTGATGAATCACCCCAGAGCTAAATCCGGTTTTAGGATTCAGTAAGAATAAATTTAAAATAAACTATTATATAGATGGTGCAAATTATAGTTCGTTATTCTTTTTTAGATTTCAAATATTTTTTTTTGTTTAAATTTGTATAACAAAATTGATCACATGAAATAAACCCATATATATATATATATATATATATATATATATATATATATTATATATATATATATATATATATATATATATATATATATATATATAGGGAATTTGAACACACTGCATTTCAAGCTCCCTTCAGCTATCTATTCTATATCATATAACCGATACACATGACAACACACATGTGAAAAAGATAAATGATCTACAATATACGTATTTCGGGATGAACCACATATGAGATGGAATGAATAGCTGTAGGGCGATTGAAAGTCTATGTTCAAATCTCCATTATTATCATCAAACTCCAAATATATGAATTATACTTGGGTTCAGAATATTATGTATATGTATAAATTCATTTTTTGTGATAAGCAATAGTCAGCCCATTTATGTATAACTGAGCATTTCATATTTTTAAATTTCTCGTAGGAATGATGTTTCAGGTAAAATAATTTAAAATCCAAACAATATTTTTCTAGGGTCATTGATTTCTGTTTTTTTTTTTTAGTATAATAAATATATTTTCTCCAATTAAGTATATGTAGATAAATATTACATGCCTGTTAGTTGTTGCAGGTTTATAGTATATAACATTTTATACAATACAACATTTTTTTTTTTTACTATTTGACCTAATAAAAAATCTTACCAGTAGCAGTAACCTTTCACATTTAATTATGGTTATTTTAATTTTAATATATATATACAAACATACACAATGATAGAATTATTATAACTTCTTAAAAACACAAAGATAGAAGAAAGAATATAATCTCCCCCAAACCATAACAACCACCACAATAATAATAATAATAATAATAATAATAATAATAATAATAATAATAATAATAATAATAATAATAATAATAATAATAATAATAATAATAATAATAATAATAATAATAATAATAATAATGATGATGATGATAATGATGATGATGACGATGATGATAATAACTCCAATATATATCCAATAAATACATATAGAAAAAATCAATCTATGAACCATAATTAATCACTCATTACCCATTTTGGAAGCATTACATTGTTTATTTAATATCATGTAATACTATCTATGAATAATTTTTGGTGAAAATATTATTTTTCAAAGATACCAACATGTTGCTTAATAGTTGTTTTTTTTATGTATTATGTTTTCCACCATTGTGAATTAATCAATCATTATTACATTTTATTAGAATATTTTTCAGATAAGATCTTCATAAGAAAAATAGGATAAATCTTTTTCATGAACGCAATGCTCAAATTCATTACCTATTTTTTTGAAAGTCTATTAATATTCATTAGATCCACATATACATTCAAATATGTGTTTGCATTAGTGTAACTGTATTGATCTATAGTAAAGTTTGAACATATTGATTGATCTTATATCATTTTCATATATTTTAGTAACTTTAAATAAAATTATTCTACATGTTAATTTTAGAAACACATCAGAGCTTGTGTTGAAGATTCAACATCTAACATCTTTCATCTTAAAAACTACTAAAATATTTAAATTATCAAGTTAATAACCAGAAAAGTAAAAATTATTGAAGAATTAATTTCTTTGTTTGTGTAATGAATGCTTTATGTTATTAAACAATAATTATTTAACCAAAGTCTTTAGATACTGCAATCAAAACATTAAGTGTATTTTATGGATCAATTTTGAAAATAGCAAAGATAATAAAATCAGTAGTATAATACAAATTCAGAAGCCAAGTAGATGAAATATTTCCTTTTGCTTTTAATGAATTCAAATTAAACTGTTCTGTATCAATCCTGTATAGCATATTCTGTGCTTGCCTTGAAGATACCTATAATATCACATGATCGCCATCTCTTATACTAGCACATAACTACTGTATGGAAATTTTTGCCTTGTTTAATACCTAAAAATAGTTTTAATTACAACTATTTTACAAATGGAAGAAAAAGTTGAAGGTAGTATATATTTCTTTATTTAACATTTTTTTATTTCAAAAAGCCTGGATTTTTCACTAATAGTATATTTCATTCTTTCTCATTTCATCATTTAGAAGATGTTTATGTATAGCGAATTAATTGCCAAAATACTCATTAAATGAAGTATATATTTTGACCAAATCAATAAAAACAATATAATTTCTGCAATTATTTTTACTTTTGCCAGATAATCTACAGTTGAAAGCAATCTAGTCAACAAAATTATTGAAAGTGCATTTTTATAATGAATAACAATAGCATTTCGCAATAATCATTGCAGTCATGTCTTTTTTTTTTTGTTAATTGTTTAAAAATTAGATGACAGAATTTTTGGAATCCATATAACCCTTAAAAATTTCAATAATTTTGAAGCCAAACATATCATCATTATATTTTAAAACTTAGTTAAATATATCATTCAGGACGTGATTTTCTATTTTTAAGAATACATAGCTGCTTTAACTTTAGTAAATTGGATATTTTTGCTCAAAGTTGAAAACATTGTTAGCCGAGAAGTCAGCACAGCAGCCTTGCAAGCAAGCAGTTGGTTGCAGACGGTTGTTGCAGGTTCGCCTCCCTGCCCCGATGCTATGACATATGAAAAAAAAAGTTGAAAACGTAGGTATGATAAAAAATATCAGTAAAAATGGTCAACTCAATTCTTATATTAGTATTATTCAAATGATGATCAAAATATTTTCTGCACATCTTACTATGATGTTTTTTAACTAATTGTTATCATCTACTTTTCTTTTAATTGATTAAACAAAAGATAAATTTTGTTAACGTATTTTTAAGTATAATAGTTATCTCAAATTAAATTTAAAAGATTTTTAAAACATTGTTCCGGCTTAACAACTGCATTTATATATGTAATATATGCAGGATTCGAACTCAGATTTTTACACGACCCACAACTCTCAATGACATCTTATATTGCTGACGCGATTTTTTTTAAAAAAAATGTTCTTTTGTTTCTTTGGAGTAAGGGAGAAGAGCAGAAGTTTTTGGTTTTAAAAATAAAACCTAAATATCTATTTTTATTCACAATAATATAGAGCGTACCAATAGCTCAAACAAGCTCTAATTTATAAGGGCAGTAAGAGAAAATATTTAAAATCTCTATCCGGAACGTTCCTACCCCCAAACTAATCAGTTTTAAGCTTATGGCTCATCTCAGTGAAGAGCTAGAACATCTAGACACTAGATCTAAAATATCAACTCAAAAACAGCACTTATTTAATACATAATATATTTGCAAATACAAGCTTATAAAAGCAATGTCACGCTACATATGACTTGCTTTATTGATTATTGTTCACAATAAAGAACTTGACTTGAAGCTTAAAATGTTTAAAAAACTTTAACTTAAAATATAAAAAGATTTTAAACTTTCAAATTGATGACAGCGACAGATTCACAGAATACTAGTCTACGTCTAAGCATATAAAATTTAAAAATCTTTAAATTAAAAAGTAAAAAGATTTCAAACTGATGACGGGGCACATTTGTATATATATATTTAAACAGTTATTTAATTGCTTCTGTCAATTTGATAAAATAGCGCATCAATAAAGTAATTAAAGCTGTAAGATATTTAATAATGCTGCTAAAGATTTATTTATTTTCATTAACACGTTGGAAAACATTGTTAAATGTTATTTTCGCATTAGCAATTATATGTAGATATACATAATAATTAATTTTATAAATAAAGACAAATTCCTCTGAGCATTCACTTCAATAATATTACTCCGTTCACTCTCCCTTACGAATCGACTTTAAAGGCATAATTGTACTCTTAAGTGTAGAGTTTATTTTCTATATAAACAAACTTCGCTCACCATGCTTAAAGCAGGACTTGAATCTTTTGGATGCCTGAAACGCAAATTATCAATTAAATTGTACAAATCTATTCGATTTATTGCAGGATAAAGATACAATCTCATTTTTAACTTCTTGCAATGAAATACAAAGTAAGTTTTGAATTTACTGTAATAAATATTCTTATATATATATAATTAGCACATCAGTTTTTACTTCCCATTATTTAGAAACTGGTCCCAAACCTAATTTTGACAATACAAAACTACTTGCTAATTTGGAAAGATATGATTTAAGAACCATGAGAGAGTCAATTGAAATATTAAAGAGACCTACTAGTTTAAATAGAACTGATGAAGCACACCGTATTCCAGCTAGGTGGAAACCTCTCTTTTTATCCAATATTAACTTAAAATTAACAGGTAAAAATACTGAGGAAAATAAACATTTTGACAAGCCTCATATTGTGAATGCTGAACTGGAATCTCATTTCTCATCTTGCACACAGTCACGTTATTTGTTAAGATCTAACGGTTTTTCTTTCAAAAGTTAACCTTGAAAATGGCGGTTGCTATTCCGTCGAAATATCGGTGCTCAATGGAAAATAAGACACGGTACATCCCAAAAACTTATAATTTCTCTACATCATATAACCGTGAAAACATTAAGTATAACATATATATATAGTGTACATACGTATGTAATTTTATAAACAAGGACTAACTTATCTGAGCATGCACTTTTACAATCTCTCTCTCATGCAGTAGATCTAATAGGTTAGTACAATTCAATTGATAATTTATATCTCAGGCTCCCAATAGACTGAAGGCCTGATTTAAGCATGGCGAGCAAAGACTGGTTTATATTGAAAATAAACTCGAAGCATAAGTATACAATTATGTTTTTAAAGTCGATCCTCATGGGAGAGTGAACAGAGATTGTTAAAACGCATATGCAGATTAAAATATTACATGCATATGTGCACTATATAAATAACAGACTATAATATGTAATTGTATATATATATATATATATATATATATATATATATAAACATGCTAATAAACTCTAAACAAGCTTTTTTTAATTTTTTTTTATGATAAATTCTAATACAAGAGAAGACATTCAAATCATTTTTATCTCAGATTGTCCCCATTCCCAGACCATTTTTGATCTATGGATCTTTTCAATTAGGAGCTTGAAACCAGTCTTGGGATGGGGATAATCCTAGATAAAGATGATTTGAATGTTTTCTCTTATAGTAGCATTTATCATGCTGCTTAAATTTCAGACTTTATATTTATTTACAGAGGGTGTTTCAGAATATACTAATGTTTGGGATGATGATTTGGCATTTTTATATTTGAATTTTCAGCTAGCAGTATGTACATTGACATTTTCATATGTAAATTTAAAAAAAAATAAATGTAATTATTAAATAACATAACATTTAGTTATATATATATATATATATATATATATATATATATAATTTAGCTGGAACTTAACTACCTTTTCACTCATATGCTCCATATCAGTAATACTTTATAAAATGTCTACCGACCCATCATAATCCTACTATTAAATAAACCAACATTTATTGAGAATGCTGAAAATAAAGCATGGACAATTTTAACCTTTTAACTTTCTTGTCTGGTTAAAAACAATCATAGCTTCAAGTTGCTCAAATTCTGTTATTTTTAATGCAACAGTAAAGAATTTATGGCCATTTTAAAGTTTAAAAAAGTCCATAAGATTCTGCCCTCTATGGAATTATTTTACAAGTAAAAAATCAATAATATTCAAATTTTAGTGGTTGTTGCCCATATGGACAAATAAAACTGCTCCAACTTCTTTGTTTCATTTTGAAAATGATAAATGAATGTTCTAGACCATATTAAAAGTATTTTTTGACATATTATAAATTATTTTGATAAAATATCCTAAAAATAAAATTATTTTAGAAAAATAATTAAGATTTTAGTAAAAATTATTTACTTTTACACAATGTAAAATTGAGAAAGAAATCATTTACATCAGCAACACTCTTAAATTTGTTACAAATGTTATTTTTAAATTCACTGCTATCGAGTAATTATAAATAAATATCCAAGTTTAGATATTTAGAATAGCATAACCTTTAATCTTGAACTTCTTTTTTCTTTTAAAAATAGTCAGTATAAACAATATTCATCAAAATATAAAATCACAAACCAATTTTCTTTAAAAAACTTGTTTTTTATTATTATGACTATATGAATTTTAATTTCAAGAGCAACGTTTCGACTATTTACTTCCTTATAGTCTTTTTCAAGCCACTAAAATATACAAAAAATAATAAAACAAATAAAATAAAACATTATATAATCATTAAACTCTACATATATTTCAAATCTTCTCAAAATAAAAAATTCTTTTTTAAAAAAAATCTTTTTTCCCTTTAAAGACATAAATTTAATATAAAACATTAGAACATTACCTTCCTCTATTTAAAACAACCTTCAATTTAAACTTCTATTTAAAACACTCTGTTTAAATTATATTTAGATAAAATACCTCAAAACCAGTCCCATCACCCACAACAATCAATTAGTTTTTTTTCCTTTATTCCTATATTGTTTAAATTCCCTACTATAAAAAAATTTTCCTTTTTTAAACTTACTTTATAATTAATTATTGTTTCTAAAAGTTCTATTTTTTTGCAAATGATGTGACTAGTTTTTATTTTTTATAAAATCAATTAGTTTTTTATTCATATATGGTTTAAATTCCTTAATATAAAAATTTTCCTTTAAAAATCTTTCTTTATAATTAATTACTGTTTCTAAAAGTTCTATTTTGTAATTGATGTGACCAGATTTACATTTATGAAAAAAAAAATTGCAGATTTTTTATCAGATAAATGTTGTTTTAATCTTGTTCTTAACTTATTTTTTTGTATTTCCAATATAAGAAACACTTTTACCAACATTCCAGCAGTCTAAACATTTTATCATATATACACCTTTCATAGCTTCAAGCATATCATTTTTTTCACCAACATTAATCAGCTTTTTTAAATCTTTCTTTTTTTTATATACTGGGAGTAATTTAATGTTAAATTTATTATTAATTTTTTACAAATATTTTTAATCCTAATAAAAATATTTTTTGATACTTTAAATCCTATGTAAATTTTATTAATATTATTAACTTTATTATTAATTTTATTAAAAATTAAAAATAGATTCTTATTTATTACATGATATTTTATTGATTTGTAGTAAAAATTTGGTTTTTAAATTTAAAGATAGGTTTTACGAACAGGTAAAAGGATTAAGTATGGGGAGTTGCTTAAGTGGGTTTTTGGCAGATGAATATATGAATATTTTTGAAAAAGATTTTTTGGATTTGGATGTTGGTCCTTGTTTTTTTGTAAGATATGTTGATGACTATTTCATGGTTTTTAAAGGAAATAAAAGAAAAGCAAACATTTTTTTAAATTACATTAACAATAAAGAAAAAAATATTAAATTTACCATGGAAAAAGAAGTGGATAATAAAATTGAATATATGGATGTAAAAATTGAAAAAATTATAGAAAATAATAAAATAAGCATTAATACATCAGTTTTTAGAAAAAAAACATTTCATGGTCTGATTACTAACTGGTTTTCAGACATTGATAAACATTGTAAAATGAATATTATAAAAAACAGAATTAGAGGAGCAATATTGATATGTTCTAGTGATTTATTATTGGACAAAGAATTAGAATTGATAAAAAAGGAATGTTATTTAAATGAATATCCAAATAAGATTATTGAAAAAATTTTTTCAGATTATAATTTGAATTTAATTAAAAAGAAGATTAAAGGGGAAAATAAAATTAATAATAAAGTTAATAATATTAATAAAATTTACATAGGATTTAAAGTATCAAAAAATATTTTTATTAGGATTAAAAATATTTGTAAAAAAATTAATAATAAATTTAACATTAAATTACTCCCAGTATATAAAAAAAAGAAAGATTTAAAAAAGCTGATTAATGTTGGTGAAAAAAATGATATGCTTGAAGCTATGAAAGGTGTATATATGATAAAATGTTTAGACTGCTGGAATGTTGGTAAAAGTGTTTCTTATATTGGAAATACAAAAAATAAGTTAAGAACAAGATTAAAACAACATTTATCTGATAAAAAATCTGCAATTTTTTTTTTCATAAATGTAAATCTGGTCACATCAATTAAAAAATAGAACTTTTAGAAACAGTAATTAATTATAAAGAAAGATTTTTAAAGGAAAATTTTTATATTAAGGAATTTAAACCATATATGAATAAAAAACTAATTGATTTTATAAAAAATAAAAACTAGTCACATCATTTGCAAAAAAATAGAACTTTTAGAAACAATAATTAATTATAAAGTAAGTTTAAAAAAGGAAAATTTTTTTATAATAGGGAATTTAAACAATATAGGAATAAAGGAAAAAAAACTAATTGATTGTTGTGGGTGATGGGACTGGTTTTGAGGTATTTTATCTAAATATAATTTAAACAGAGTGTTTTAAATAGAAGTTTAAATTGTAGGTTGTTTTAAATAGAGGAAGGTAATGTTCTAATGTTTTATATTAAATTTATGTCTTTAAAGGGAAAAAAGATTTTTTTTTTTTTAAAAAAGAATTTTTTATTTTGAGAAGATTTGAAATATATGTAGAGTTTAATGATTATATAATGTTTTATTTTATTTGTTTTATTATTTTTTGTATATTTTAGTGGCTTGAAAAAGACTATAAGGAAGTAAATAGTCGAAACGTTGCTCTTGAAATTAAAATTCATATAGTCATAATAATAAAAAACAAGTTTTTTAAAGAAAATTGGTTTGTGATTTTATATTTTGATGAATAAATAAATATATATTTTTGAAAAAATTTTCATTCATTTTCTTAACCTGACAAATTATTATTATACTTTTTACAACCAAAACTAAAACAAATATAATATTAAAAGATGAATATATTTTTACTGCTGATTCTGTAATTGACCAATCAAAAGTTTAGAGTTTTACCTCACTTTTCGAATAAATTAAAGTGCAGCTGAATGGGTTAAAAGATATATATTTAAACCAAATTATTATTTGTAAAAATTCAAATTCTATATTCCAGAGTAGGATAAGCATCTCACTTTTAAGGGTTATGATAGCAAACCACATTAGTTTACAAAAATTTAATTATTAAAAAATATAAAAATTAGACTTATATGTAATTTAGATAGAAGAAAACAGTCTCTCTGAGGCAATGTGTTCTCACTTTCTGTACTGATTGGTGATTGAAATTTGGCAAAGTTGAGATAAAAAATGCACTAATAAAAAATTAAAACATTGGTATCTTAACTTAATATTTTACAAGTGAATATATGTATACCTCCATCCATGACTTAATACTCTTATAGATCTATCAGATTTGCATGCTTATATTTATATATGTTTATTCTTATTATTAACTTATATAATTATAATAATCTGTAGAAAGACTTGTTTTCATGTGTACTTCAATTTTTTATGTCAGTTGCCTTTCTTATTTACAAATTCCTAACATTTTTGTTATCTCACATTACTGCATTATTGTATGTCATAATCTTGCTATTTTTTATATTATATCATCAAAGCAAATATTTTTAATGTTGATAATTTATTCTGTACAACTCTTACCAAATTTATTTAATTATATATGGATCTGAATTTAGAGTAATCTTTATACTTGATTGTATTTAAACTTTGTAAGACTTTTGCTTTTAATACTGTTGGAAGATAAATAATCTGTTTTAAAAAATATAATCTTTATTATTCAAAAATGCATGAACTTAATAATCCGAGAACATAATTAATAAAATTTCAATTTCTCTTGTAATAATTATTAAATAATCTTATAAATATTGATATAAAGTTAATATCTAAGAAGAATTTTATTAGATTGATTAATAATAAACTTTATTACTGAACATATTCTACAATATAACTATTATTGTAAATAGCTTTGGCTGATATAATGTTATTAATAAATATGTATAATCTCAAAGTATAAAAATAAATTTTCCAATAAATTTCAATTAAATTAAAGAGCATATTGATAGATTAGTACAGTTGCAGAATTAATAATTGTAAGTCCAGAATGTCATATGATATTTCAAATATCTTTGTCTTTGATGGAACTCTTACGTTTCTTCTGAGTTATATTTATTTATGTTATCTATCTGTAAATTTATCTTTTTTTGCTCACTCTATGACTCTAAAACTGCATTCTATTACTCAGGTCAAACCAGCAGTGAGAATAATATACTCAACTGTAATTTTTTTTCTTGATCTCCATCTAATTAAAATAAAAATGTCTCACATTGATCAAAGAATAAAAATAGCTGTATTTATCCTGTTGTTTGGATGATCAAACATTGCTTTATCATATAATAATATGAGCAAAAAATACTTTCTGCATCATAAAATGTAGTGCAATG
The DNA here is from genome assembly GCA_028023455.1 of Epiperipatus broadwayi. Taxonomy (NCBI): domain Eukaryota; kingdom Metazoa; phylum Onychophora; class Udeonychophora; order Euonychophora; family Peripatidae; genus Epiperipatus; species Epiperipatus broadwayi. The sequence continues at coordinate 763,187 of JAQFVV010000304.1, forward strand.
ATAAAACTATTAGTTACAAAATCTAACATATTGTGAATTTATTCCACCTGAGATGACAAAAGATCAGAGTTCAGTTAAATTATTAAAATTATCAAATTCAGTTAACTGCTTTGGGGCTTGAACATCAATCAAAACATCCAGAAAATTAATCTTAACAGTTATTTATTTATTTTATTTTTAATTTAAATACATCTGCACCCCACTTAGCACCAGATCTTTATATGAGGATTTATTATAGTGATTATCATCAAGTTGTACTCACTATTTTGATTTACAATCAATTATTCATTTAAACAATCTTAAAAAAGTCAAAATTTTGGCATCACATCATAGGATAGTTACTTCATTAAATTGTGTCATCTATAAGCATAAGAAAGTATACAGCAAAAATTTATTCATTATGCACAATACAGTATATGATATTTTGATAACATACACCAATTAAACGTATTAATATTAAATTTTAAAATGTGTAAATTAGTTCAAAAACTGTATATTACATTTACTCACTTTTAAGGATTAAAAGTCTTATGAACCATATTTTGAAATTATGGTGATCCTAGTGTAAATATTTACTGTAGTTCTTGTTATTTTAAAATAAAAATGACTCCATGGATTATGCACTTAATAATCAACTTTACATGATCAAGAATTACTAAATACTGTACAATATAAGTATGAAATATCATTGACTGTATAGTTTTTGCTGAATTTCAAAGGAGAATATCATAATTTGCTGAAGATTTATCCCAGTGAATGGAAACATTGCTGAAAATGTAAAACAGTAAACTACAATGCATTGATATATATATATCACAATATATATATATATATATATATATATTGTGATGAGCGCACATACTATGGTCACACATATACCTACAAAACATCCACAAATTAGAAATGTTAGGGTTGGAAAGAAAGAAAGAAATAAGAAGGAAAAACGAGCTTGGAAATTAACAAAACCAAGAAATGTTGAAAATTAACAAAACAAAGAGAAAGAGAGGGAACTAGAGTTAACAAGATCGTTATCTTTTGCTAGTCAAAGTCCAAATTTTGATAAAGGTAAATATTAAATTATAATACTACAAGCATACGGTAGGAAAGTTAAAGCAGTAAAGAAACATAAATAAAACAGGTAGTAAAACATGATTTAGGAAAAGTAAAGTTTAAAAAAAAAAGAAAAAAAACTTCGATAGCGCGGAAAGGAAACCTAGAAAATTAATATGTTCGAAAAGATAAGAATCTGGGCTTCAAAGTACACATTTGACGATAAACGAAATGCGGGTTTTATGGAGTAGAGTTAAAGCAGGAACTAGATAAAAAATAAATGATCATCAAAATTTAAATAAGAAATAAAGAAAACATGCATTAAAATTTGTGTAAGTAATCAAAGAAAAATAAGGAAATAAATAAAATGTACATAGTGCTATAAAATCATATAAAATAAATTTACATATGGCCGAAGGTATAGCATGGGAGGTGTCAACAACAAATGGAAACAAAGAATCTAAAGGACAAAGACCATTGGAATTCTTTAATTAAAAAAAAAAGAAAAAGTTAGGTGGAGAGCTAAGAAGATTAAAGGAGAGATTAGAGCTTGAGACTTTGAGTCGACAAGGTGAAGAATCGCGGCTCCAAGAATCAGCCGATATAGCTAACCAACATGACTTTTACCGTCGATATCTCACATAGTATGACCGGCTAAGGCCATCATGATCGCAGTCAATCCGGACTTCTGTACCAATGGTTCTGCAATAATGTAACAACTAGGTAGTAATGCCTGCCTATGGATTCCTGTAGTGGCCCTGCCTGTGATGCCTCGTCCTCCATGCCTTATTAACCACGAAGCTACACTCTGCCAAATATAATCTGTGACCATCCCTCCTAAAGAAGTGGATAATCCATGTGACGGTCGACAACACATCGGAATGAACTCAAAGACTAAACCCTAGGTAACTTAAATATTATTTTATATATCATCAAATGTGCACATAAATTCCATAGACAATGGCCAAATGCCTTTCATGAATGATAATGACATTCTTGTGATAGACAGCTAGGCTAACGAGTTATAAATGTGACAGCATTTATAATTATTTCAAGTATTTATTTCAATTGTTCATTTATAAGAATTTTAAGTATTACCTTACACTATAGAATATAATATGTTTTAATTTTTTTTATGTTAATGTTTCTTATATCTTTTATTATCAAATTATTTGTTAGTATTAAAAAATATATTAATTTATTTAAATCTGTCTTGTCTCGTTCTTCACCACTCCACAAAATAGTCTAATACTAGGAGGGTAGAAATATTATTTCATTTTGGCATTCTTTTAGTTATGAATTTAACACGTGAAACGTTGATGGTGCAGGGTTTTATCCTGTAAAATTTATAAATTAGCCAAGCGCTGTAACTGTAATATCTTACAGCAGTCGGGAGAAAGTTGATCGGGAAAAATAATCTGGAGGCTATATCCGTATAGCTTACAGATTCGGTCAAGTACGGAAATCAGCTCATCTGTTTCCGTATTTCTCTCTGCTTGAGGTAGCGGAAAGTGGACGATTTTGAATAATAAGAATTCCCCATTACATATATAAGTGAAAGGCAAGTTGGAGCTTTCGATCGATCACATGCCCGTTACATATTTTGGGGGCCAGTCTGGGATCTGAAACTTCTGCCCAATTAAAAATCACGTGTTGAATAAGTATATAATATAATAAATATTTTCTAAAATAAAAATTGGTTAATATATGTGTTTTCAAACATATAAAGTTAGCGTTGCAAGTTAAAGTGGCGAAAGGCGAAGGCGAGGGGGATAAGTTTTTTTATAATACTCCATACGAGCATTTCATGTCAAATGTGTACAAAGAGTAGCGAGGGGGAAATTTTTTTTTAGTATTATGAAAGTTATTGAAATGAATAGTGAAGGATAATCTCAGATAATAATTAATCAAGTTATAATGAACAAAGAAATCATAATGTCAAATGATTACCGCCATGTAATATAAGTCGGGTTGAAAAAAAAAAGGGAGAGAATAACACAAAGTTGTACGAAATTTTCATGCTAAGTAATGAAAGAAATAATAGTCGCGGGACTAAGTGATGTTGAAGAAATATATATGTGATTTAATAGTTGTATGTTCCAGTAAGTTAAAGTTAGAAAATAAATGTGTATGGTCTCATAGGAAAATAATGAAGCGTATATGGCTATAATTACAGTGATCACAAATATAAATTATCGTGATATTTGTTGACCAAAAAACTTAAAGTAGTTAAGTAAAAGAAATAAAATAGTTTAGTAAGATTTAAAGCATAAATGAGAGAGTCTAAAATAGCTGAGTATCACAGGTGAAGTGGAAAAATGTGTGTATGATTCTAAAATATCGTGTCTCAGTCCAGCCGAAATAAAATAGTTATAATGATTAATGAAAATGTTCGAGTGTATTTATTAGGGTGAAAAAAAAAAAAAGATATACGTATGATTTTAAGATAGTGAAAGGAATATAATTTACAAAAAACGTTTTATGTGTAACGAATGAGATTATCCCAGTGAAGAAATATATGTGTATGACTTTATTTTAAAACGACCGTAAAATAAGTGGAGTTTATAACGAGATATTAGAAATATATATGTCATAAGTTCATGCATCTGGAAACACAGTCAAAATGAATTTCTTTAGATATATTGATATAGTAGTGAGTTAAAATTTAAAATATATATATATAAACGTGCAGCATTGAATTAATTAAAGTGAGTCAGAGGTAGATGAGTAGGGAAAAACGAGGACAATCATCAAGGTGGACGGGCAGTTGGGCAAATCTAGGGCAGGCGGACAAGAAGAGGAACCGAAGTACAGATGTTTGGGTTGGCTAGCGATCTAAACGCTAACTGATAAATCACAAATATTAAATCGTTAATCAAAGTAAAAGGAAAGCAGAAAATCAATAGGAAAAAAAATTTTCTTTATATAAATATAGCCAGAAAAGTTTAGTAAACAATATAAAAAAAATGTAGATTAAGGGTTAAAGAACATTATATTTATGCATACGAGATCCCAAGATAAAATGGACTTTCAAGGAAAGGAAGTGAGAGAAGGGAATGAAGATAAAGAGATGAAAGCACCGGGTAAAATAAGTAATAATGATATCATGGATATGCTAAGGCAAATGAGGATTGATCAACAGCAATTCGTGGAAGAATACATGAACAGACAGGATAGAAGAATAGAAGAATGGATGATCAAGGTCGAAATCGATAGCCAGAAAAGAATGGCTGCATTCAAGGAAGAAGTAAAAAATGAGATCATCCAGCAATCAAAGTCTAATGATACATGGGCTGGATTTCACCCAGAGATGGGAATGGAGGAACAAAGGAGTATAGGGCCATGTGGATATGCGAAATCTGAAACGGTTGAGGAGAGAGTTAGAGAATTAGGAGAGTGTGATTGGGAAAAGGATATAGGACATCCAGAAAGAGAGATAAGACCGTTAGATGAAGAGACAGATGTAGTTAGAGATAAGAGTCAAAGAGTGATGATGAGCATGCAGGAGAGTTTAGGTCAAGTGGCAAAAGTGATAGCCAGCTTAAACACAAGAGTGGAAGAATGTGTAAAGAGTACCGCCAATAGCAGCATTAATGCCAATATAGAGGGCCGAGAACCAAGAACTAATGGAGAAGACAGAATCAGAGAATCTGGAAATTACATGGACTATCCTGAGGACTTCCACCACTTCCTGAAGGTACAAGTTTTCACTGGTAACCCTGGAGAAAGCCTGATGGAACACTTGAACAGCCTGGAATGGTACTTCCAATTCAGTAGAGTAAGTGAAGAAGCCAAGATAGCAGTCACTTGCAGCCATCTGCAGGGCGAGTCTCAAGTCTGGTGGAATTCGCTATTCCAGAAGCCCATTATGTTTGCAGCATACCAGAGAATGTTGAAGAGCAGTTATTGGAGTGAGGAGCTCCAGGAGCATATGTTGCATCAAATAAAACAGCACAAATGGGGACTGGAGGAATCATTCGTAACATTCTTCCGTCGACAAGTGGCTAGATTATGACTAATAACGGCAAACCCGTTATCGGAAATGCAAATACTCCGTATAATTAGGTCCGGGTTTCCGAAGGACATTGAACATACTCTCATCAGTACAGAGAGGAAAGTGGTGGACCAGGTGGCTGAGATGCTGAGTGCGCTGGACACCACTAGGGACAACCAACAGAATGATGAATCATCGTCGGAACCGCATGTAAAAGCACCTAGAATAAGAAATGACTGGGATCCTGGGGAAAGACGTTGGCAAGAAGAACAAGGATATTCTAGAGAATGGAACCCGAGGAGGCAAGGAAACGGATGACAGAGAGAGGAGACAGAATATAAGCATCCATATGACATGACAGTGAGTCATGGACCTCGAGAGCAACATCCGCATCCCAGAGGAGGAAGAGGTGATGTCAACAGAGGAAGACAACCACCAGATAAAACGTAAGAGCGGTCCCAAAATAAAAAAAAGGGAAACTAGATGATGAGAAATTCAGAAATGGACATGGACCTCGAATCATGGAGAACGGATGGGCATATGGAAACTAACGATATAAAGAAATGATGAGCCAATAGATGGCCAAACAGTATGAGGGGCTTTAGGATAAAATGATAAAGGATAAATTAATTGGCAGGATGGGGTCGTAGATTGAGGTTGAGGGAAAGTAGGCTTAGATATTTGTAGCTTGATCTTATTACCAATACTTGGTTTTGCCTTCTTCTTTGTCATGCTTGTGTGTTCTGCGGTGCATCAAGTATTATCACACAGAGAACACAAGGACAGAGATCCCAGTATCACAATGACTCACTGGATTAATATTTCCAGTTAGATATTAAGCACATATATCATGAGTAAATGGTCCAGAGACCAGTCTATGGGGAAAGAACCCCTTTTGTATGAATATAGAGCTTTGAATATAGAGCTTTCAGAAATACACTGGGCTCATGAATGAGCTGGACGGAAAGATGCCAGTCTCCCAAGCCACCTCAATAATAGTGTCCGGAGTTGGCAATTAGAGGTGCCTTATTGCAGAAAGGCGATGTATGAACAGGTTTAATCGGGTCACAGAGATATCCTGTGGATTCGAACCTGTAGATATGAGTAGTGGCAGAAATAAAACACATGCATGGTAATGTTAGGATTAAATTGGTTTGGCTATACTGCTTGGTTCAGCAAAGAAAGGGATATAATTTACCTGGTCGCCTCTCTATAGATTAACCTCATCGCTACATCATAGTAGCAATAATGGGAAAAAAAAAAGAGTTCGAACAATAGTTGGGAGCACTTAGCTTTCCATGCATAAGGTTAAAAAATTTTTTTGTGCAGGAAAAAAAATTTTAAAGGGGGGAACGGTGTAATGTGATGAGCGCACATACTGTGGTCACACATATACCTACAAAACATCCACAAATTAGAAATGTTAGGGTTGGAAAGAAAGAAATAAATAAGAAGGAAAAACGAGCTTGGAAATTAACAAAACCAAGAAATGTTGAAAATTAACAAAACAAAAAGAAAGAGAGGGAACTAGAGTTAACAAGATTGTTATCTTTTGCTAGTCAAAGTCCGAATTTTGATAAAGGTAAATATTAAATTATAATACTACAAGCATACGGTACCAAAGTTAAAGCAGTAAAGAAACATAAATAAAACAGGTAGTAAAACATGATTTAGGAAAAGTAAAGTTTAAAAAAAGAAAAAAAAAAAGAAAAAAAAACTTCGATAGCGCGGAAAGGAAAACCTAGAAAATTAATATGTTCGAAAAGATAAGAATCTGGGCTTCAAAGTACACATTTGACGATAAACAAAATGCGGGTTTTATGGAGTAGAGTTAAAGCAGGAACTAGATAAAAAATAAATGATCATCAAAATTTAAATAAGAAATAAAGAAAACATGCATTAAAATTTGTGTAAGTAATCAAAGAAAAATAAGGAAATAAATAAAATGTACATAGTGCTATAAAATCATATAAAATAAATTTACATATGGCCGAAGGCATAGCATGGGAGGTGTCAACAACAAATGGAAACAAAGAATCTAAAGGACAAAGACCATTGGAATGCTTTAATTAAAAAAAAAAAAAAGAAAAAGTTAGGTGGAGAGCTAAGGAGATTAAAGGAGAGATTAGAGCTTGAGACTTCGAGTCGACAGGGTGAAGAATTGCAGCTCCAAGAATCAGCCGATATAGCTAACCAACATGACTTTTACCGTCGATATCTCACATAGTATGACCGGCTAAGGCCATCATGATCGCGGTCAATCCGGACTTCTGTACCAATGGTTCTGCAATAATGTAACAACTATGGTAATAACGCCTGCCTATGGATTCCTGTAGTGGCCCTGCCTGTGATGCCTCGTCCTCCATGTCTTATTAACCAAGAAGCTACACTCTGCCAAATATAATCTGTGACTGTCCCTCCTAAAGAAGTGGATAATCCACGTGACGGTTGACAACACATTGGAATGAACTCAAAGACTAAACCCTAGGTAACTTAAATATTAATTTATATATCGTCAAATGTGCACATAAATTCCATAGACAATGGCCAAATGCCTTTCATGAATGATAATGACATTCTTGTGATAGACAGCTAGGCTAACGAGTTATAAATGTGACAGCATTTATAATTATTTCAAGTATTTATTTCAATTGTTCATTTATAAGAATTTTAAGTATTACCTTATAGCACTATAGAATATAATATGTTTTAATTTTTTTTATATTAATGTTTCTTATATCTTTTATTATCAAATTATTTGTTAGTATTAAAAAATATATTAATTTATTTAAATCTGTCTTGTCTCGTTTTTTGCCACTCCACAAAATAGTCTAATACTAGGAGGGTAGAAATATTATTTCATTTTGCCATTCTTTTAGTTATGAATTTAACATGTGAAATGTTGATGGTGTAGGGTTTTATCCTGTAAAATTTATAAATTAGCCAAGCGCTGTAACTGTAATATCTTACAGCAGTCGGGAGAAAGTTGATCGGGAAAAATAATCTGAAGGCTATATCCGTATAGCTTACAGATTCGGTCAAGTACGGAAATCGGCTCATCTGTTTCCCTATTTCTCTCTGCTTGAGGTAGCGGAAAGTGGACGATTTTGAATAATAAGAATTCCCCATTACATATATAAGTGAAAGGAAAGTTGGAGCTTTCGATCGATCACATGCCCGTTACAATATATATATATATATATATATATATTAATGGTAAATACAATATTATAGTTTAAGTTTTTTGTAGCACTTTCAATTATGTGGTAATCCTCATCAGTTTTAACTGAATTTCAAATTTTCAAACTTAATGTTAAGTATATTTTTATAAGCTGTGTATGATTGTATTCGCAACTTGCCTATTAATAACATAATTTTTATATTTATCAATTAGTATTGCCTCTTTAATTTTTCTCTTTTTATGATTTTTTTCTTCCATTCATATTTTTATTTCATTACTATTAAATGTAAATTTATAATTACAAGTTATTTCATGGTCAAAGAATACTGAAGCTGTATTAAATTGACTATTTACATTATTTTTAATTCGGTTATATAATAACTAATGTTCTTTCAATATTTTTTTCCACAGAACAGCTCAATTCACCAATGTAAAATTTCTGACAGACACATCAGATTTCATGTGGATGTCAGAAATTTTACATTGGTGAATCGAGATGTTCTGTGGAAAAAAGATTGAAGGAGCATCAGTTATTGTATAACTGAATTAAAAATAACATAAATAGTCAATTTAATACAGCTTCAGTATTCTTTGACCATGAAAAAACTTGTAATTATAAATTTACATTTAATAGTAATGAAATAAAAATATTAATGGAAGAAAGAAATCATAAAAACAGGAAAATTAAAGATGCAATATTAATTGATAAATATAAGAACAATGTTATTAATAGGCAAGTTGCGAATACAATCATACACAGCTTATAGAAATATACATAACATTAAGTTTGAAAATTTGAAATTCAGTTAAAGCTGATGACGATTACCACAAAATTGAAAGTGGTACAAAATAATTTAAACTATAATATTGTATTTACCATTAAAATTTATAAAAAATATAAAAAAGAATTATTAAGAAAATTGTTTTCACTCTTTAAACTTTTTAATATAAAAAACAACAATTGTGAAAAAAACATTGTTTACTTCTTTAATTTTTTTTTCTTTTATTTTACAGTGTTACAAAATTATTTATTATACACTTTGATCTAATCTAGTTTCCCTTTAGTATTGCATCACAGTGGCCTCTCAGGCAGAGAAGCACAATACCAAAGATATATGTAGTAAGGTCAAAGTTATATAAGGTATAACCTATGACCACATTTCCAGGCTACAGAACTTCTCAGTTGCTAAATTCAACCCTTGTCATCCAAGGCACTTTATTTGTTTTGAAGTAAACTTCAGGCCCCAGCTAATTACACAAAGTAATTAACATGCCCTAAATGAAGACTACTAATTCAGCATCTGATTTATCCCAACTAGCTCAATTGAAAAAATATAATATAATAAACTGCTTTAATAGATTATTTACCAAGTGATAATTAGTGGTAGTAGTAAAAGAATTGCCTGACAAAATACTAATTTCCAAAATAATTTATTTTTAATACTTTAAATTAAGTGGTGAAATAATTCAAAAAATAATGGTTACATATAACATACAAGGCACACATTATAAATAAACAACAAGAATTAAAATATTATATACAGCACACACATTCTGTCATATAAGCTGTTGTTTTCTATGATTCAGAAAGTTCTAGGACTATCTGTCTATTACATTAATCTGCACATAAATAGTTCTTTTATGCTAGTTCTATAGAGTTCATTTAAATTGATCCCAGATACCTCAAATATCGCAATTGCTACAATAATAAATTAATGTCACATTAAAATTGGGAATAAAGAAGAAATTACTATTACCAATATATTATTCAGATATGCATTCCTCTTGATAGATGGCTGCATTTTTAATTTCAGTTCACTAATAAAAATGGTTTCTTGCTGCATTTCAGTCAGCAGACAGATGTTCAAGTGATTCTGTTTATTTGATGTTTGTTGCAGCTAATTAGAAACTTCAGATGTTCTAGGATGGTCAGAGACTGGAATTCAGCAGTATACCTTGACTTCTGATTAGCAATGCATAGTTTTTTTTGGAGTTCATGAAATAAGTTTTATTTGCACAGAGACTAGAAAATATAATAGGTATATAACAAATAATGATGATAAAAAAGATGAGTTTTTTTCAGGCCTATTTATATATGGCCCTCTTATTGTTCATATCCTTTCAAATCAGTTTGATTAAATTTCAAGTTAATTAAATTTATTAATTAAATTTCCATTGTCTCTTAATTCACTTTCCTTCTTAGATTCATCTAATTTGGATAAGATTTAACTTTTTTAACTATTCCCATTGTTAAACCACTAAACATCACATGATCACCATTTCATACTAGCACATAATTGTTGTAAACAAAAGCAAAACTCCATACAGTAGTGCCAACCTGTGCTAACCAGAGTAATGAATAGATGCCAGAAGGCTTGTACATAAAATCCCTATCTAGTGCCTACTCATCCAATATCCCCAGACTAGTTTCTGGCTTGTGGCCATTATCAGTGAGGAGCCTTGGATCTGAGAGCACTGCACCTAGATCTTAGGATCTATGCAACCTTCCAGCACTCTATTTTACTACAAAACTATGAGAATGAAATTGAAAACACAAAAAATATTTTCAATCTAAGCTCAATAGCTTATATAGTCATATGGGTCTGAACTCAATTCAGCACCCATAGATTTTAGTGTCTTTGGCTCTTAAACAACCATAGCCACCATTATCCTATTAGACAGGATTGGTGTTAAACCACTAAACATCACATGATCATCATCTCATACTAGCACATAATTGTTGTAAACAAAAGCAAAACTCTATACAGTAGTGCCACCCTGTGCTAACCAGAGTAATCAATAGATGGTAGAAGGCTTGTGCATAAAATCCCTATCTAGTGCCTACTCATCCAATATCCCCAGACTAGTTTCTGGCTTGTGGCCATCATCAGTGAGGAACCTTGGATCTGAGAGCAATGCACCTTACTGATGATGGCCACAAGCCAGAAACTAGTCTGGGGATATTGGATGAGTAGGCACTAGATAGGAATTTTATGCACAAGCCTTCTGGCATCTATTGATTACTATGGTTAGCACAGGGTGGCACTACTGTATGGAGTTTTGCTTTTGTTTACAACAATTATGTGCTAGTATGAGATGGTGATCATGTGATGTTTAGTGGTTTAACACCAATCCTGCCTTATAGGATAATGGTGGCTATGGTTGTTTAAGAGACAAAGACACCAAAATCTATGGGTGCTGAATTGAGTTCAGACCCATATGATTATATAAGCTATTGAGCTTAGATTGAAAATATTTTTGTGTTTTCAATTTCATTCTCATAGTTTTGTAGTAAAATAGAGTTAAAAGGTGGCTGCTGGAAGGTTGCATTAGATCCTAAGAGCTAGATGCAGTGCTCTCAGATCCAAGGCTCCTCACTGATGATGGTCACAAGCCAGAAACTAGTCTGGGGATATTGGATGAGTAGGCACTAGATAGGGATTTTATGCACAAGCCTTCTGGCATCTATTGATTACTCTGGTTAGCACAGGGTGGCACTACTGTATGGAGTTTTGCTTTTGTTTATTCCCATTGTTGTTTATTTGTAGCCATTGCTAATTAATTATTCTCATTGAATCTTGGTTTATCCATCATGCAATGTTTGAGTTTGACTTTATTTCTTATATTACAAACTTTATTTTCCATTTTTAGTTAACTTCCCTTCTATACATATATTTTTCTTTTAATATATTATAAATCAACTCATTCATTTATGCATGCATATTCCAATTTCTGTACATAATTAAATTAATTTTTATAAATATATTTTTATTTTAAATAGATGAAAAGAGAGCATTTATAATTTTCATGTAAAAGATTTCTAATTTTAAACTTTATCTAGTTATATCTTTTTCTCCCCATTTAATTGCTTTCCTAGTTTTCTTTTTTTTAAATTAGCAAACTTTTATGGATAATGATGCAGCTTTCTTTTCTTCATTTTCTTTCTGGCTAATCTGCCCTATGTTTTTTAAAACAAAATTAAAAATTTGTAAAGTACATACCCATTATGTAACTAATATATATTAAGGCTATTATAACGTTAAGACTATGTGCCTAAAATGCAACTGTAAAGACCTCTACAAATCTAAACACAAGCTTAACAATTGTAAAAGACAAGAGCAACTACTCTCATCTTCGGCATAATTTATAAATATATAGGTGAATCCAAAACATTTTTGATTTGAGAATGTGAAGCTACAAACACTTCACTGATTAAGTCCACAATTTCTATACAAACTAATATATATGAAATATTTCAATTTACAATGAGTCAGTATGAAGTTTTTATAATTAGAAATCTTTTAAAACAATTTGAAAGTATAATTAATAATTTGTAAAGCACATCATCATTATGTAAGTAATATATATATATATATGTAAATTATTAATCAATGTCTGTATTCCAATTATAATAAAATATATATAATTATTCAAAATATGTATTGTTTTGAATAATTATATATATATATATATTAAGGCTATAACCTTAGGACTATGTGCCTAAAATGTGAGTGTGGCTGCTCTTGTCTTTTAAAGTCATTAATATTGTATTTAGATTTGTAGAGGTCCCTATGGTCACATTTTAGTTGCATAGACTTAAGATTATAGCCTTAATATAAATTACTTATGAAATGAGTATGCACTTTACAAATTATTACTTACTACTTTATGGTTTTAAAAGATTTCTAATTATAAGAACTTTATACTGACTCATGGTAAATCAAAAGATTTTGCGTATATTAGTTTTTTATAGAAATTGTGGACTTAATCAGTGAAGTAATTAATAGCTTCACATTCTCAAATCAAAAATGCTTTAGATTCACCTATATATTTAGAAATTATGTCAAAGATAAAAATGGCTGCTCTTTTCATTTAAAGTCATTAATCTTGTGTATAGATTTGTAAAGGTCTCTATTGTCACATTTTAGGTGCATAGTCTTAAGGTTATAGCCTTAATATATATATATTAACAAAATTAAAACAAAAATTCTTTTAAACCTTTTAATATTGACTTCGGACTTTCTAATACTTTATACTTTTCCCTCTTTTCTATTTTTGTATAAAATTTTTATCTTAAAATTCCATTATAAATATGTAACACTTAATTAGCAGTACAATGTATTGTAATTTAATATTTTAATGAATATCAGTTGTTACTTTAACACTTGACCTGGGTCAGTTGGTTTTTATTATATATTGTTCTAAATTAAGAGCTTTCTATTTAAATAATTAGAAAATGAATAATGTCACACCTTAGATCTTTCAGCATATGTATATATTTATTTATTAGTCTGCACTCAGAAAAAGGTTTTTTAAACTTTTTTGCATCAATAATTTCAATCTTCGTGGTCATGTTGCCATCATTAGTGTCTATATAAATGTATGGTACCATTAATAAATATTTGAGATTGTTGATTGTTATCTATATTGAAATTGTCTAAGTGTTGAATGCTTTCTAATGATTACTTATAAACAATTTACCCTTGAACTTATTATATTTATTATTTAAATAATACATCTGGGTGCAATTTGAAAATTAAAATTGCAGTTTGTAATGTTATAATTGATTATTTATTACTGTGCATTCAAAACAGGTTTATTTAACTGTTTAAGGAGTTTATTTAAACTTTTTTGTATCAACAATTTTAATCTCTGTGATCATGTTGGAATCTTCAATGTCAGTATAAAAATTTGGGACCATAAATAAAGATGGGTTCCACCTTTATTGTCAAAAGGAAGTTGCCATGACAACATTTTGAGATTGTTGATTGTTATCTATATTGGCATTGTTTAAGTGTTGATTGGTTTCTAATGGTTATATATATATAATATGTGAGGATTATTTTTTTAAAGTTACTTGCAATAAAGTTGTGTTAATGTATAGTACAGTAATTTGAATATTCTTCAATATTGATTAGTAATAATTATTTATAATCAATTAAAAAGTTATTAAACACAGCTTTTTTATATTCTAAATAATTTCACATAAGTACACTAATTTAATACATTAATATAAATCTTTAAAAAAATTAAACTTCAGTATAATGGGAATCAATTGTATGGAAGAATACAAAAAATGTGAACTATGGATTTACTTTATTTTTCTCCATACATTTTGTTGTATATTGCATAATAAAAGCACACATTTTTAAATACCTATATTTAAAAAAATATATAGGTTTTTTTATTAAAAGTTTACAGCAACTTAGATTTTGAACTCAAATCATGGCAACATCTACTAAACACCATAACACTTCTGTAAATTATATATCTAATACTCATTACAAGATTTAACCACTAGTGCATAAATATCATCAATAATTTGGATAAAATTACTGATAAGACATTTCCAAAAATGTGGGACTTCAATAAAAAAAAATGTTAATTTTATAGACAATGCATGGACCAAAATCATGAACATAAATTTTATGCTTACATTGAAAAAATTCTGCCCACAACTTATTAAAAATATTTCAATTATATGGAAAAAGATGCTTGATATAACTAAGAAAGCAGCATGTAACAAAGTTGGTGACAACATTAAAGAGCTTTTAAATCACAAACAGGAGAAATAATGAATGCCGAGTTTATGCAACTGTCTGGAGAAAAGGAAGACAAGGATTAAAAGGTAATAAACAAGTCTGTAGAGGAGAATCTAGATATAAAAAAAAACCTGAAGATATTTATTTTACATCAGTAGTCATGCAGAGCATTCTGGACATATTTGACCATGATTTAAAATACAATATAAAATATAATATGGCAAATAATCAGACCTTACACATGTTTTATAAAAAGACAATCAAAAATGTATGTCAACCATCTATTCTAAATATTTTTTTCCAATTAGATATTCATGTTCAGAGATCCTCAGTCAACAAAATTTGGTATACTTTCAAAACCAATACCATCAAAAATATTCAAAAGATGATAGACCTTAGAATGATCAAGTGATAAAATGGCACAAATCCTAAATAATAATGCTTTCTAAATACATTACAAAAAAGAACAACTTTAAGTTAAGTATTTTTTTCTCCTTACATTAATTTAAGTTACATTATCATACATACATACATATTTTGGCTGCATATTTTCATATTACAAACATTGTAAACTTTATTTCTATAACCATATTTACTAGGTTAAATTGTTTTTAAATACAACATTCATAGATTGTAGCGTAACTTTTATCTGGAGTAATCATACAAAATTTTCACCACATTTTTGATAAATGTATAGTTTTGGATATTTACTAAGATGGCAGCCCATGTTTTTGATAAATTTCCTTAACAATCTTCTGACATTTACAAAATTAATGCTAATTTTTTTTTAAAAAAGAATAAATTCCAATAAATTTCATTAAAAATTGTAAAAAAATGAATAAATTCTGATAAATCTTTATTTCAAGTTTTTTTATATTTCCTCCCAAAATTACAAAATTAATGTTAAATTTAAAAAAAAAAAAAACAGAAATAAATTCCACTAAATTTCATTAACCATATTTATTTTATTTTTTTCTTCTTAAAAATGTTTACAAAATGAATGGACAGCCTACAATGTACCGATGATGTGTTTGTTTTATTAAATTAAATATAAAGTAATAAATTCCAAGAAATTTAAATGACAATCTTTATTTCCATTTTTTTACATTTAATTACTTTCCAAAGATGGGTTAGTTACATTTATAAAAAAATGAACCAAAATAATAATATAAGTACAATATTTATAGTTTATTCATGTCTACAATTTCATGGAGATATCTTAATTACATTTACAAAAAATAAATCAAAATAATATAAATGCAATATTTGCAGTTTATTCATGTCATCAACATGCTATGTGTAATGGCTTTCAAAATTGCTTCTGATATTCTGAAGGTGTATAAGCTTCCAAAGATCTTAGTTGTTAAATTAAAAAAAAGTGTAAATTTAAAAAAAAAAATTGGAATAAATTTCATATAAATTCTGATACATCACATTAAGAAGATTTATTTGATTTTTTTATATTTATATTACAATGTGGAGGTGACAAGATACACTATTGTGATAGTTCCAAGTAGAAACATGGCTATTCTTATGAATGTGATTATAAAACAAAATGTCACAGATGGATGTACAATTTGACTACTGGAAGACATATAAAAGTGACAAATTAAGACATGCATGATTTGAACATGAAAGTGATGTAGGTAATTTTGGTTATGGTAATAGAAATGAGAGAGGACATAGACTTGTGGAGTTTACAGAAAAAGAAAAACGTTATATTATGAATTATTTTTTTTTGAGAAAAATGTTAAAAGAAAATGGACATTGAAGCATCCAAATGAAGGTACAGCAGAATTGGATTATATTTTGACTAACATGAAATATATATTTCAAGATTGTAATGTTCTTAATAAATTTAACACAGGAAGTGATCATCGATTAGTAAGATGTGAGAAATGTGTTAATGTAAAATTAGAGAGACAAAAATTATAAAGAAAAACAATATTTACAGTTGATATTCCTAATCTTCAGAAACATTCTAATGAATTCAAATTAGAACTTACAAATCGGTTTCAATTATTAGATTTTGAACATGATTCATATTTGAATGAAATTAATATGAAAACAACTGATACATTTTTAAAAACTGCAACAAAGATTGCTGGTAGAAAAAAGCAGCAATTGACCAATAAAATTTTTACTGAGACTAGAGAATTTATGAAGAAAAGAAGGAATATGAAGATATACAAAAATTATGCATTAAAAAGGATTGAATATCTCGAATTTTGTAAAAGGTGCGGAAAAGAGTTGAAAATGATATAAGAAAGTATAACTGTGAACTAGCAAGGAAAGCTGTAGAAGAAAATAAAAGTCTCAAGAATGTAAAACAACATTTTGGTATTGGTAGGAAATTTATATCTGCAATAAGAAAAAAAGATGGAATTATTACTAAAAAGAGAGATAACATCATGAAATTGGTAGATTTTTATCAAGAATTATATAGTAATAAAGAACAAGTACCTCCTATATCTATTACATCTTCTGAATTGCCCAGAACTTTAAATGAAGAAGTGAGACATGCAATTAAATGTATAAAGAAAGGAAAGACTCCAGGTAATGATGGAATTATAATTGATATATTAAAAGAATCAGGTGAAGAAATAGAAAAATTTTTAGCAAAGTTATATAACAAATGTCTAAATGATAAAGATGTACCTGAAGATTGGAAGAATCCAGTAATAATATTAATATTTAAAAAAGGTGATAAAGAAGATATTAAAAATTACAGACCTATCAGCCTTTTATCAGTTTTATATAAAACTTTTACTGAGATGATTACAACTCGTCTCCAGAGAACATTGGATTTTCACCAACCAAGAGAACAAGCTAGATTTAAAAGTGATTTTAATACAGTAGATCATATCCAGATATTAAGAGAAGTTGTAAGACAAGGTGATTCCATATCTCCAAAACTTTTTACAGCAGTGCTGCAAGAAGTATTTTATGGATTAAAATGAAACTAAAGGAGTGAAAGTAAATTGATATTATTTAAGTTATTTAAATTTCACAGATGATGTAGTTGTTTTTGCAAATAATGCTTCAGAGCTGCAGGAAATGTTGCAGGAGTTATCAGATGAAAGTAGGACTAAAGATAAATGTTAAAAAGACTAAAGTAATGTTTAATCGATTTGCTCAAAATATAAAAATAAAGATTGATTATGATGAATTAGAAGAAGTTAACAGTTACAAAAACCTTGGTCAGATTATTAATACAAATGGAAACATAATGGAGGAAATTAGTCGTAGAATTAAACTTGGTTGGAGTGCTTTTGGTAGAAATAACTTGATACTAAAAGGAAATATGCCTATGTGTTTGAAAAGGAAGGTTTTTAACAAATGTGTTTTACTAGTTCTTACTTATGGATCTGAGACTTGTACACTTAATAAAAAAGCAATACAGAGACTTCAGACCACTCAAAGAAGTATGGAGAGATGTATGTTGGGAGTAACAAGAAGAGATCAAAAACACAATGTATGGGTAAGAGAACAAACAGATGTTATTGACCTCATTAAGAAAATTAAAAGATTGAAATGGAGTTGGGCTGGACATATTGTAGAAGAGATGATAACAGATAAACATTTGAAATTTTAAACTGGATTCCAAGAGATTTAAAAGACCCAGAAAGAGACCACATGTGAGATGGATGGATGAAATAAGAAAGTGTGCAGGGGTGATGTGGAGAAGAGAAGCTAAAGATCGGAGAAGATGAATTAAACTTGGAGAGACATTCATCCTTTGGTGGATTGATAATGGTTGATGATGATAACTTTATTAATATAGCTACAGGCCCACATATCCAAAATATTGAAAGACTTTTGGTGCTTGTCAAATGGTGAAATAAAAAACCATTGGGTAATCATGTGACAATACCTGGATTTCTATTTAGCAGAATTTATGCAGCAATGCATGCCTCTGATATGAATAAATTATAAATATGTATTCAAGTATATTTGGGGTTCATTTTTTGTAGAAATAACTAACACATTTTCCAGAAATTGTAGGCCCTTCACTCATGGTTAGTAAATGTAACTAACACATTTTTGTTTAATTGTAGGCCCTACAGTTCATTTTTTTGTAAATGTAACTAATCCATCTTTGGTAAGTACATTTAAAAAAATTTAAATGATTTCCAATTAAATTTATGTGAATTTATTACTTTATTTTTTTAATTTAACAAAACAAACACATCTTTGGGAAATTGTAGGCCCTCTATTCATTTTGTAATTGTTTTGGGGAAGTAAAAAACAACTTCAAATATGATAATTAATGAAATTATGGAAGTTATTTCTTTTCTTAAAATTTTTACTGAAATTTATTAGAATTTATTCAGTTTTTTTTTTTTAAAAAAATTAACATTAATTTTGTAAAAATAAAAAAACTTTATATTCATCAAAAATATGGGTGGCCATTTTGTTATTCCTGAATACTCACAAATATCATAACTTTTTTATCAATTGTTTACGTATATATTAATTTTTATATTTGTTATTTATTTTCTTATGTCTTAAAATCAACATTATAGAATAACATATTATTTCATGAATCCATTATTTTTGAAACGTATCATTGAAAGATGATGTTCTCATATATTTTTCTACAAAAAAATTTTTTTAATTTAAAACAATAGTTTTATTATTTTCGTAAAAAAGGAAAATAATAATAGCAATCATTATATTTTTTTTATAATTCAGAGATAACTTTTACTTTTTTAAAAGAAATTAGAAAGTTTTTGAAAATGAATAAATTCATTAAACAGAGAATTTGTTATTGTTTTATATGTAACTTTAGCTAACACAAACAAATAACTTTTTAATTAATTTTCCATGAATATCAACAACAACATGAATGATTGAATTGGATCTGTGTGTATTTGTATACATTTTGGTATGCAATTAGATTAAATTCCCCAATAACTATTTTCTCTGAATATATAAGTTTATTTAATTAAACATTAAGAATTCATTAAATGCATAAATATGCATAGGCAATCTTTTTGATATAAATTAAATTTTTAAATAAAAATTAATTTCTCTAAATAAATGATTTTATTCCATTAAGCTTGAAATTTTTTAAATTTATTTAGTACAATTTGGGTACGAACCTTGTATTATTTTGCATTACAATCCAATATTTTGATGGACTAGCAACCACCATTATCAAGGTTAACTTTTGAAAGAATAATCGTTAGATCTCAAGAAATGTGATTCAGTGCAAGATGAGAAGTGAGATTTAACTTGAAGTAGTTCAGCATTCACAATATGAGCCTTATCAAAATGTTTATTTCCCTCGGTTTTTTCACCTACTAATTTCAAGTATGTGGAAACCTCTCATTTTATCTAATATTAATTAACTTGAAATTAATAGGTGAAAAAACTGAGGGAAATAAACATTTTGATAAGCCTCATATTGTGAATGCTGAACTACTTCAACCTGAATTTCACTTCTCATCTCACACTGAGTCACATTATTGTTTGAGATCTAATGATTGTTCATTCAAAAGTTAACCTTGATAATGGCAGTTGCTAGTCTGTCAAAATATCAGATTGTAATGCAAAATAATACACGGTTTATACCAATATATATATATATGACTTTATTAAGGCCTTCATTTCTGCCACTGTAGCCATAGATTCAATAAGCATTAACTATATGGTTCATGGTTTGATCATCTTTACAAAGAACAAAAACTAGTAAATTATATTTATAATTTTATCTGAGGTCACTAATCAAGAATTGTCTTAGATTTATTGATGATATACCAATTGTACCTAGGAAAATGAAATCTAACTGTTTTTGTTGTTGGATTATGAAAAAAAGATTGTCATTACAATTTCATTTCTACAGTAACTTACTAAAAATATCTTGATTTGAAATGAGTCTTAGTTGTTTACAAGAACTTTTGATACATTTTATTAGGCAAGCTCTGTTCTAATATATGATAAAAAAATGAAACAACAGGAAGACTTATAAATGAGTAAACTTGTGCATGTCAATAATATTTTTCATGATAATATTAATTAAGCACCAAAGTATTAATCACCTACATAATCTACTAGCACTTAGAAATTAGTTTGTAGAGTACTTGGATCACAATTCCAAGCAACACTGACCAGATAAACAAGAAGGTTTCTTCTATAATTAATTTTGATCTACTTTAGATAAATGAAAAAAAAATCTAGCCTAACCCAAAGTTTTTTTCTAAATATATTAGGGTAGAATATATTACAAGATAATTCCTGTAATTTAGTTAAATTAAGCATACAGCTTTTATTGGATAAAGAATAAGCTCATAGACTATAAACAATTTTTAATTTTTACATTTGTCAAATCAATCAATATAGATAAATTTTCTATGTTCTGTTTATATAAGATCATTAATGAATATATGGAATAAAATAAATGAAAGAGTTAAACTTTCTCATAGAGTGTTCTATAATATTTTGTGTCTACTCTGATCATCGTTTAGTAGCATTTGATTTTTTTTTTAATGAAGACTATTTTGTTAAGTAAATTAATGACTTTTCTGCATTTAAATATTACAAAAACTTTAAAAAAAAAACATTTTTCTAAACACAATCATAACATGACATTAGATCAATAAAGGTAATACCAGTTTTTTTTTATTTTCTAAAATATCTTTTTCAATCTGAGTTAATAAAAATAAACTTTGGTTAAATGATTTTTGTTCTGAATTAAATTCAGTCCACTCCATAGTTTTTTTCATATGTCATAGCATCGGCCAGGGCATGAACCCACACCCATCTGCAACCAACTACTTGCTTGCAAGGCTGGTGTGATGGCCTCTCAGCTAACAACACTTGACAGTCCGCTCTATAGTTCGATGGTACTTAACTACTGCCAAAACATAATATAATTCTTTAAAAAAGCATATACAGAATATATAATAATAACATTGGGTGATATTTTTTTCTATCATTGTCAACTTACTTCCTTTTCTGTCAAATTGTGTAAAAAGTTTCAATAAAAAATGGGAATTCTAGAAGTCATTGTGCAAGACAGGTATTTTGTTTTTGGATAGTTAATTTTAATTGACCAATATACTATTGGAGATGTAATATAAAACTATAGGTACTGTGTGTTGAAAAATGTGCAGAAATTTAATTGCAGTCAATTGATTACTTCAACTTTTTACTTATTTATATTATTCAGTTATTAAATTTTATTCCTCTCAATATAAAACATAGAAATAATCAAAATAAACCAGAATGATTTTTGTTCAAACAAGTAAATTGTGAAAGAAACAACTATCCATAGCTAGCTCAATCAAATATGTTCTTTTCTTATCTTAACAATATCAGCTAGAATTTCAGAAACTCACTGATCTTCAAATAAATGCAGACAAAAACTTTAAATGCATTTTAATTTTAATATAATAATATGTGAGTAATATGGTAAAATATTTACATTGCTTTCATAAACTGTCAATAAATATATGGAGAGTCTTTTAACAGTATGGCATTAAATTCTACATAAATTATAGTATGAAAAAAAATTAAACATCATAAGAAGTTATTATCAGAAGAAACAAAATACTTTCAAATATATTACATTTCTTTTTCATTTTAATATGAAACATGAAGATCTATAAAAATAACAAAACAAATTTTAAGATTTCTATTTCATTTTAGAATTTCTCTCTCATTCCTGTCTATAAGCAATTTAAAAACTTTTTTGGAAAATTATATAAGTTGATATATATATAATTGTATAAAAAATGAATATAACATTGTTTAATGTATTGTTATGACATAATCAATTGTTTTGTAATATAAGAGGATTTTGATTTGTTTTAACTATCTATATTATTATTGTTTGTTTTAATTCCATTATTAGACACTGGATGGTTTTATGTCAGGTGATTCATTAACGTTAAATAGAGTGGTAACATTTGAAAAGAGCACCAAAGCAGGTGCTGAAAATAGCTTTTTATGTATAAAATTATTATTTGATTATATAGCTGTTGTAAAAAAAATATTATTTTTTTATTATTATTTTGTCGAAGAGCAACATAATGATGTTTATTCTTTTCCAATTTTGATATTGAATAAAGTAATTGTAAAAATGATATATAGATATTTTTATCGTCAACTTGCTAATTAAGTTGAATGTTTTTTAAAAAAGAAATTTCATATATCTAAATAAAATAGGATTATATATTTATTTAAGATATTATTTAGAAAATTAAAATTCACATTATAGTAAAATATATTCCAACAATTTATAACAATTTTTTTTTAAAAAAAAAAAAAACAATTAAAAACCTTATAAAATCCTATATATTATGAAATAGTAAAACCTTACTACAATATAATTTCTAATTTGTCTTTTATTATATCTTTATTTATATGTATTTAAAAAGAATGGGGAAGTATGGAGATGTTTATTATATTTGTAAACATGCTAAATGTTTTAGATAGTAAATTTATTATTATCTGTGTCATTTAGAATATAATTCATAATTGAACATAAAAAATATTGTAGAAAATAAAATAGAAAAAAAAAAGAAAAGCAAATTAAACTACTTGATCAAATGTGATAGGAAAATATTACTGAAGAAATAACAATTGTTAAATAGAAAAGATAGTAAATCAAATACAAAAAATATACAATGCAATAAGCAGAACATAAGAAAATAAGATATTAATACATTAAAGAAATAGAAGAGAACCTAATATGTTCAATAAATATTACATCAAAAGAATAATTCTTTGTATATTTGTTATTAGAAAAGAATCAAATAATTCTAGAAATAAGTAATAAAAGATTTTGAAACTGTCATATCTGACCCTGCCTTCGAAGTGGACTATTCCAGATTCCTTGCCTGATTGGCTAGCACCCAATTGCTATCCAAAGAGATTAAAACATTCACTGGGGTTCGCACACTGAATCCACATGTTTCCAGTAAGGGATCTGCCTTTAAATAGTCAGCTTTTTGGAGGCAAGGGAGAGAGCAATTACTTCTGTTACCCTGAACAATAGAATGTGCTCTCCATTAAACCTTCTGCCATCAGCAAAGGTATTTATCTAGTCATTATCACAGACATCCATGCAGTGAGGCAAGTCCAACTACAGACTGGAAACTGCTATGTCTGCACTAGAGACAACTCAAGGCAAGCTAAATACATAGCTGGAAGAGTCTCACCAGAACTCATAATGCAGGCTAATCATTAGCTGGAAGTGAGTTCCATACTTTGCACGACTATCTCAGCATTGAAGCATATCAACTGTATTTGTACATTTGTTAACTAACATGTTTATATATTTTGTACTAATAAATTGTATATATTAATTGCTGAATAGTTGTTCTTTTTGTATCTGTAGGTTTGGTAATGAACCTGCAAGCCTAACCAAACATAACAGAAACCAAAGAAGATTATACAAGTAATATTAAATATAAAAGTCTAAATAACATGTTGACTCATGAATTAATTATAAAAAAGTAAAGAAAATTTCTACTCCAATATGATAAAAAATATAAGGTATAACAATTTCTTTAGAAAAACAAAAAAATAAGAAGGAAAAAAAGTTTCATTTCAATATGATAAAAGCTATGAAATGCAACAAGTTGTTTAGAACAAGGCAAAACTCACCATACAGTAGTGCCACCCTGTGCCAACCAGAGTAATCAATGGATGCCAGAAGGCTTGTGCATAAAATCCCTATCTAATGCCTACTCATCCAATATCCCCAGACTAGTTTATGTCTTGTGGTGTTCGTCTGTGACACAGAGTGGCACTACTGTATTGAGAGTTTTGCCTTGTTTAAAAAGAATTATGTGCTAGTATAAGAGATGGTGATCATATGATGCTTAATGTTTTAAGTTGTTTAGATTAAAAATAAAAATGTAGGTTCCCATGAAAAAATATCTCAGAAATTTTTAATTGCAAAAACAGACTAAAAGATTATTTGATAAACAAAATGGGTAATTATTTGGTCATTTATACACCAAGAGAAGGTTGTTACTTAAAAACAAATGATTAAACTAATAAAATTAAATGAAGTATTATAAATTTTATCCCAAGTAGCACATCGTTTTTCCTAAAATATAATTTTCAAAATCTTAATCCGTTTACATATTAACTAGTAAAGGTAGTAAACAAGAATATGTACCAAGAAAAGGGCAGATAATAGTATTTTGTTTGATGTGATAATGGGTATTTTAAATTTATATTTGATGTTCAAGTTAACACTGTATTCTTGCTACATTATTTTATTAAAATAATAATATAAATAATTATAATAAAGCAATAGTAATATAATTAATTTTATTCAAATCAGTAAAGAAAATTATATAAAGGTAAGTATAACAGAGAATGATAATGTTTGTAAAGCAAGCTGAAAATAAATTTCATTAATTCTATAGTTGATTTTTAAATATAAAAATGTTATTTCAATTATTATATAGACAATATTATTTCCTGATATATAGTCAGAAGTAACTTTATTTAAGTATAAAATTCAGCCAAAATCTATTTAATTAACAATTATTCAATTAGTAATACAAACCAATATATCTTAATTTTATATTAATTACAGAAAGTACATAAATGATTGAAATGTAGGAGTATGTCTATATTAGCCTGACAAAATGCAATTAAAATTTCTAAATAAAATTTAATTCCTTTAAATAAATGATTTTATTTAATTAAAAATTAATAAGACATATAATTTAAATCAAAAATACAAAATTGTGTGAACCATTGTAATTAGAAGATAAGAAATTTCTAGACAGTTAATTTTTATTAATCACTCAAGTATTTGGTAAGAGAAATATTAAATTATAGATAACATTTTTGTTTAGTTTTAATTCTTCACTTAATTCAATTATTTAATTGTCTAATTTTATCCTTCTCCACATTAGATAAAAAAAGAAAGCATCATAATTAAATGATCTCATTAAATAAAGCAAATTTAGACAGAAAATATCCATGCTTGGTTTTCAACTTAAGTATAAATTTTACTAGAATATGCAGAACATAATCATTCCCAAAGAAATTCAGCTAAAGATCAAACATTAAATATATATTAATTATACATAAAATTTTATCTACTGCAATGGTATGTCACAACATGAAAAATAACTCAAAATATTTAAAGTATTGCTATGAATTTATAAACTGTCTTTCAAAAATTATGAATATTTTTTTAAGATTTTAACAATATTTTACTATTGAGCTCTGCAAAATTACGTTGTCATAAATAAATACATTTTAACAAATATCATAAATTATTTTCTGACATAAGAAAATACTTTGAAATATATTCTATTTTTATACTATATGTAGGTTAAAGTATTATGAAATAATAAATGCATTAAGATATCTATTAGTCTTTAAAATTAACTCATCTTATTGTTTTCAAGCATACAGAAATTTCATGTTGCATAAAATACTTTTAATATAAAGAGCCCACAATAGTTTCTTACATTTACAAATGCCTATTGAAATTTAAAATGTTTGCCTTAAAATATACTCTATTTGAAGCATAACCAGAAAAAAATATTGATGAAATATATATTAAATTTTCAATTTACAAAGAAAAATTTTTCAATATCATGTACAATTCTGTCTATTACAAAATCTTAAAATATTATCACTGTATTTCTGATAATTTAAAATAATAACAAAAGCATTATTAATTTTAAAAATATAATTCTCAAACATAAGGAGTAAATGATAGAATTTTCTTTCTAATATTTGTAATAAATAGTAATGCTTATAATGGAAATAATATATTATAAAAAGTATTATAAGTCACAAAAGTACTTTCAGTTAATCACTTAACCTTCTTCAACTGTCATTAACTGAAAGTACTTTTGTAAATTATAATACTTTTTTTACAATATATTATTATTGTAATATATTATGACTTTTTGTTACAATATTTGTTACATTATGGATATTTTATTTTATTTACATCTTTTATTGGTAGAAAATGATACCAATATACACTTATCTGTTTAAAATATTTATAGATTTAAAAAATCAAATTAAAGCCTAAATTTAATTTATTATGATATGTTTTATTATGTATTTTTTCATAAATAAACAACATTTTTACATGAAATAATAAAATTAAAAACAAATATGAATTTTAAATATTATTAATTTAATAACTCTGCCTTGTTTGTTATGTCTAATATGTAATTTTTTTCTATTTCTGCTCAAAAATACAAAAATAAACTGAGGTATATTAATTAAATGTCACTTCAAAGAAGCAGTACAATTTACTTCACAGTTTCTGACCAGGAAACAAATTATTATTTGTTTGTCATTTTTAATAAATTTAAAAATTGTTTGTTGACTAAATAATAAAATTTGAATAACTTGATTTCAGGAGGGGAAATAATATAAAAGATATATGAAAATATTTTTTAACATTCCAAACAAAGATAGGGATATTGGAAATATGTATTTCACATTGCATTACTGTTTGTACACATGTATCTGTTTTATTGTATTTTATAAAATATGCACAATATGTTTTTTTCATAAAAATATATTTTAATTTTGATATTTTAAAAAAAAAAAACATTATTATTATACAATGTATAATGATAGAATATTGGTAGTTAGGAAAATTTATTATTGCAAATTTTGTAAATATAATTTAATATCTGTTGTCTTAACATAAATGTTCTTAAAATGTTTGAATGTAAAGCATTTTATTGATAATGTTACAAAACATCTGTAGACAACACAAACAGATGGGCAGCTATTAATGAGACTTTATTACAATGTTTATGGAAATATTACGTTTGTCATGAGATAAAATGCAATTTAATTCATTACTTATTTCAATTTTTACTTTTAAATACAAATAATTTAAAAATAAAATATATCTCAAACAATTAATTAAACTTAAGTAGAAGTCACAATACAGATTTTATATGTATATAAATATATACAAATCACCAGCAGTATTTTGCATTCAAATAAATAGGTGAACAATACTTATCTTCGTCGTCATCATCATCATCATCATCATCATCATCATCATCATCATCATCATCATTATTATTATTATTATTATTATTATTATTATTATTATTATTATTATTATTATTATTATTATTCCTCAATGAGTTGATACATCAAGTGATATAAACAATTAGTGAAATTCAGATTGAATTTTGCTTTGACTATATAAATTTATTTAATATGTTATGTGTTGCATAGTATATTTATTTAATGGCTTAAAATTGTTTTAAAATAAAAGATTGTCTTACTTTTCTAAGCATATTGGGTAATCATAATGTTGGAAACAAAACTGATTTGTTTTAAGAGTAATGTCCTCTACTTTTTCCTTTTTGAAAGAACGTTATTTTGCTCTAATATTATTGATCTGAGAATGAGGCCAGTAAAGTATAAAATGATTCACTTTTATATTATATTAATATATTGCCATAAGATATATCATAAAATATATCAGACCATTCACTTTTGTGTTAATTAATGAGTATTTTGGGGAACATTATTGATTAGATGTAGCAAAATAGTTTCCCATCATTAAGTTTTAAACAAATATTTCATTGATGCATAAACATACTAAATATTTTAAAATCTTAATACATTGTAACTACTCTAGCAATAATTATATTTGGATCAGTTGTTCAGCATAATAAAGAACAATTTAATTAAAAAATTATATTAGACTTATAAACACTTTTGGAATACTTAACAATGAATGTCATTATGTCTTATTAACATGTGTTAATAATCTTAAATACTGTTATTCTTACGGATTTTATCATTTCTTTCTATATTCAATTTCTTGAGCTTTATATTATATAGAGCAGGCGTGACCAACTTTTGTGTTCATAAGATCGACTTTTTATTTTGAAAATGTGTTGCGATCGACTTGTTGTTATAGGCGAAGTCTAAGTGAAGGGAGATGTGAAATACGTACTATTTTTATATATCTACCTACGTAAAAAATAACAATTATTTAACAGGCTAAAAAACTCATGTACGTAGGAATTAAAGCAACATGATTAATTATTAACAATATTTATTAATTCAAATTAGCTACTGATAAAGACAGATTTAGAATTTATTTTATTATCTTAACATTAATGGGAAGACTGTGTTTGCATGTCTCTAAACCAAGGAATCATAATTAGATGTATATCCTGACAAAGAATAATAAAGAATCCTCAGTATGGGAATCAGTTAGGACAGAACGTTGTTTAGTCTTCGGTAACTTTAAGTATGAAAATGCCGATTCACACAGGTATGTAGATTCGAAACAACAATAAATATATTCGCTACATTTGATGATATTGGGATATTTTTCTCGGTTGACGTATTTCCAAAAATCTTCTTCAAATTTTCTAGCTTGTAAGATTAAATCAGTTTGTAAAATTATAATTTCATTTTCTAAAGCCTTTTGCTGCATATGAAATATGTCTAAAATTTTTTGGCTAATGTGTTTCACATTTAAATCTTTTTTAAAAGGAAAATATATACATTCCACAAATTCTTTAATTTTTTTCAAATTCTTGGAATCTTACCTTAAAATCTTCAATTACTTTTTGGATTTCCACAACATATTTATCGATATTATAATTAATATTCTTATGCTTTTGTACGTGATCCGCCATATTTGGAAAATGATTCAGATTATTTTGTTGCAGATCTTCTAATAGCATAATAAATTTTGTCTTATATGTATCTACACAGCTGATCATATCAATTACTGTTTTATTTCTACCTTGTAATTCTATATTTAAATGACTTAACATTGAAGTAAAATCAGTTAGAAAAGCTAAGTCACTAAGCCAAGTTTTATCATTTAAATTTTCACATTTACCATCTTACTCTCAGAGAAAATATATTACTTCAAGCAATAAATCATGAAATCATTGCAGAAATTTATCTCTGCTTAACCATATTACATTGGTGTGTAATAATAATTTAGGTTGGCCCTTCATCAAGCTGCAGTTGGAAGAGATGTCGTTTGAGGGAACTTCCTTGAATTCAATTAACAATTTTAAACACTATGACCATCACTTCTTTTGTGTTTAGTCTCTTGCTGTCTAATACTCGCTGGTGAATTATGCAGTGGTAGCTCAAAAAAGCTGGGAATTCATCTGTATTTTGACATAGAGCTATAAATCCATTTATGCGATCTATCATTGCAGCTGCACCATCCGTTGTTATTGAAACTAATTTAAAAAGTGGTACTTTCAAGTCATTGAGCAAGTTTTTAAAGGCTTTGAATATATCTACCTCCAGTTCTTTCTATCAAAGAAATCAGACCCAACAATTCTTCTTTAGATGTAAAATCTTTAAAAACCATATGAATGAAAACTTATATCTGTTGATTCATCACATTGAAGGGAAAAACAAGAACATCTATTAATATCATTATATAACTGTTCTTTTACATTTCCACTCATCTTCTCAATTCGTTGCACCACACTGTTTCAAGATAGTTGCAGATCTTGAATTGCAGCAATAATTTCACTCTTGCTATGAAAATTGCTAAAAAGTGAATGTGATATTTCCAAAAGTTTCCTTTACAAATTCACCCTCAAAAAATGGTTTACATTTTTTTGCTAAAAAATAACTTACTTTGAATGATGCAGTAGTTACTGCTTGTGACTTCAACATTGGCTTTTTAAAAACTTTTTGTTGATTTTTTAATTGAGTTTTAAGATCCCTAACTTTATGTTTTCTCAATTCGGTACTCTCTGTGGGTAGTCTGTTTGATACTTTTATGTAAAGCTAAAAAATGTCTCTCCAGATTACCCTTTTTAGCAATGGCTATCAAGGTAAAGCATATTAAGCAACAACATTTATCATTTACCATTGTAAAAGAAGTAGTAGAGTTCCCATTCTTCATTGAAATGATAAGTTTTAGATTTTTTTGATTAACTACTCATGTTCATTGGTATACTAAAATGAAAAATGAAATACTTATGACAATTTTATTTCCCCAAACTTCTTAACTGATAAAAATTGAATATTCAAAGTAAATAATAAATATTGAATTAAATATTTTCCAAGAAAATTAAAAACTCATAAACTGCGATCATTAACTCTGTTAATGACTTCAGCTTAAACATCTGTTGCCGAGAAGGCTCATTAATTAAGTAAATAGATAGATAAGAAAAGCCACAATTTAAATTAAAGCATAAGAAAAGGTCTTACATTTTAAACAGAAGATAAATTGAAACTCCATGTGGTCACTGTTGATAGATAATATTGATTAATAATAATCATATTGTTCATACGGGGGCACTACTACATTCTGAATATTAGAGAATGAACATTTAGTAATGAAAACTGGCAAATCTTTCTCTTCCTCTGCATAAGTTATAACTTGTTGACAACTTTAAGTCTTATATAGTTTTTAACACTACTTTATTAAATCTTAGTAAAGACAAAATCTCCAGCTGAATAATTGATAAATAGTGCTGGTCCAGTGATTTTGCCTTTATCTTACATTTATTTTATTTTTTTTTTTTAAAAAAAAAAATTCAGCTCTTGGTTTATTAGATGTGAGTCAGAATGATTTCCAAGAAATAAATCTTTTTTTAAAAAGAGATTTAAGTTCTGTAAAGTGTCAACATTCTCTTATATGTGTAACACTATCACACTGAATTTAAGATTTTATATGCAAATGCACGCAAATTTATAAACTAAATTTATAATAACTTAAAATAGATAATTTAGAAAATTTGTAAGTTCACAAAATCTATCACATTACAGTTTTCTTCGCACATATACATAGGTGTGCTTGTACACACACAATAATGTCTACACAACTTACTTTAATTTATTATTATTTTAAATTAGAAATGTGTATTATAGTTATATGCATACATATATTATTAGCTAATTAATGTGCAATATGAATAGATGCACATACTCATTAACATAACTTTTATATACTATTTTAGTATTAATTTAAAATATACATGAACTTGGATGGATTTGAATTAGAAAAAATATATACTACAATGAAACATAGTAGTCTGAAACTGGAAGATAGATAAATCATACTGTTTCAATACTAAAGAAAAGAAGCTATCATATAACACTATCAAATATTCAAGCTAAATAGCAGTGTTTTTTGAGTCAATAACTGCATGCATACTGTTACATTTGT
>JAQFVV010000304.1:800093-894210 GCA_028023455.1 Epiperipatus broadwayi
ATATCCCACAGAATAAATTAATCAACTTAATATTAATCTAAGATAGCAAAATAAACATAAACATAAATATAATCAAATCCCAACACCAAAAATATCAAATGCATTCATTCATATACAAACAAATTTGATCGCTCCAGCACTCATTCCCTATTATATAAATTTATGTTGAAATTCCAACAATTAATAACAAAAAATACTAGTTAAATAAATGTTTTATTTTAATCTGTTTAATAACAATTCATGCAGGTATATGACGCAAGCCGAGATAATTTAAATATAGATTTCAAGGTGACTTCGACATATTTTAAAGAATGTTAATCTGTAGGCAAACTTATTTGGTTAGGTTCTCGAATCGTTCATTAATGGTCATGAGTAACTTTATCATTTTAGCTTAATGTTTTAATAGTTCAGGTTTTTAAAGTTATTTTACTTTGGTGCATAAATGAATACGACAATTTAAAGATAACTACCTGTGGAACGTAGTAAGACTGTAAGGGGAATCCTGAGCGATGATTTCTTCTTTAACGAAGCATTCTGGCACTTTGCAAGGTCTCAAAAGCGTGTGTGGTCCTTATGTGAAGTTTCTCCGGTGTTACGAGCATCCTATTGGCAATCAGCTGAGCTGGACGCGGAGGTCCAGCGGTCAAGCCGCGAATTTTATGTTCAGCAACACATCTCCGTTAGATTTCTACACGAAAGTTAGATTTTATTTCTTTTCTAGTTCTAATTTTAATAATAAAAAGCGCTGTCTGGCCTTTTTGATCTCTTCCTTCCCGCTCTCACACCTTGAATTTTTTCACCCAATCACTCCCATGCACCTGTGAGTCCCTTCATCTTATAAGTCCATCGAGTATTAGCTCAATTCAGTGATTTCTGGGATCGTTTACACCACTTTGGAATTTAACTCAATTTGACCATTTTTTCAGGTATTGTTTCACTGGAGACAGAAGTCTGAGTTGTACAATAGCAGTGTACACTTTTTTTCACCTCTGTTTCTAAATTCGGCTTATTTTATCTAGGCGTATCAATGCATATCCTGCCTATTGTTTCAATTTCTCTAATTTTACATTTACTAATTACCCCCATTTAAAATAATTTTAGATGGCTTGGAATTTCAGAACATATTGCAAATTAATTAATTCACTTTCCCCTTTTGTTCAAAATGATTCAAATGATTTAATAAAAATGTCAAACTTGCGTTCAATCATTTTTCTTTCTTTATTTAATTAAAAAAATGCAAAAAAAAACTTACAACTAATGGTTACAGATTTATTCTTAAAAAAAAAATAATAATAATAAAAAAAACTCTTTTACTTTTTTATTTCAATAAATTTGACAGGTACTCTTATATAGCTGCGATCATGCTTTAGAAACGGCTGTTTCTCATTTATTATTAAAGCAAGATCGCTTTTTTAACAGTTTTGTTCCTGTCATTCATTTCATCAATTGAATATATGTTTAATATAACCTCATATGCCTTGGTTCAAATCCCATGTAACGCTATTCCGTTACAATATATATATATATATATATATATATATATATAGAGAGAGAGAGAGAGAGAGAGAAAAGAGAGAGAGAGAGAGAGAGATTTTAAAGTATATTATAAATTGCAGTAATAGAGTTGGCAATGATTTTTTATGCTAATCCATAGTTATTGTAAATTTAGTGATACTAAACAAATTAAACATTTAACATCAAAGCAATCGTTTTTATGTGATAATCCCAATCATTCACAATCAACATTATCTACTAAAAAGCATTAAACTTTACCATTTCAGTATTTACATCTTCATCCTATATCCATTACATGACCATTATATTAAATATATAAATTTTCAAATGACACACTACACATATAATCAAATGTGCAAATGATAGAGGAAGAGTGTTTAAAGTACAAAATCAAAGTTGTACCAAAAAGCAGTGTTTATTTTTTGTTTTATTTATATTTCAATGCGTAATTATAAAATTGTTT
This sequence comes from Epiperipatus broadwayi, assembly GCA_028023455.1. Classification (NCBI taxonomy): domain Eukaryota; kingdom Metazoa; phylum Onychophora; class Udeonychophora; order Euonychophora; family Peripatidae; genus Epiperipatus; species Epiperipatus broadwayi. The sequence continues at coordinate 802,072 of JAQFVV010000304.1, forward strand.
TTATTTATATTTTATAATAGATTTCCATTTTATTATTTTTAAGTATTTATCGTTTTTTTGTTTTGTTTTATATAAAATATTAATTTGAAAGTTCATTGTATTTTTAATTTCATTTTTATTTTTCTAATGTTGTATTTAATAGATAAATAAACAAGTATACCAGATTTATAATATTTTAAAAATTTGAATTAACTTTAAAAAAGATTATACAATATTATTTAAAATTATTAAAAGCTAGCCAACATTTATACAATCTCAATATTATTAACAATCAACAATTTGAAACTATTGTCAAGGCAACCTTATTTTATTAACAATCGATAATTCCAAATTGTTGATTGTTAATCATATTGGGATTGTTTAAGTATTAATTGGTTTTTAATGATTACTTACAAACCTATTTAGGCTTTAGCATTATTATACTTAATATTATTTAAAAGTTTGTGATTTTTTTTCTTTTCAAACTTAGTTAGATTTTATTTTATAATAGACGTTAACTCTTAATTGCCTCAAAATAAAAAAATAAAACTTTATTTATTTTCATTAGAGATCTAAGTCAAAGAATTTGAGTTAACAATATAGCATTTTATCTCTATTACATGTATATATTATCGCTTAAATTAAGATTCAATTAAAAGAAGCACATTAAGAATTTTCCCAAAAATTGTCAATACAATATTGATATATGGAACGTAAAAAACAACATTAGAATAGGCTACATTTTTATATTAAAAACTTTGAATATCATGTGTAGATTGCTAACTCGGGAATTATTTTTTTTTTTTGATGTAAAGATTATATATTTTGTTATAGTATTTTTATGTTATATGTATATGTTAGGCTCAATCTAATGCAAACATTTATATTGCGGAAGAATAAATGACAATAATGGGTTATATTCTATATATGTATATTAACAATATAATCGTAATGTAGCCCTAAGGAATAAATACAAATTATAATAAACTAATTATGTCATCTGTTTATTTTTCAATTTTTAACGTAGCAATTAGAGTTTTGTTTTTTGTACGTTTATTTATTTATTTTACAATGGAATGAAAAAAAAAGTGAAAGGTCTTAACTCCAACTCTAAAATATAACTTTTTTTTTTCCACAAATGTTAACAGTTTACTAATAGGTGGGTTTGTTTGAATGTTTATTATTAAATTTCATATCTTTGTATATATATATATAACGTTAAGTAAACGATTAATTAAAGTGTGGGGTGGAATTCTAATATATATATATAAATATACTTAAAACGTTAAGTAAACGATTAATTAAAGTGTGGGGAGGAATTCTAAAATTACGATACAAAAGTTCATTTTTCTTAAGATTACAATCGATGACTAAGTGCCACCAATGTGATGGATTGTTATTATTTGATCATAATATCCTAAAATCTAATGATCTCGAGTGACGTTCAACAGACTGTAATATTATATATTAACAGTATATTTATACACATATTAAATAAATAGGTTAAATGTATATATATATGTAAATGGAGATAAATAGAAAGCTCATTAAAATAAAAGATGAGCACACAACGATTTATAAAACAAGATATATATACATCTACTTAAACTCTCGCTCAATACAATAATATTTATTACATATTTAAAGATTGCGAGCCATAGATTCAAGAAAATGTTCAGCTTATTATTATAATTTATTTATAACTTCTCTATTAAAATTTTACTTATAAGTTTTTGTGTTTATTTATATTTAAAGACTGTAACTTCACCATTCAATACTCACAGTTAAATAAACTTAATAATTATTTAATATTTAAATTTAAAAAGTTTAAATTACTTACCTTAAAAAACTATGTATATTAGATAGTCAAATTTTGTTTAATAGCCTAATTGTTAAATGAAATATTCCGGTTATTAAGCGAATGTATAAGTTGCCTCTCGGTTTGATAATTTATTTTTAAAATGTATACCATGTCTTTAAAAAATAGTTGTGAACTTTTGATCATAAATAATTTTGAACGGGCTTGTATACATATTTTTGTCTGAAGGCTGATTTGAGTAGCAATAATCGCCTTGTGTTATATAAGTTAAAAAAAAAAAAAAAACTTGTTTTGATTACCTTTTTTAAACGTGTTATTAATTTATATTAATAAATTAGTTAAGGAAATTTTATTAAAAAAATATACTTATAATATACATAGACTGAGAACGAGAAAGATATATAGGTGGGTGGGTGAGGGTTATTATTATATTAGAACTCCTTCATTAGTTTATATTTCGTGAAAAATTTTGAGCCCTGAATAAAATATATTTTTTAGATATCCACTAATTCCTGAACAACAGTCTCCTGTTACGTTTTGCCAAAACAAGGGTCATTATCAAAGAGTAAAAGTCATATCCACATAATTATATGTGTGTTGTCTATTTTGTTTTATGCTTATATATATATATTATAATAGTAACTTACAGTTGTTATTATTAGTCTAGCGTGTTTTATCTCTTGTGAAATTATTTATAAATATAAATTTTTATTTGACTATTTTATTATGTAACATATATGTACTATTTATATATACATTTAAGTTTTAAATAATATATACCTTAAGCTTTTGAGTAAAATGCCAGATTTGAAGTTAAGAATAAATACTTATATATTTTTTTTATTTTATTATTAAATCTTAATGTCAGTGGAATAATTGATAGTTGAATTAAACATGTCCCGTTATAATATATATATATATATATATGAGATACATTGACAAACTCAGTACTAACTTTGTTATGAAATTATTATACAAATTATTAATTATGAATTATTTATATAATATTTCACAGTTAGTTACAAGTGTTAGTATTCTTACTAAAATGATATTGCCAATTTGAGTCTTACTTTGAATTCTACAATAAGTACAAATAGTAAATAATTTGCTTTATCTTAATAATAATAATAATAATATATATATATTTAAAACGAATATTGCAAGGGTTAAATATATAATAATACATAATGAATAATACATAATAATAACTAATAATAATAATAATAATAATAATAATAACAATCCACAGAATAATGAACAAGTAATAATAATAATAATAATAATAATAATAATAATAATAATAATAATAATAATAATATATATTCTAATAAATTCTAACAGTTCAAACTATATATGAATACTAGAACAATAAACTAATTTTATTGTGTTGACCTTTATACTAAATTACCTAGAAAATGTAAAATAACTATTTTTCCTTATTTTCTAAGTTCTTAAACTAATGCCAATATTTTAAAATATTATTTAGAAAGAATTAAAAACCAAACCGACATGCAAATCCAGCCTTTAGTTTGGCTGGTCATTAAGCTTCACTGGAAAGTGTTGATTTCATTTTAAAATATTTGTGCATTAATAAACACTTATCAAATATGTAGTAACTAATAAATACTATTATTCCCGTTATATGTAATAAGGAATGATATTTTTTCAAACTCTGTTAATATTAATGCCGAATACTTTTGTAGAAGGCTTACAAAATAATAAATCATCATTTATATATACATCATCTGACCTTATAAAAAGGGCAAATATATAAAACAATACTTTTTTATAGCAAACTTCAAATCAAACCCAAATATAAACACACACACCATATATAAATATAAAATTCTTAATATTGATAAATGCTATTTTATTTATAAATTTCGCTACAATTTTAATAATAATTATAAAACATTAACATGATATATATATAATAAGGAATGAAAAATCCACCCTTTCTTTTTGAAGTGCCAGTATAGTTTTAAAAAAATCTCTTCGATTTAGTTTTTAGTTAAGGATTTGTAAATAGGTTGTTATTGTTATTTAGTTCATTTTTATTTATTTATTGTGATATGTGCTTTGATTTATAATGATGAGATTTTAATAGCAATAAATATATATAAATTCACAAGTATGTATTGTAACCATGTGATATGCCACCTGTCTTTATTAAGACAATTTATCAGTGCAGTATATAATACTTAGCCATAAAAAGAAAATAAAAGATAAAATAAAACGAATAACTAGATATAAAACTATATCATTTAATATATAGATAAAATGATCTCACTTAATAAGCAATATCTCATATATTTATAGTTAAATAGTTATCTAATAAAAGATATTTAAAAAGTATATAACTGCTATTCATATTTAATTAATAAAGTGCATGTTTATAATGTAAAATTTTATCAAAAGTTAAAAGAAAGAAAGCTAGCTGAATGAATATTTTAATTTTTAGTGTTGAAAATTTATTGGGTTACTAGATTGCTGATGAGTTAGTTAAAATTATTTCATTTAATCACCTTCATAGTTTATACTTGTTAAGTCTTAAAATAATTCAGTAGCATTTAATTATCTAAAGTTGAAGTGGATTATTAAAATAAGCTTGCCTTAAATAAGATTAGTTTTACACTCTTAGATGTGTGTGCATGCATGGGTGTATATGTTGATTTTTTAGATCTTTATTTTTATTTATTAAAATATTCAATTTATTTATTAACTTTTCAAAATAAAATAGATAATAAAACTTGGCAAATAAAATATTTAATATTCTAAACTTCTGATAAAAACAGTAATAAAAATAGATAATCAGTAAATCATTACACGTATTTTCTGTTTATTATTTTTATTTAAAAAAAAAAAAACTTTATTCATGTTAAGTAGTTAAGTATTATTATATCTTGAAATTGAAACACATAATGCTGCCATGTGATATTGTTTTTGTTCATTTGATATTGGAGAAAAGAGCGCGGAACTAGAGGTGAATTGTGAGAGTTGGATCACAGAGTATCTGGCGGGGATGCAACTCCATCGTAAAGCGAATGGTATGTCATTGCATTCTATTCTATCCTTATACTATCAGAAATCCCATACCCTGATTTATAACTTGGTTTTAAAACATGGCAACTTCATTACTTCAGAAGTAATACACCCAACTGACAAACCACCACCTCATAACAACTCCTGGCTTGATGTTATTCTTCAGTATCTCGACCAATATCAGATAATCACCAATACCACTTTCAACTCCAAAATTTCTATATGGGATGCACATCTAATTTTGCACCCAATCATCAATAATATAAAACCATCCTTAGGAATCAACAATCACAAAATCACCTCTTTATTTAAATTTCTTAAATTAGAACCCAAATTTCTTACCTTCTTAATTAAGGTAAATCAAAATGCCATGCATACTAATCACTTTTTACATTTCAAGAGATATCTAAATAATATTGATCCAATATGCCCGCTCTGCAAGACTCAAGAGGATACTTTTGACCATATTATTAAATCATGCCCTCGGCTGGCAGGCATTAGATTGCTAATATCGCAAAGTTCGAGCATTGACTTTTACAAAATTCTATCATTGAAAGACTCCTTACAAAGTAGACAATTTCCTTTCATTAGACTTTCATTGTTTTTAGTTCATACAATCTGGAGTGTCCGTTGCAAACTAATCTTCACCTTCCCACCTCCAAATCAAGATGTCATATTTATCGATCACCTTAATAAGTTGAAAAGTAAAGACTTTATCCTGTCTTCAAAATTCCTCTATAATGAGACATGGAATCTCTTTCAAATACCAAAAATCACCTAAGACATAAACAATCACACACAAAATTTGATACTAGCATTTCCATTAGAGATTCTCCAGGGGATTAAACTTTAGATCCATCACAGATTCTCAATTAGGATGTTAGAACTTCTTACCAAGAAAGACAATGTATTCACATATTCTTAGATAATCAATTACTTTTCATTAATAAAGTTATTTTTGAAACTAATAAGAAGGAAAAACAAATAACAGTGTAACTTTTATTATTTGCTTTTTTGTTTTTAAAACACATCAATGAATTGCTGAACAAGAAATTAAAGTATCAGGTTTTTGTGCTTTCTTTAACTAAATGATCTAAAGTTCATAATAACGTGCCAAAATAATACTTTTAACTTAACATATAACTTTGGAAATTTTCAACAGATGAAAATCGTAATATTAACCGAGATCAGATGGAAAATGATAAACACTCATTTTATGCTAATAAATTATAATTTTAATGGCAGTAAATTTAAGACTAAGTTAAAAATAATACTAAAAATATTAAGACTGTTCAAAACTAAAATAATACAAGTAAATATTCCATCTTAATTATAAAAAAAACAACAACAACTAATGATTAAAAAATAATAAAAACCCTAAATGAATGGAATACTGTTTTCTGAAAATAAAAATTAAAAACTTTGTTAATGAAAACTGGCGTATCATTTATTTATGGCAGAAATGTTGCTTTATCATCTGCTTATCCAGAAAGAGGGAAAACTGTTAATAAAATATTTTTTTCAATGAAACCATGAATAACTACTAGAATTTAATAATAATTGTACAAAATTGTCATGTTCTAACTAGCTAGTTAATATTAAATTGTGTCATATAATGGATCCATACCTGTTCATGTTTAAAGTAGTATATTGTATTCGTGTGCTTGTCTACTATCATAGTGAAGTTGTAGCTGTTTTGTTGTTTCTTAAAAAAATAAATAAATATATTGGTTTGAAAAATACTAATGCATCGATATTATTCACATAGCTAACAATGTGGGACCTTGTGCCATAAATTATCTGCCTACTGTCGAGAAAACTTTACTAATGAACTGAATTTATAATCATTATTATTGTAATTTTTTTTTTTAAATAATAATATAATAATTATATATTTTATGCTTTATTTTACATGTCAATGTATCTTACTGTACCATCTGAAATTGTCTCAAGGAGTTTACAATAAAGTGTGTAGAGATTTTTATTACACACACAAGTTTAAATATATTAGCAAAGGGTTTAAATTTAAAATTGCCTATTCTTTATAACTTAGGACAAATAATCATTACAGGTGTGTTTATCAGAAGTTTTAATAATTTTCTTAATATCATTCATAGCAAAAATTAGATTTTGAATTTGTCTGAGAGCAAATTTATTTCGTTAACCATTTAATTAATAATATTTATTGCATCATTCTGTCCACTTAATTTCATAAATATTTATTATGTTCATTGTTTGTGTGTGTGTTCATTATCTTATGCAGATATTTACTATGCTATTTTAATGTGTTTATAGTCGTTTTGACTAATACTTTCCTGTGGGTTTTGGATATTATTTAATGTGTGGATTTGAATATTGATACAAGCTATTAATCTTTATCATTAGGGATAAATTTGTATCTTGCCATTGTGAGAAATAGTTATCAGATAGTATACTATATGATGTTGATGGGATGGAAATGATCCCCCATTATTATATATGTATTTGCCATGAGATGACAGTGTTCCAAAATATTTTCTATAGCTTGTTTAGTTAGATTCCATGGAGAGAATCATTTGTCTTTGGTGTGTTTTCCCTTTTCTTAGGTTGTAAAACTGCATCTTTGCCTTCACTTATGCTTGATAGAAAAACATGGGAGCTGCCATTATTAGAGTCAGGTGTCTTGCTCTAAGGAGCTTATTTAGTGATATTGTCCCTCATGTGCTATGTAAAATACTAGATTGTCCACCACAGAAGGTGTAGACTATCGTATTTATAAATGTTATGGCAATGATAGCTAGTTATTGAGGTAGTAATTTTCAATGCTTTGGTTGGTCATAATAATATCCGTATTGTGCTACTGTGCTTTGTCAGTAGTATACAAGTAAATCCACAAGATTTAATAACTTAATTCCTTAATTTAAAGCATAGCATGATGGGAATATGCAGACACAATGCTATTAATATACATCATATGGAGAAATTCGCCGAGGGGTTTGTAAGTTCCATAAATTTTAAATTTAATATTATTATGTGGACTTTAAATAAGTTAACTAGCAATGTATGTGCAACTTCTGATGAATGTTTTTATTTATCCTTAGATTTAAAGTTAATATAGTATGAGGTAGTTGCAATGTAATGATGACAGTCACCATCATCATATTAGCCAGCTAGTAGCAATAAAATATCTTGAAGTTAATCTTCATAATTTTATTATATGAGTTTAAGAATGAGATATCATGAAGGTGCTAAGATGTAAAATATATAAAAATGTTAATTAGCTTATGGTGCAAGCTAGCCAGCTAACATAATTATTATGTTCAAGTTCATTAGTGTTTGTTTAATGCCTTAGTTGAAGTAGAATAAATGGTGATTTTAAATAAACATTTAGCCAGGAATCATAATAATTTATAATCATAAGATTATTGTGCAATTTTGAAAACCAAGAAGCAATAGTTTTGAAATAAAATGAACTTAAATTATTAACTCCTCAGAGTTAAAATGGAAAGGATCTGATAGCTATGATGTATAAGCTGTGATTAAATTAGTGTGCTGCAAATAATTTTTTTTGTTATGTCTAAATGTAATAAATGTATTTTTAAAATTTATTAAAATGTAGTTTTGAGTATTTTTCTGTGTGAAACTCTTCTCTTTGGTTCCACAAACCTACAAAATGAAATGAAATGTATATTTTCAAATTGGATAATTATAATTCTCATGATCCAAAAGTTACTAATAATTAATAAAAAAATGATATCAATTTGTTTTAATTAAAATTTTAAATTAACAACTGTTCATTTAAGTATTGCAATGGATATATCCATTCACAATTCACACTGCACATTATTAACCTATTATCAGAATTTAAATATTGTAAATGAAGTATTTTATCTGTGTTGTTTAGGATAAGAGAGGGAAATAAAATGTACCCTTTTCCCTTTATTAGTTGAATGCCATTCTAGATAAAAGGTTGTAAATATTCTAAATTTATTTATATGATTTTTTATTTATTAAATATTTTTTGAATAAAGTAAGCATTTTCATTGGTAATCTATGTGACTATTATTATGACATTAATCAGATGCTTTAGCTTATTAGGAAGTTTATGTTCTTAAAGCCTGCTAGAATGTCAGTCATTTGCCTTGCAACTCTATACCATTAAAATATTTGATAAAATACCAGAAAGAAAACCCTGAGATCTTTATTTGGCCTCATAAGAAAGGATTATTTTTTTATTCTACAAGATGTAAAAGAAGTCAAATCGTATCAGTGGATAATATTAAACCATACACTAGAGTTTGTTAATTACAAAAGTCTATTGAAGAATACTTTTGAAAGTGCAAATATCCACAGCTCAGAGAGTTTGATTGAGATAAAGGTAGAAATTTACTGTATTCTAAATTATTTAGGAGGGAATGATTGAGTTTTTATCTCTTCCCAAAATTATATGTTTTATTTGGAATAATTTATTCTATCAGAGTTAACTTCTTCCTTTGTCTTAATTGTATATCTCTGTAGATAATTCTTAAAATGTAACCGACCACTGAGCTTAGTCTACTTTATGGTCCTTATTGTTATCTGTAAGAGTCTCAACCCAACCCATATATTGTGTAGAAGATATGTGTCCAATAATCAGAACATGTTAGAGTTTTGTTTGAAATATTTGAATAAATTAGAGAGAATCAGAGAGTGATTATTATTTGAAGAAATTGATGTTTAAGAGGGTGATTGTTTAATGAAGTTTCTCTTCATCTTCTTCATCTTCTTCAAAATGAACGCCCAACTATAAGACCATCAATATATTTAGTTGGAAACACAATAAAATTTAGAGATTACAGTATGTATAAAAATAATTATCAACAGTAGCATTTAAATAGTTAATTATAATTAGATTGTATTGTTATTTTATTTTTTTGAAAATTATAAAAGATATAATGATATTATTCTGGTTGTTTATTTATTTATTTGTTTTGTAGATTATAAAATAAATTTTTCAATGTAATATATATATATATATATATATTATTGGCATTATATTTTTTTGTTTTCTTATTTAAAAAAATATTTTAAAATCATCAGTGTTAATGTTTTAGATTAGCACATGAATTATAACAATAGGAAAAATGATTACTATGGAAACCCAGGACAGAATCACCATTATTAATTAATAAAACAGAGGAAGAAAGAAGTCATAGCTTTAATTTCTCTATTCTCAAATTATTCTTTTGGATTTGAATATAATAATTTCTAGACCAAGATGATATCAAAATGGTTGGCTAAATGAACTTTATTATCCAGAGATTTTTGAATCCTTTTTGCCTGTCTTATTTCATTATTAAAGTCCAGTAAAATATGCAGCCTGAAATCAAACCTGCGTTTGCAAACAAACTTGAGAAAATAAGCTATCAAATATATATTTTTTCAACTTTAAGTTTCTTTAGTGATTCTAAGTAATAGTCAAACTTAATTATTTCTGTAATTGAATATATAGAAAATGACTGGAATCAATCACTCTAACAATGGAAAAATCTATCAATTCATTAATAATGTGTACACATATTTCAAAGTTTTTTTGATCTACTCTGGGATAAAGAAAATTAAATAAAAACACCTGACAAAATTTGTAGACTGGAAATGAAAAGACATTAAAAGAAATCAAATGGTAATCAAAATTTGACTTTTTTGTTGTTGTTGTTTTTATACGTCTATTATTTTTTATAACATTTTAAAACATATCTTTTTAAAACTATATACAATTGTGATATTTAAAACTAACTTATAAGTTTCTTTTTGGATATTAAAACTTATTATTGATAATGAAAGTCAATTTTTAATATATATATATATTTAAAAAAAATTTATATCTTAAATTGTGCAAATATATTGTTAAATGCCAAAGTAAATAACGATTGTAATAATATACATATATTTTTTATTATAGTATTTAATTCACATTTTACATACATATATATTAAATAATAAATGTCATGTATGAATTTAGATTGGAAAATAATAAATTACACTTAATTTCATAGGAGTGTATATAAATATATAAATTTTTATAGAACCGTATTTATATATTATATCATTATTTAATAATTTTCTTACCTCTTCAATTATTCTAATTGTATTATTATTAGACGTATTTTGAAAAGATTGGGTCAATTTATAGTATTAAATATTGAAGCTATATATTAATATGCCCACATTTGTATTTAGAAGTTATCATGATATATATATATATATTGAAGCAGATGATTGGATGCTCAGATCCTGCTTCACAGCCCACATCCAATCTCCTACCACATAACCGCATTCAAACCCATCCTTACGCACGTATACACATAACCAATAATATATTTCTTTATTCAAGAGTATAAAATAATGTAAACCTATGTATTTCAATTTAATATTTAATGTAATAATAATATTCTGATGTGTATACGGGTGTAAATAATAAATATATATGTATGTTTTAAAGTAGGAGATTGCGATTGAAATAATATTATATATATATATGAAACTTACTTTTTTTTTCATACAAGTTTGTCGCCAGAAGTGATGCAATCTTGTTAGTAAGTCTCTCAAAGAACAATAACTCGGAAGACCCTTTTGATTAAAATAGAAGATTACAAATTAGTAATAATAGAATAAACCCATTAGTGGAAATTCTCCATGCTAGCTTGTTTTAAAATCACAAGATGTATTTTAAAACAATCGTTTGAGAAACTGATAACAAACTTGCATTGTTTCATACATCTTACCAGATAAGAGTATCCGGCCAAATGTTTCCAAGCGAAAGCTAAGTGCTCAAACCGCCTCAGGTCCAGCAGTAGTTGCCTAGTTACAGTTTCAAAATCAAAAGTATAAATACTGCTGGATTTGAATCCACACAGAAGAGGAGATAATTAATTAGCCATGCTGCTAAAGATAATCCACACCTGATGCAATTTTGACACAATGTGTTCTGAGTAATAAAATTCACCTTATCCCTCCGTTTTAATATGCGGATCCCAGGAACGAAGCCTCCATACTCCGTGCTACTGAACTATATAAACATTTTCCAATGAAATGAAGTGCTATCCGAAGCCATCCCGCTATACTAGATCTAGTCATGATACCGACGGACTGATTTCTAATGAAATGTGTTTCACGATAATCAAGGTAAAGAACTCTGACCGCTAATAATTCGTAAAAATCCTGCCTTCTCTGTAAAGTAATGTGTATTTTAAACTCTATATCTTTTAAATGTCTTCCAATATAAATATATATAACTCTATATAACTAATTTACGCTAAGCCTCTTATATAAATGTCTTTCTCTTTTCTTTTAGTTAAAAGTGGCCAACAATTTTTTATTAATGTTTTTATGTATTTCTATTTAAAGTTAATGCCAATAATATTCTAAAATCGCCACCCACCCATCATTTACTGGGTAAATAATTTCTAATTGATAAAAACAAGTCTTATTCGGCTTGCCCAGATGCTCGCGATTTTAGAAAAATAAATTAATTATATTTTTCATGTTTACTGTTGAAAAACAGATTTGACATCTGTTTTTCTAATTATCCGTTCTAAATAATGTGCTACCTTTTATTTTTCAACTATATTATATATGTACATTTCATAGTAGCTAGTACGACCACCCATTTAGTTTATAATCAATTAATGTGTTTTCACAAGAGCATAAGTCAACCAAAACTAAAATTTAATGTGTCAAAAGTAATGAGTAATATTAAATAATATGATGTAAGGGGGGAGGGGAACCTTAGCTTTTATCCTATATTTATGTGTGTAATTATTATCCCTGTTTGCTTAAATTGAAGCCATATCATTACGCTGAATAGTTCATCATTTGTGGGCAATAAATACTTCCCAATAATCTTTAATATTAAAAATATATTCATGTTATTAATAAGCGTTGAGTGCATAAAGGCCACTCTATTTTATATATTAGTGCTTCATCATTACATGGAGGCAACCGCAAAGTCGGACCCCATCATCTCTCTGTCCTTAAACCAGGCTGTAAAAATCACCTGGGGGACATCCACGGTCTTACGAGCATGCTCTATATGGGAATCACTCTGGGAAAACCAGCCCGATAGGCATAGCCGGCCACCCTTCGTTCATCAAACTGACCCTGCCAAAGTTTGCAGAGGAACTCGGTCATTACTTCTTAGAATTCGTGAAGCACACTCCAGGATCCATAAAAGGACCGATCCAATAAGCCACCATGCACGCACCGCTGTCCCTTATCTTATCACTCGCCCAGAAGTATTCATAAGCTGTAATGAGATGATTTATTTAAACAAACATATTTCCATTAGTAAAATATAAATAATAATACGATAAATTTAGTATCGTCTGTATCAATTATTCATTACTCATCCCGCACATTAATTATCTCAATTTCCGAATTAACCCTCATATGAAATGTAATCAAATCTTATTTATGTTAAAATTAATGTTCAAAATAATCAAATGCTCTCTTTTCGTTTCTGGGGGTGTAATAGAGTTCTGATTATACATTTTAATAGCGCTAAATTATTCAAATACATACATATATTATTGGCATTGCCGCAATCCAAATGTTATTGTACAAAATGATTTGAATAAATATATATATAATAATCCTGAGGATCATATCGGCTAAATTACCCGACGTAATTATTGTTAATAAATATTAAATATATCTACATCAAACTCGAATCAATGCTTTCTTTAGTTAAGATAGATATTAAGTTACTTCTTAAGCTAAAATATGATTAGATCATCTCCGCTCTACACATAATTAATATGTTATTAAATTAGTCTATCACGAATTAGTCCTGAGTCTTATTGTGTCTCCGATGACCAATGCCGGCGGATGAGAAGTGGATTAATCGATGTCATCGGGATTGTTGCTCATAATGTTATAGATCTGGGAAATAGGCAAATAGGGCAGAATCCATGAGTGTTCCTGACCTGTGTATCTTGCGCATGATTGGATTCGGGGTACTTTTGCCTAGATGCTAGATCTTGTTACATGAACATACAAAACCGACCGGCACAATATATATATATATATATATAAAAACAAAAAAAAAGACTTATAAATCCAATAAATAATATTATATTTCAACCAGAGGACTGGTTTTCATCAGAAAGAAAAAAAATACACAGTAAAATGGTGATAATCAAAAATTACAGATTTGGTAAAAGATTAAAAAATTTAACAAAACCCCCCTGATTGGTCACAAAATTTAACACAGAATATCTACCCAATCAATGACAAAACTCAAACAAAAACAAACAAAAAAACAAAAAAAAAACAACTACATTCCCTCCTAATCAAACTTAAATTCTATTTAAATTAAAATATAAAAATTAAAAATTAAAATATACATATGTGCATACATAGAAAAATTAAACTATGCTCACATACAAAAAATAGCTGTGCTCACATTAATATTCATTAAAAACTAAAATACTTATACATTTTAATCAAAAATTATAGTTAGTGCAAAGTACAATAATTTATAACTAATATATATATATATATATATATATATATATGTGTGTGTGTGTTTTTATATATATATATATATATATATATATATATATATATGTTTTGCTTACACATAAGGGCATACTTGAGATTATTTTTTATATAGTGCTAGGTTTAATAAATGCTAAGTTAATAAAGATATGGAATAAATGTTGAACTTTTCAGGCTAGGATATAAGCCTTATATTAATAAAAAATCCCAAGTAGTTGATGTTCTTAATAAAAGATGTGATTTAAAATAAAATGAATAAATCCACTCAAAACAGTTAGATGCTTTTTGGCAGCTTTAAAATATTAACCAGGCATTGCTTCTATCAGACAGACTGCTGATGTTCTTGCTAATGGAGGTTGGAGTCCATCGCATGCTCTGAAAGGTGCATAACACTGCATTGTATTCATTGACTTTAGATACATGAATGATGGTTTCTATGTGAAAAAGACTATATATGTGAATACGACCCCTGATAAAAATTTTGGTTCTGTATATATAATGACCTTGTTGTTTTCCTTTTTAATTAGTTTTTAAATTCTTCCACTGCTTTGATTAAATTCTTTTGATAAGATGCCTTTTAATTAATCCTGTTAATGGGTTTTAATTAGTAGCCATTGCTAATCCTGTTTTTATATAGCTTATGAGTATTTGAAATATTTGAGGGAAATTTTTACTTATAAACTCTCATTTATTTTTAATATTTAATTTTCATATTTTACCCTTTTAACATGCACACATTTTACAATTTCTTTTTTTTTTGCAATCAACTCATTATTTATGCAGACATATTTTATTTTAACTATATAAATGAAAAGAAATTTTTCTTTTTTTAGTTTTTAAGACTTTTTTCTCCTTAATATTAATAACATGACAGTCTAAAACCTTCATGAGAAGCTAAAATGCTTTTGTGACAACCAATAATAGGGAGTAATGACTGCAGGTGGAACTCTCAATTCAAGAACACAATCCAGAACAATCCCCCTTGAGCTAACTGCATTTTTTAATCAACTAACTTTTTAAGTATAATTTCTTAACTTATACTATAGTTTGTTTTTGTCAAGTTAAATTTTCTTTCTCCTTTATTAATTAATTTGTAAACATTACTACTTACTTTTAAAAAATTGTTTTAAACTAATAATAAAACTCTCTAAACTTTTATAGATTTCTTCTTTTTTTTTCAAATGAGACTTTTTTTAATTTCAAAATCTTTCCATTATTTAAATATATGATTTTATTTTAATAGTTGCAAACAACAATTTCATATTATATGGTGTGCTATTCAGTGGTACATATATATATATATATATATATATATATATATATATATATATATATATATATGTCCAAAAGATGGCGCTATACCAAAACGCCGAACAAGTGTAAGATTTGTTTTACATAAACGAAAAAAGAGTCAGAAATTAACTACCTCTTTCATTTTCTCACTCCCAGATCAGCTGATTTCAAGCTGGTTTGCTATCCTCAGTGGGAGATAGAGTAGAAACTAGATCTAAACACTGACTCCAAGTGTTTATGAAACGTTTCATCAGATTGCAAGCGTGATTTTTCAGACCGGAAAGTCTTCAAACCCAGCCTAGCAAGTAGATATTTATATATGGGTCTGATCTCAGTTCAGAATCACCATATAATCAAAGTCTCTGCAATATATATCATTGCAAGAAAACTCTAAGGTACATTTATGAAAAAACAAATACAAGTTAATCACGTAACCTCGCTATCACTTGTTAATTTATATCCAAAAGATGGAGCTACTACCAAACCGCGAACAAGTGTAAGATTTGTTTTACATAAACGAAAAAGGAGTCAGAAATTAACTACCTCTTTCATTTGCTCACTCCCCAGATCAGCTGATTTCAAGCTGGTTTGCTATCCTCAGTGGGGAGATGAGAGTATAGAAACTAGATCTAAACACTGACTCTCAAGTGTTTATACAAACGTTTCTCAGATTGCAAGCGTGAATTTTTCGAACCGGAAAAGTCTTCAAACCCAGCCTAGCAAGATAGATGTTATATGATGGGTCTGATCTCAGTTCAGAATCACCATATAATCAAAGTCTCCTGCAATATATATCATTGCAAGAAAACTCTAAAGGTACATTTATGAAAAACAAACACAAGTTAATCCGTAACCTGCTATCACTTGTTATTTATGTCCAAAAGATGGCGCTATACCAAAACCGCCGAACAAGTGTAAGATTTGTTTTACATAAACGAAAAAAGAGTCAGAAATTAACTACCTCTTTCATTTGCTCACTCCCAGATCAGCTGATTTCAAGCTGGTTTGCTATCCTCAGTGGGAGATAGAGTATAGAAACTAGATCTAAACACTGACTCTCAAGTGTTTATGCAAAACGTTTCTATCAGATTGCAAGCGTGAATTTTTCAGACCGGAAAAGTCTTCAAACCCAGCCTAGCAAGCAATATATATATATATATATATATATAGGCTTATCAAGGCCATAGTATCAGTCGGCATTTTCCACAAACCAAAAAGGCCATTATTTCATGGAATTGAAATTTGGATCATTGAATAGCTATTATCGTATGGTTGTGAAAACTGGCCATAATAAATACTGCATTAATAAGTCTTGTAAATAAATTATTAAAGTAAATTTTAAAAGTAATAATTTAAAGTTAAATAAATAGTCTATTTAATAATAATAATTATATTTAATAATTATACTTAAAAAATCATTTAATTAAATGTGATAATATGGGAGACAAGTGCATATTCGATTTTATAATATTAAAATAATTATTCTAAATTTTGCTATAATATTGTTTTTATGTAATATTTTGTGAATTAAATCATTTATTTTATTTTCAATTAAATTATAAGTGTTTCATTTATTTTTATAAATCACATGATATGTAGACGTGTGCTTGCAGAGTTTTTCTAGTAAAGTTGCAAAACTGTTTTAAAATTCTAATATAAGATTTAAAAATAGTATATTTGTTTATCCCAGAATAAAAATAGTATTAGCTGTTATAAATATTAAGTTGGGTTTTAAATATGAATATAATAAGTAAAAAATTAGATTTTATTTTGTTTTAAAAAATAACTACGTTTTTAAAAAAGCCAAAAGTAATAATAAATATTATGATATAATTTTAAAAGTTATTTTGAAGTGTTTGATAAATGTAAATAAAATATGAAAATTAACTAAGAATTAAATAATATAATAAATAATAAATATTTAGTAAATCATTATTTATTTTTAATTTTAAGGCTGTGTTGTTGGCCAGGATAGTAATAACTTAAGCATTGTTTAATTAACCAATCAGGTAAGTAAATTGTTTAGGTATAAAAGAGGTGTACAAGTTTTGCAAACTACCACTACTACTGTGATTACTATGACTCCAATTTCTATCAACAGAGTAAGCTATAAAAACAACTTCATCTAGTAATTTGAAGTTTTTTAAAAATTAGTATATCAGTAATTGTCATTTTTATTTATTTTTAAATTCTAAAAGAAAGTACAGTAATTCATTATTAAAAGATTGTATAATACTGAGATGCGATCCTAAAGGCTAAGTAATTTCTACCAACCAATTTATTAAACCTAAGTTTAATGTCAAACTAAACATGAATAAATCATCATTGAATTTAAATTTATGGATAGAAATGTAGAATTATTATTTTTCTATTAGGCACATAATTTTGCCTATGTTAATTGGTCATATTAACTTACTATTGAGTTTGGCAAGTGGGATTTCACCGAGGAGTTTTAGAAAGGTTCGTCAGAAATGGAAAGTAAAAAAATATGAAATGCTTTTTATTCAGAATAAGATAGTAAAGAGTTTTAAAAAAACCTTTGAATTTGATCAAACAATTATTTTAAGACGCTGAAATATTTCTTTATAAAGAAATATTGAATAATCGATTTTAAACTATTATAATGATTTAAAAAAAGATATAAAAATTAAGATTGTTATCAAAATGCTTCATACTGTATTAAGAAGGAATCTTGAAAAATAAGTTAATTATTGTATGCTGTTCATACAAAAGATTTTTCGAACACTATTTATGGAAATATTTTAAACTACATAGTAAATACCGAGAATTGCTAAAATTTTGTTGCTGTATCAAGGAACATAAACCGATGTGAAATCTGTGTAAAAGTAATAGAACTTTGAAAATTTATTTCATCATATAATATCGGAAATACATTTAATAATTACTGTTTTAAATAAGAAAAAACGTGAAGCAATCTGGATATTTTACAAGTCAATTTACCTTTGTTTGTTTTTTTATTTTTATTTTTTAAAAAAAAAAAGTTGTCATACATTTTGTTAAAGTGGAACCATTAGAGCATGCGTGTCAGTAAACGTTTTGTCAACATGTGCTGTACCAGAGGGAAAGAAAAGAACATTTTCTTTAAGAAACTTAATCGATGGACTTTGTAAATATGATTTTTAAATTATTCTTTACTAAAAAACTTAATATTAATGCTTATTTACAAAATAGAAATAGGGAAGGAACATAGAACATTAAATTATTTACTAACCTTGTGATGAGATTCTTATAAAAATCTTTAATGTTTTTTTAAAAAACTTAATATTTTTAAAGTGTAATAATGTGGAATAAATAATAATATGTAATATTTTATTTAGTTCGTGATCCAGAAACATCAATTAAGTAATTGCCAGTGAAGACATATTATTTATTGTAACAATTATAAAAATATTGATTTTATGTATTTTATTATTGTTTTGGTGTGGATGTATGAGAATGTATATGAAAAACATGATGCATACACACAACTTATAACTTATTTATTCATTTTAAAAAAAATATGCATTTTTTTATTTATATCATAAGCATATTTTAATATAATGGAAATATAAGTATATGATTCTATTGTAACTGAACTTAGTGTTTATTTTAAGTGAGTAAGGTATTAAAGTAGTATATTGATACTGATTGTTTATATTTTTGGGTTTAAGAATTATCAAAGAATGAAGTAATCTTTTCTTATTGAGCAGTTAGATTGTTATTTATAAGTGAATTTATTTATTGTTATAGAAATGTGGGAAGGAATTTAGCAATGTAGAGCCATAGATCTCTAATGATAATAGCTGGCTAGTAAGTTAAATAAAACTGAGGTAATATGTTATGTAGGATTTATTTATATTGGAATAAGGGTAGTCAATAATGATGATTATGCAAGTATAGATAACTTAGCCCTATAGCTTGTATATGTTCATGGCAGTGTTTATATGTGTTGAAGTTGAATGTTACATAGAGCTGAATAAAGAGCCTGGACATTGTATTTAGTAGTAGAGGTTATTAGACAAAGAAGTCATACCTCATTTATTATACACTGTTACCATGATGATTATTTGATAGAGGTGGTATTGAATTAAAACTCTATTTATTTCATATACCTACCTGTTTATTTACTATCAAAATTTCTCAGATTACATCATGAATGAAAGTATTTAAAATATGAGATGATGAATAAGTTTGAAGGGCAGAATTGTTATTGAAAAAGTTAAGATAGGTTATATTATTTAGAGTAAAGATAGAAATAAATGCAAAGATTTTAAGAATATGGTTCGTCAGTAAAGAATCATAAAACTTTTCATATTTGAAATTGATTATTTTTTTCTACAAATGAATAAATGATAATTAAAGTGGGTTTATAAAATGTTGTTTAATTATTAAGTTTTAAAAAGACTTCATTATGATGCATATTTTTACAAGTAGAGGGATAAAACTAAATCGTGTTTTAAGTAATATAAGTAATCATAAATTTTGTAAGAGTTATTCTATGATAACAATACATCAGTACAGTACATTATATTTGATATTAAAATTAACAATTAGTAAGCAGTCTAGTTTAATTGCTATGCTATTAATTAAAGTTATTCACATTATTAATAAGTGAGGAATGACTATATGGAATAGTAAAAATATTTTTTTTAAATAACTAAATAACAACAATAAATGCATATTAAATAAATAATTTATCTTATTTTTAAAAAAAAAAACTTATTGACTTAATGAAACTTAATGGAGGTGTAATAGAGATACTATGATAATATTTTTAATAATAGATATCTTTTGTTTTAAAACAATGTTCTGTATTCCATAATTTATTTTATTTAATATATTTTTTTTTGTGAAAGTATATAAATGGGAGTAAACAAAGTTCATTAATGTTGTAAATAATGTACATAATTTATTGTTGAAGTTTGTTAATAAAATTTGTTAAACTTGTTTTTATAAATCTTGGTGTTGACTGAATTTTTTCACATGACAATTACATAATCACAGATAATTTGAATTAAGATATAATTTTTGCACAACATAAATAAAATTATTATTTAAGAGTTGTATTTTCTTGTTATGATTTTTCTTTGGGAAACTTCATTTATCATATTATTATTATTGTGCTCATGTAATAACTATAAGATATTTACACAGAATTATATTATTAATGAATGCAACATATTCTCAGATTATAAGATTATACCACATATTATTTAAGATTCCATATTAGGAATAATAATAATAATAATAATAATAATAATAATAATAATAATAATTATTATTATTATTATTATTATTAATTATTATTATTAATATTATTATTATTATTATTATTATTATTATTATTATTATTATTATTATTATTATTATTATTATTATTATTATTATTATTATTATTATTATTATTATTATTATTATTATTCAGGATCAATATTAGAAGGAGAAAAGAGATGAGATTAAAATATACATTGAAGAAGATTATTAATACTATTATTATTTATTAGTAGTATTAGTTAGATGTAATTGGGGTTGATATTAAATCCCTTATCATGCTTAATTACAGAAGTTATAATTGTTTAGAATTATTTTAAAAGAACCTGAGATTATTTGAGTTAAATCATTTTGATGGAGATATTAAGATTAATTCATTAGGAATAATTTTACATAATTATTATTGAAGATGTAGGAGTGTTATAGATGTATTATTTGAGATAATAGGATGAAGGATAGTATTCTTATGCCATCGAGGTAGTATCCTATGAGATATTAGCTCAATGTATTCGTCTTGCCACTTGTAAACTCACTTCAGAGTTTCATGATTTTTATTGGATATTTATTCATTTAATTTATGAAACTAAACTATATTGTTATTTATTAATTAAAGCTATTTTAATAACTTATAGTATTAAAGAATATATTATTATTGATTGGATACATTTTAAGATGAACATAATTATTTATTTGAGCTAGACCAATTTGGTATTATTACAAATTTTCCTAAAAGTGAGAGTACAATATATATATATATATATATATATATATATATATATATATTGTAAAAATATATGTAACCATATATTTTGGTATAAAATATAATTATTATTGATGTAACTGATATTAAAATTTCTCTTTCTTCTTTTGGTGATTTGATTGGCTTGAGTTGCATTTGAACAGATTACTCTCTTATATTATTTTGATAAATTTAAATTTGCTTCTTCCCATATGCTAACGCATATCAAAATGCTTAACTTTTAAAAATTTAACAACACATTAAAATTTGGTAAAATATTATTAAAAACAATATTTTGTTTTATTTGTCTAAAAATGATCTTAAAATTATTATTTTATTCAATTTAACAAAAAATCATTTGTTCAATTAAAATTAAATATTAAAAATAAATACAGTAATTGCGTAGGCGTCTCAATGTAATAAAAGAAAAGAGCGCGAATTTAAGAGACGATTGTCTGATAGTTTGCTTTTGGAGGGAGAATGAAAGAAAAATGGTAAAGGCAAGTAGTGTAAATTTGCCAAGCTTATTTTAAAGTAAAAAAAATAAGTAATTGGACTACCACAAAGTTTGCTATAAACGTAAATAACATCGTGGTATTTAATTAGAAGATGCCTTGCTAAAAATAAAAGTCTGTTCAAGTCGGCTGGCCAAGTGAATCGGATCATCAGTAATAATTCCCAATATTACATTTTTAAAATGTCGGAGCTTTCCAGTTTAAAAGAAAATTGCAAGAATTGGTATGTTTTAAAATGTTTATTGTTTTACAATTTGGAAACATTAAAAAGTATTTTAATTACAGAAATTATGAATATGAAAATTTGTTTTTTAAAGAAAAAGAAATTTAAGTTAAAGTAAAATAAAGTTATCAACATATTTTAATATTTCCATTTTTTAATTCTAATAAAATATAATATTGATTGATAGTTAACTTTACAATGCCAGTAATATTTGCTAATCAATTTGTTTAACATTTGGATAATAAATAATCTTCAAATAATTAATCAAAGCTATTTCTAATTTTATCGTCATATTAGAATGATTGACTTAAGTGCTATAATTAATATTCCTATATTTAAACGTGGATGGATAAATATTCGCCTGGATGTAATAAAATTGGAACATTTTGATAAAGAAATGTAGAGATTAATAACTTAATGAAAAACATTTTCATTTAAATTCTGCGTTTCATATTGTAAAGTTATTTCATGTCTTAGGAGCCACGTAAAATTGTTAATCTAATAGTGATTATAATAACCAATACAACGGATAAAATTGCATGTATGGAATTGAATTATAGTTATAATTATTGTTTCATAGATTTATTGTTCGACACATCGTACATGGATCCCACGGAGCACATTTGGAGTTATAAAATGTTATACAATCCAAGTTGTGACACACATCTGTTATAATTCATGTATTGAACTGTAAAATTGCTTTACATTTAATTTATATCACACACACACTTGTTAAATTTTATGTTAGATGCATAATGCATTACTTTACGTTTATCATTATCGGAACTCGCATGTGAAGTTCCTAAGTATATTTTATTAAGTTTAAATCAATAGGGGTTGAATAAAATATTTATTCAAGAGAATAGCTCTTGCGAAACAGCTTGAAAAGTACTAAATGAATTCGTGAAATGTATCAATCTTTGTGAGGTATTTTGTTAGTCTTTCCAGATTTATAGTCTTATACTAATATTACTTATATTATATTACACATGTTTAGTTTAAGCAAAAGAAGTTAGTACATTAGTCATCCTGATTAGCTTAGCATTTTATTATGCAAGAACCCACATTTGCTAAAGTGTTAGTGTATTTTGAATGATCATAATAACTGAGGGGGATGATTTTGCACTTTAATGTGAAGTAAATGGTAATGTTAATTTTAGAATGTTAAAGGGCTTTAATCTGTGCTGGTGGTTAATCCGCAGATTATTTTAATTGCTATTTTTGTATTTTACACATTCCTGCGCTGGTGGTTAATCCACGGAATTGTGTGATTATACGTATTACTTTAGGATGGTGTATAAATCCACCAAAGTGTTTAGTGTTATTTAATTCCCACGTGTAGATGAATACATCCACGGGAATATGTTTTACTTCACAGATATAAGTTGGGCAAAGTATTGTAGTTAATCTTCTAAATCATCTTCTTCATTTGTACGCATAATTTATAAGTTAAATCATCAAATGGTAGCAGGACATTATATTCAAGTACTTCATAATAATTAACTGTTGGTTGATCATTATTTACCGGAATGTAAGTTTACATTTTCACTTTATTTAATGATTACATTATAGCTAAATCCTACAGACATAATATTATTTATTATATTATTATGAGTTTACGGTAGGGATTTAATGAATCTGGAAATGATGTTAAATATTTCATAAGTTGATGCTGAATATCGTATAATCTCATCAATATTCATTATATTAGATTGAAATAAGGTATGATTAGATTTTAAAAACAGTACCTATAAGAAGTTATTGAAGAAAGTCAATGGAATTATGATTTATTTATTTTATTTGTTTATTTATATTTTTATTATAACATTGGAATTAATTATTAATCTTCATAAATTTGTAAATAAAAGTTGATTTATAATTAAACTTACTGTGCCGTTGCTATGTGTCATTCATAAATCAGAAATCATAAACTTTGGATAGAGCATACATTATAGAGCATACATTGAAGTACATACTATCGTCAACATGATATAATAGTTTATAAATATTTTTTGAGAAAACATTTGGATGCTTTTCGTCTTTGGTAGTTTATGATGAGTAAGGTATAATAAAAATCCCATTTACCTTTTCCATCATTGTGGCTTTGCGTATTTGATTTCAATATACAATACAAATTAATTATTAAACTTGTAAACAGATTGACCAAATAATGATAAGATTGAATATATTTACTTAACGTCTTTAAATTGTCATTTGTCAGTATGATAAGAGTCTCAGTAATATAGTAAACTATAAAAAAGAACCCAAGTATTTATATTTATTTATTGCAAAGCTTTACCTGGACTAGCATTCGTATTAAAAATCATATAGAAGGTTTAAAATTTCATAATCTTATGTATTTCCACAAATTATGCCATCTTGTACATGGTCGGCCATCGGGTCTCATACAATAAAAATCGCAAATTAAGGTTTGAAAAATAATAACATTGCACTTATAATTTGTTTAACGTATTTTATCATAATACTATGATATGTCTTCGCAGTACACCCTGGCTGCGATCAAATTAAGTCATAAAAGTTTATGTTAGATCATTGGTTTGATCTGTGGTAAGTTGCTTCAGATGTTGATTGTGGTCTTTGGTGCATAAAATAGATAGCATGAAATGCTTTTGGATACAGCTCTTAATAGCTGATAATGTGCAGCGGTAGTTGATCAGTGATAGAAGTTAAGATTCTTAGTGCACTTACGTTATGTAGTTGGGACCACACAATCGAATGGTTACAATTTATAGTGCCGCAACGGGTTCGGCATGAGAGGACGGTTACAATATATATATATGTCAACAGATGGCGTTCTACCAAAAACACCATCAAGTGTATGTTTCCATAAATGTAAGAGTATGCATTCACTATCTCTAACTTTAAATCCACTTTCAGATCATGATTTCAAGCTATTTGCTATCATCAATGAAAGACAGGAATTTTAGAAACTAGATCTAAACACAAACTCTGAGCGTTTATGAAACTTAGTTTCTATTCAGCTTGCAAGTGTGAATCTTTTAGACATGTAATGTCTTCAAACTCAGCATAGCAAAACAATAGCTATATGGGTCTGATCTCAGTTCAGCATCACCACATAGTAGAAGCCTCTGCAATATATATCATTGCTAGAAAGACTTCAAATGTACATTTATGAAAAACAAAAAACAAGTTAAAAAACTTGCTAACACTTGTATTTACGTCAGACCCATATAGCTATCTGGTTTGCTATGCTGAGTTTGAAGACATTACATGTCTAAAAGATTCACGCTTGCAAGCTGAATAGAAACTGTTTCATAAACGCTCAGAGTTTGTGTTTAGATCTAGTTTCTAAAATTCCTGTCTTTCACTGATGATAGCAAATAGCTTGAAATCATGATCTGAAAGTGGAATTAAAGTTAGAGATAGTGAATGCATACTCTGACGTTTATGGAAACATACGCTTGACGGTGTTTTTGGTAGAACGCCATCTGTTGACATAAATACAAGCGTTAGCAAGATTTTTAACTTGTTTTTGTTTTTCATAAATGTACCTTTGAGGTCTTTCTAGCAATGATATATATTGCAGAGGCTTCTACTATGTGGTGATGCTGAACTGAGATCAGACCCATATAGCTATCTGATTTGCTATGCTGAGTTTGAAGACATTACATGTCTAAAAGATTCACACTTGCAAGCTGAATAGAAACTGTTTCATAAATGCTCAGAGTTTGTGTTTAGTTCTAGTTTCTAAAATTCCTGTCTTTCACTGATGATAGCAATAAATAGCTTGAAATCATGATCTGAAAGTGGAATTAAAGTTAGAGATAGTGAATGCATACTCTGATGTTTATGGAAACATACGCTTGATGGTGTTTTTGGTAGAATGCCATCTGTTGACATAAATACAAGCGTTAGCAAGTTTTTTAACTTGTTTTTTGTTTTTCATATATATATATGATAATGCAATGTAAATATTGTTTCATGTAACAAATAATCAGTTCATTAAATATTACAAATGATCAGATCCTAGTTTCATCAATTATGATGCTTTGGAAATTATACTGATTTTTATCCCATATATAAATTATACAATAAGCTTATAAAATAATATCAGTAGGTGAACATCATCTTTGTGTACATTTTTCTGTTGTTAAAATTTAAACCCCATGATGGAAAAGCAGGTAATATATGTTTTTAAAGTGAAGAAACAGTTTAATGGTTTTGAAATGCTAAGAATTAAATTTTAATTACTTTTTTGTTTTAATAAAAAAATGTCACCCCTCATAAATCCTCATCTCATCATGAATATTGTTGCTTTTCACCCCATTACTTCAGCTATTTTACCACCATATACTTTTAAAAATAACTAAAATAAAATGATATAAAGAAATTTAGATGTGCTTCTGTTGAATCAAAAACAAGAGAGAGAGATTTTTTTCTCTTCAGTTGTATTTATAAATTTCCCCATTTATGTCATAGTAACTATAACAATATCTTTTATTCATACTTTAATTAATTCTAGCTAGTTTTCCATAAATAAAAATATTATTACACCATAATGACAAATCCAAAAACATTTCACAATTATTACACATTACAAACATTTATGTTTTAAATACAGATACTACTCTTTCATTCTAACACAAATGAAACAATTCATAATATATTCTCTCTATACTATCTTGGAAATATATTTTTACACATATTCCCTTTCTAGTATGATATTATAAAATAAAATAAATATATTTGACACATTAGACATTTAGTTATATTTTTTATAATTTATTATTGTGAATGCAGTAACTAAATTACATGTAATAACAAATGAATAATAATTTTATCCAAACCATATGTTTTATTATTCAGAAATCCAAATTAAGATGAATAAAGTCAATTCACAATCTTGGGTAATACAATTAATAATAAACATATTTTATATTAATATTATCAGTGTCATGGCAAGGCAGTTCAATGCTTTATAGGTTAAGATACCCACCATCAAAATCAAACAAGAAAAAAAAATATGACTGACATTTTACCACATACTGAAGCTCATTTTAAACTTCAGTAGGTAGAATTTATATATATATATATATATATATATATATATATATATATATATATATATATATATATATATATATATATATATATATATATATATATATATATATATATATATATATATATATATATATTAACTGAATTATCTTCATAGACTTTCAATTATCTTCATAGACTTTCAATTATCTTCATAGACTTTGTCAACTAACACATTCAAAGACTAGCCTTCCCACAATTCTGTGATCTTTACATTTGCTGTTATTAAGATGGGTTTAAAAAATGAAACAAAATTCTAATGAAAATTATAATCTTTCAGCATCAGTTTTTTATGAATTTAAATTATAATAATGTAAAAATATTGCAAATTGAAAAAATAATAATAGAAGGAACATAAAGGAAGCTATGTTAATATATAAATATAAGCAAGACTCAATAAACAGGCAGGCAGCAAATGTAAATATCATGGAATTGTGGGAATGTTAGCTTTTGAAAGTGTTAGTTGAAAAAGACTATGAAGATAGTCAAAAGTGCTCCTAACAGGATAATTTTTTTTAAAAAAATATACTTTACATATATTTGTTTACTGTATTTATTAATATTCAATTATAAGATTACGGGTATAACTTTGAAGAAATACAGACAATGAATAAGAATATTATTATGTGTATATATACAGCAAAACAAAACAAAAGATTATTAAATATTTGAAACAAGAATCTTTAAAGGGTAATTAATAATACTTTTCTGTTTTTTTTTTTTTTTTAGAACTACAATAGGATTAATAAAAAAATAAAAAAAAATGATTTTCCTTGATACTAATTTAATTTGCTACTTGTAAATATCACAACACATTCTAATTTATCATAAAAATTGAATTTACTAAAGTTAATAAACTTATTTTGTCATTTCCCCATATTTTAAGTTTATTGCAAATAAAATGTGAATGTTTTTTTTATTAAATTATTTTCGTATTTTGTCTGATTTATTATTACTCATTTATTACAACAGTTTCCCGTCATATATCGTGATAATAAATATTATAACCACCTTTAAGATTATAGATTATTTGATATTAGAATATATTTTGAAATTAATAAAATATCCCTTACATTCTTAATATATTATTTAAATACTTTTCAAAATTATTATAGATAGAGTTGTAGAAGTAACTTTAAATATTTATAGACTCTTAATTTATGCATCCAATCGCGTTATTATAAAGATTAGCTAGACTCCCACCTTAAATCTAAAAACGTACCATTATAATATATATATATATAGAATTATTATTTTATCTTATAGACGCTGTTATTTTTTTAGCTATTTTATTCTGCTATATATTAAAGTAATAATAATTTATAATTTCTCTATTTTCTTACAACTATTTTATTCTCGTTAAATTATAGTTTTCCCATATTAATTTTGCTTTCAATTTTTTGTTTAAATTATTATCTTTATATTTAAAATTATGATTAATATTATATGTGAATTTTTTTTTACAATTAGTATAGTAATAAAAAGAAAAGTAACAAAATACCTAATATAATATTAACACCTTTATTGAATTATCAATCATTATTGTTATGGAAATGATAATGACGATCATATGTGTAAAGATCGGAGTATCTTTCTAAAAGGTTGAACTTTATATATTTAAAAAAAAAAACACATAAAAATATAACTCTTGTCAAATGTATATAACAAAGTTCTAAATGCTAAAAATATATCCTACTTTGTAAATATTTGATAGTAATATTGATATTTCAAAGAAGTAAAAAGGAAAAGAAAAAAAAACATATTTGAAGTTATATATTTACAATTTTCCATTTCATCACATACTCTATATACATATGAGTAAAAACTTCCAAAACAAAGAAGTGCTCAGATACAATTATGCTGAATAATATAGCTCCTCATATGTTGTTATCATTATTATTTATCAATATTAAATATTATAAATGCCAATCTTTTTTCACTCACAACTATGACACTTTTCTATCCAGGTGAACATCGTAATAAGTGTTATTACTCATTTTTTACTAAAATTACCATATCATATATATATATGTATATATTAAAATTCAGTTGGAGATCAATATATATTAAAATTCAGTTGGAGATCAATATATCTATTATTATTATTTTTATTATTAATCACAACAAAATGGTATAATTAATTTTAACTCCATTTAACTATTTTAAATGGATAATATCCTAAATATACTTATAACCTCCTATTTTACCAATAAGTATTTTATTTTTAAAAATAAAAACTTTTGAAAAAGTTATGTGATCCTTTAAAACACATTTAATTCTGAAACAGCATTTATCAGTTGGCTCAGGTCATACCCTCTCACATATTTTCATTATAATTTCTCAGTATTCATGAATACCAAATTATTATCAATTTAATCTAAAGATGATAAACTTCTTGGCACACATCTATGAAAATATATCTCTATTATTGTTTTATCAATTTAGAAATAATATTTACTAGAATCATTATATTAATACCAGTATAAAATGAAAAACCA
Source organism: Epiperipatus broadwayi (assembly GCA_028023455.1). Taxonomy (NCBI): domain Eukaryota; kingdom Metazoa; phylum Onychophora; class Udeonychophora; order Euonychophora; family Peripatidae; genus Epiperipatus; species Epiperipatus broadwayi. The sequence goes on from JAQFVV010000304.1 coordinate 832,049, forward strand.
GGTACATCCAACTAAAAATTCACAGCTGTAAAATAGTCATTTCTACCTATCATCAATCATGAACACAGCCTTATTTACTACTCACTCTTACAGATTCACTAAATTGTTATTTAGAGTGATAATGAGTAGTTATAAATATAATTGTCCATGTACACAATGAATTTAGTGGAATCATATCAGCTATCATCAATCTATAAATTGCTTATATTCAAGTAGTAAAATACCCAAACTTCATTTATGAAGTACAAACCTTACTGAATATTTCATATCTCCAAATAACTCCTAACACAATTATACAATTGTAGAGACTTCTTCCAGAAAATAAGTTGAACATTCCTGATTTCTTTATCATCCAATATATCACCATTTTAAATAAAGATTTACTCCCTGATAATACAATAAGAAACTTCGGGTCAATTCTTTATCTTTTACCAAACATATAATTGTGCATTTGCATTAATAGCTGGCTTTCTTGAATAACTTATAAACATTGTCAACATAACCACATAAACTTTAAGAACATTACTAATAGTTTAATGAATAATTTTATCTTAGCATTCAGAATATACAAAGTATAATATACAATTTTATAATTCCATTCATAACTGGAAATTTAGGTTTAATTCCAAACCTTGTGAATACATCCAGGTAAGCTTTAACAAATTCCTTAATTAGTCAAAACAATGAAATGACTTTATTTCAGCAGTAAAGATGTTTGCAGCATGATATATAATTTAATAATTTCACTGCCAGCAATAAATTAATGCTTAAATATAATATTCATATCCAGAATAGTTTTGACAATTTCATTAACTAAAAAAATGAATCTATCCAAGCAGAATAAAGGTCCAAAGCAAGTTCTAGATAATAGCAAATTTTAAAATGCTACCAATTTGAACTTATATGCTAAATGATGTTAAATATTGAAATACAAACCAACTCAAACACAGAGCACGAAATTTTAAATAAGCAAGTGATCTTAATTTTTGTTAATAAACTAACATGTTTATAAACTTATTAAAGACAAACTAAACATTAGATTTTAATATTTAAATAGACCTTCCAAACTATAAATGAATATAAAGTTACCATTACCACTAACTGAAATAATCATATAATTATCTAAACCATTATACAATTACAACTTCAAAATGATACTAATTTGAAGTTGTATGTGAACTTATGTTAAATATTGTATTTCAATATTTAACATCATTTAGCATACAACATCAAATCAGTATCATTTTGAATTTTGTTATTATCGAGATATAGATTTTTAAACAGAGGGCGTAACTGGATATTTGTAATTAAATAATGTTTTAGATATTTGTATGATTATTTCAGTTAGTGTTAATGGTAACTTTATTTTCATTTATAGTTTAGGAGGGTTATTTAAAGATTAAAATCCAATGTTTAGTTTGTCTTTAATAAGTTTGTGGACATATTAGTTTATTAGCAAAATTTAAGATCATTTGCTTATTTAAAATTTCATGCACTGTGTTTAGTTGATTTGTATTTCAATATGTATTTCAATATTTAACATCGTTTAGCATACAATTTCAAATTGATATCATTTTGAAGTTCGCTATTATTGAGATATAGACTTTTAAATAGAAGGTGTCACTGGATATTTGTAATTGTATAATGATAATATTTGTATTATTATTTCAGTTAGTGTTAATGGTAACTTTAGTGTCATATATATATATATATATATATATATGACACTAAAGTTACCATTAACATATATAGACATGAAGACATATAAATATATATATATATATATATTTAATGTCTTCATGGTTGTATGATGTAGATAAATTATAACTTTTTGGGCTGTACCTTGTATTATTTTTCATTAAACACCAATATTTCGATGGACTAGCATCCACTATTATTAAGGTTAACTTTTGAAAGAAAAAACTATTAGATCTTAAACAATAACATGACTGTGTGTGAGATGAGAATCAAGATTCAACTTGAAGTAGTTCAGCATTTACAATATGAGGCTTATCAAAATGTTTATTTCCCTCAGTTTTTTTCACCTATTAAATTTAGGTTAATATTAGATAAAATGAGAGGTTTCCACTTACCTGGAATACGTTGTGCTTCATCAGCTCTATTTAAACCAGTAGGTCTCATTAATATTTCAATTGACTCCCTCATGGTTCTTAAATCATATCTTGCCAAATTAGCAAGTATTTTTGTATTGTCAAAATTAGGTTTGTGACCAGTTTTTAAATAATGGGAAGTAAAAACTGATGTGCTAATTTTTTGATTAAAAGCATTTCTGCATTCCTTAATTCTGACATTTATTCATCTATTAGACTGACCCACATAATCACTTGAGCACTGAAAACACAGAATTTCATAAACTCCTTGGTGTTCCAAAAATATTCTGTCTTTAGGTTTATACAAAAATCACCAATTTTTTTGCCAGTAGAAAAGTAGTCTTTATATTAAAACAAGATAGTCTTCTACTGATTTTATGAGTAACCCCTTTAATATAGGATAAAATTACTCTATTAAAAGAGGAATTGTCAATTCTATCCTCTTTTTTCTTTCCTCTTTTAATAGAATAATTTACCTTATATTACAGGGGTTACTGCTAAAATCAGTAGAAGACTATCTTGTTTTAATATAAAGACTACTTTTTTTACTGGCAAAAAAAAATGGTGATATTTTGTATAAACCTAAAGACAGAATATTTTTGGAACACCGTGGAGTTTAAGAGATTCCATGTGTTCAGTGCTCAAAAAGCTATGTGGGTCAGTCTAATAGATGAATAAATGTCAGAATTAAGGAACATAGAAATGCTTTTAATCAAAAAATTAGCACAATAGTTTTTACTTCCCATTATTTAGAAACTGGTCACAAACCTGATTTTGACAATACAAAAATACTTGCTAATTAGAAAAATTTGATTTAAAAACCATGAGAGAGTCAATTGAAAAATTAAAGAGACCTACTTGTTTAAATAGAGATGATGAAGCACACTGTATTCCAGCTATGTGGAAACCTCTCATTTTATCTAATATTAACTTAAAATTAATAGGTGAAAATACTGAGAGAAATAAACAATATGATAAGCCTCATATTGTGAATGCTGAACTACTTCAAGTTGAATCTCGTTTCTCATCTCGCACACAGTCACATTATTATTTAAAATCTGACAGATGCTAGTCCGTGGAAATATTGGTCTTAATGAAAAATAATACATGGTTTAGCCCAAAAAGTTATAATATATATATATATATTGTAACCGGACCCGCATACAACCCTTTTATTACGTCAGTTGTAACAACTTTCTGATGAGCATGCTGTAGGAAGGAACTATCACTTGACATTCCTAATGCAGATGTTAATGCCTCCTACAACAATATTTCCTGCTCATCAGAGTATGTAGTATCATAGAGACTGGGAACATCTAAACATTTATATGTTTGGTTTTCCAAACAGCGCCATTAGAGTTCTGTCTCACTACAACCTGACTGGCTTAGGTCTAGTTATGTCAGACGTAGCTCAGAAAGCATGAGATTCTCATGAACCAGTGCTATAACTGATGAGTGATGCAATAAAACAAAACAGAATTGGACAACTGGATAACCAATTTAATTTTTAGTAACAAAAAAAAAAATTTATTAAATAACAATTAATTTGCAATTTCTAACGAAGTTCATTTCTATCCACATGATGACACATTTTCATTTTACTTATGAAAGAGCTAGAAGCAGTTCTTTTTTTTTTATCAATAGTTCATTTACAAGTTCATTTATGAGAAGAAGTTTGGAAACAGTCTAATTCAACAATAGTTCATTTTTGAATTCCTTTATGAGAAGAAGCTTGGAAATATTCTAATTCAACAATAGTTCATTTTGAATTCATTTATGAGAAGAAGCTTGGAAATATTCTAATTCAACAATAGTTCATTTTGAATTCATTTATGAGAAGACGTTTGGAAACAGTCTAATTCAGCAATAGTTCATTTTTGAATTTCTTTATGAGAAGAAGCTTGGAAATATTCTAATTCAACAATAGTTCATTTTGAATTCATTTATGAGAAGAAGCTTGGAAATATTCTAATTCAACAATAGTTCATTTTTGAATTCCTTTATGAGAAGATGTTTGGAAACAGTCTAATTCAACAATAGTTCATTTTTGAATTCCTTTATGAGAAGAAGCTTGGAAATATTCTAATTCAACAAAAGTTCATTTGAATTCATTTATGAGAAGAAGCTTAGAAGCAGTCAAGCATTTATGATTTATACAATAATTCATTTTGAATTCATTTATGTGAAGAAGCTTAGAAGCAATCAAGCATTTATGGTTTATACAATAATTCATTTTGAATTCATTTATGTGAAGAAGCTTAGAAGCAATCAAGCATTTATGGTTTATACAATAATTCATTTTGAATTCATTTATGTGAAGAAGCTTGGGAGCAGTCAAGCATTTATGATTTATACAGCATTTCATTATTCTATGAATTATTATTGATTGGTAAACATTTAAACTCAGCAATTCTTGGCTTGTGGAGCATTTATCATTTAGTAATTAAAGTATTTCTAATTTAGTCAAATATAAAAGTATATTCACACACATAAACTCTGTTTGGCTTGTGGAGCATTTATCATTTAGTAATTAAAGCATTTCTAATTTAGTCAAATATAAAGGTATATTCATACACATAAACTCTGTTTGGCTTGTGGAGCATTTATAATTTAGTCAAATATAAAAGTATATTCATATACATAAATTCTGTTTGGCTTGTGGAGCATTTATCATTTAGTAATTAAAGCATTTCTAATTTAGTCAAATATAAAAGTATATTCATACACATAAGCTCTGTTACATTACCCAGATAGAAGTAATATGCAATTAAAGCATTTCTAATCCATATAGTAAATACGTTCAAATATTTTTATAAATAAATTTGCGTATAACTATTTCATAACTTCATTTTATAACGTATGATAAACATATTCTAATATTTTACAAAATAAATTCTACGTAATTATTTCATAACTTCACTTTATAACGCATGATAAAGATGTTTTAATATTTTATAAAACAAATTCTATGTAATTATTTCATAACTTCACTTTATAACGTATGATAAAGATGTTTTAATATTTTATAAAACAAATTCTATGTAATTATTTCATAATGTCAATTTATAATTTATGGTAAAGATGTCTAAACATTCTTATAACATAATTACCTTCCAGTTTTGCAGTCCAGTTTACTCAAAAAGAAGGCGGGTTATTTCATTTATGGAAAGTCATGGCACAGCGTGGAGAGAGTGAAGCCGCTAATTTACCCTATTGTCACTAAAATTCCTCTAGTAAAGATTTCTTTTTCCATTTTCACGTTTTGTTAAAGCTATATTTTAATATGTCAAAAGAATTAAGTAATACACTTTTTCTTTTTTAAAAAAAATTTAATATGTTCTGCCTCTCTGTGTAAGACGAGAGAGAAAAAAAAAGGTTCTTTTCTTCCGACGACGTGCCTAATTTGAATACTGCCTCAGTTTAACTCAAGTATCTTTTTTTTTCTTTTTAATGATTGGATAATTAATTTCTTTTCTTTTTATTGAGACAGATAAAAAAAAAATAAGATGACATAACATTTTCTTCAAATCCATCAATCACAAAATTAAAAATATGATTTTTTTTAAACAAGTCAAAATTTATTGCGTTCCCAATTAGACTGAATCACGCTAGACATTTTGAATGGGGGGGGATCTTTTGAATATTTATATGAGGAACAGCATATCTGTTTCAATATATATATATATTAAAAATAAGTCAACACTTAGACAATTCTAGTATCCATAACCATCAACAATGTCATGGCAATATCCTTTTAACATTAAGGGTGGGATACCACCCTTATCAATGGTCTAATATACTTATATAAAAATAAATGTTTAAATAAATAATTAAATCCTATTTTAAATGCTGACAAACAAATAGACTGTTTATAACATTACAAACTGCAATTATAAATTTCAACTTGCACCAAAGTATTACTTAAATAATAAGTGTAATAATGTTCAAGGCTAAATGGGAGTTATAATCACCATCATCAGCCATTATCAATCGACTGCAGGATGAAGATCTTCCAATTTCAAATCATCTTCCCTGATCTTTAACTTCTCTTCTTCACGTCACCCCTGCACATTTTTTATTTCAGCCATCCATCTCACATGTGGTCTCTTTCTGGGTCTTTTACAATCTCTTAGAATCTGGTGTACAATTTCAATTGTCCATTTATTATCATATTTTCTAGCAATATATCCAGTTCAACTCCACTTCAGTCATTTAATTTTTAATAAGGTCAATAACACCTTTTTGTTCTCTTACCCATATATTGTGTTTTCAATTTCCTCTCATTACTCCTAACATGCATCTCTCCATATTTCTTTGAGTGGTCTGAATTTTTCTGTATTGCTCTTCTGTTAAGTGTCCAAGTCTCAGATCCATAAGTAAAAATTGGTAAAACACATTAAAAACCTTTCTTTACAAACTCATAGGCATATTTCCTTTAGTATCAACTTATTTCTACCAAAAACATTCCAACCAAGTTTAATTCTATAATTAATTTCAAACATATATTTCCATCTTTATTAATAATCTAACCAAGATATTTGTAGCTGGTAACTTCTTCTAACTCATCATAATCAATCTTTATTTTCATATTTTGAAAAAATCCATTGAACATTACTTTAGTCTTTTTAACATTTATATTTAGTCCTACTTTCATCTGATAACTCCTGCAACATTTCCTACAGCTCTAAAGCATTATTTGAAAAAACAACTACATCATCAGCAAAATCTAAATAACTTATATAATCTCCATTTACTTTCCCTTCTTTAGATTCCCATTTTAATTTACAAAATACTTCTTGCAGCACTACTGTAAAAAGTTTTGGAGATATGGAGTCACTCTGTCTTACACCATTTTCCATGTTGACATTCCTAGTATCATTATGTAATCTATTTGTTGCAGTTGCATTTTTCATTAAAAACCAGACAACACTTATACAGTTTCAATATTAATAACCATCTACCATTTCTAACTGTTGTTAAAAGGAAGTTGCCTTGACAAACAGTTAGAAATTGTTGATTATTGATATTGGAATTGTTTAAGTGTATTGACTGGTTTTTAATGATTATATATATATATATATATATATGTGTGTGTGTGTATGTGTGATAAACAAAACAAGTTATACAGTTCATAACTTGCTTTTAGTTGCATTTAATGATCACTAGATTGAGCTTTATCAATCACTCCTAACAAGCTTTTGTTTACATAAATGCCATGAAAAATAGAATTCAATATCTCTTTTTGTTGTCTCCACCTTAAGACGAACTGGTTTCAAGCTAGTTGACTCACATCAGTGAAGGGTAGGGAGACTAGAAACTATCTCTCTTTGCATTTATGTAAACAAAAGCTTGTTAGGAGCTATATGTTATGACTATTTTTTAAAATAATTTTATAATTTAATGTCAATAATTTGTATTTTCTATATTACATAAAAATGAAAGCATTTGTAATCCTCTAAAAAGTAGAAATTGGCTTTTTTTTCTAGTGCTGTTAATTTTTTTTCTTTAAGTGCATGTTTAACAAAAGCAATTTATTATATGTTTACACTAAACCAACATTAATTATATAAAAATCAGAATTAAAATGCTCAATGTTTTTGCTATAGTTTTGTAAGAAATTATATCTTTTTGTAATTTTGCCCATATTGCTTATGCCCACATAATGTACTTTTGCCTGATAAATTCTGTAGGTATGGAAGTATAAATTAGAAAATAGTTAAATAAAAATTGTTTGTGAAGTAATGAATTAATTTTAAATCATATTATTAATGTGCTCTATTGACATTTATAATTAAATTTTGTGTTTAGTTATGCACTGAATGAAACTTGTATTTTTTTTTTTAGTTTTTTTTTTTTCTATATTTTTTTATGTTTCCAAAGATAGCTTTGATTATTTTGGATATGTCAGAAATCCTCCTACAAATAAAGTATGACTAATATTTTAAACTTATTTTAGTACTCTTTGATCATATAAAGTTTTTATTAACTACATAATGCATGAAATGATTTTTCCCATTAATTTATATTAAATGGTCTTATCTTACATGAATTTAACATTTACAAGAAAATTATTTTTAATTAAGGGATATATTTTATCTCATGTATCCATTTTAAAGTTTATTTTCATACATTTTTGTTGTATATGATCACAGTTTGTTTTTGATTATGTGTTATATGAAATGTTATTTGTAATTTTGTCAGCTGCAATGAGAATTTTTTTATTTTTAGGTGGATCAAAAATTGCAATCCAGAATAACTTGAAAAAATACTGGACAAAGATTATATAAATATTGTAATTATATTTTTAATTGTTTTATATTGCATTTTATTATAATATATTATGATAGAATGACAGCCTGTTAAGCTAATTGCGCAGACGCTGTGAGAATGTTATTATATTATTATAAAATACTAAATAAGTTAACATATTTTCAAATACTATACATAATGTATTATTCTTGTATGGTACTTTCTTAACAGTTTATCTTACTTGGATGACAGTAAAAATCATTACAGTAAATAATATTTACAAATTAAAATCATATGTATAAATCGATGATGATAACTATGGTCTATCATTAAACATCACATGATCACCATCTCTATACTGGCACATAACTGTTGTAAACAAAGGCAAAACTCTCCATACAGTAGTGCCACCCTGTGCCAAACAGATTAATCAATGGATGCCAGAAGGCTTGTGCATAAAATCCCTATCTAGTGCCTACTCATCCAATATCCCCAGACTAGTTTCTGGCTTGTGGCCATCATCAGTGAGGAGCCTTGGATAGAGATGGTGATCATGTGATGTTTAGTGGTTTAACACCAATCCTGCTTAATAGGATAGTAGTGTCTATGGTTGTTTAAGAGCCAAAGACACCAAAATGTATGGGTACTGAATTGAGTTCAGACCCATATGACTATATAAGCTATTGAGCTTAGATTGAACATATATTTTGTGTTTTCAATTTCATTCTCATAGTTTTGTAGTAAAGTAGAGTTAAAAGGTGGCTGCTGGAGGGTTGCATTAGATCCTAAGATCTAGGTGCAGTGCTCTCAGATCCAAGGCTCTTCGCTGATGATGGCAACAAGCCAGAAACTAGTCTGGGGATATTGGATGAGTAGGCACTAGATAGATATTTTATGCACAAGCCTTCTGGCATCCATTGATTACTCTGTTTGGCACAGGATGGCACTACTGTATGGAGAGTTTTGCCTTTGTTTATGGTCTATCATCTTATAATGATCTTTCAAAGATTGTGTACATGTGTGTATATATATTACAATAATTAGATTATATATATATTGTAACAATCCAGAGAATATTACTTAACGTAATCTGCACTGCAGGGTGCCATCTAGGCATTTGAACCTAGAAAAATTTATAGAGTAGGCAGATACGTAAGTACAAAAATTTTTTTTTTTTTTTTGCATCTGGTCGTTAGCCCATGTCACTAGCTCACTGGAATAGCAGAGATTTAAAAAATAATATAAGAATATATATATATATAAGAGGAATAAAATAAGCCACTGCCAGTAATTAACATACAAACATTTATTTATGCACATATATATAAGATTTAAAATTATTTTAAATTAGTTTTACATTTTAACATTTAACATTATTTTTAACTTTACCTTAGATTTTAATTTACATTTTAATTTCTATTATATTATAAGTTTACATTTTAATTAAGTTCGCACAGATGGGATTATAAAAGCTTGTTTTAATATGTTGCTATAGATCGGTTACATAGATTACACGGTTAAAAACATTCCAAAGTAAACATAAACGATCAAAATATAAAATCATTGATACTGGCAATTGCAGAGGGAAATTTATAAGTAACCCAGTAGTATTCACCATAAGATACTTGCATTGTCACCAATGACTTAAAAGACATCCGAATAAATACATTTTAGATACTCACCATAAGGTATCATTATTTATCGAATGTCTATATATTTTGATCAAATATGAAAACCCAAAACATACTTAACCGATAACCAATCCATGCAAGCGTCCATAAACAACTTAAATTTAATGCAATTTTATTTAGGGTCGAGTATGAATAGACTACATAAATTTGCTTTTGAAAATAAACATTCTATCCCTATTGAACCTTAGGCTAAAATTCACAGTCAAACTGGCATCAATCCATCTGATATATCGATGTATTCAATGTAATTCGAAATACGGCAGCACCAAAAAGATTAAGAAAAGACATTGACTCTCAATCAGATAGGAATATTACATCTATCTAATGAGAAGAACAATAAAACAAAAACTCCATAGAAAAGAACTGCGTTCTCCATCTTATAATTCCTTCCATAGGCAAACGGGTGAGTGCGGCATATATATAAACGATTCTGCCAGTAGCGAATCTCCGACTACATCTACTAACTACATCAATATATCCAATCCATTGACCCAATTTAACAACGAAACAAATAACCTAAGATTACCCTCCCCTAATATAACTTTACAAATCTATACAGCCATTTACGCCTGACTTAAGTTTAACATTTATATCATTTAACTTAACGGAAAACAGAAACCATAATAAAACTTAAAGAACAAAAAATAAATAAATGGAAATGATTTTACAAAATAATTACATTAAACAAAATTATAACTAATTAATAAATAACGTTGGTCAGATAGGGTAATATTGCAATCATTTAAATATGGAAAGTTTTAATTTAATGTTCATTATTTATAAAGTTCTTACGGTTTACAACAGTTCATCTTTATCCATTACTTGCCATGAACGTGAATTCCCCCGCCATCCTCAAAAGATTGGTATCCATTTAGCCATTGTTTTATTTATTCATTCGGAGGTTTTTTAGTTCAGTTGGTCCTCAATGTAGGAAACGAGCATTCATTTCTCTTTTTTTTAACAGCTGAAAGAATTGACAGTGTGTCTGTCAATCCCTTCACCTCCAACTCCGTACTAATACATATAGTCACATCGTAATAATCAATTACCAATCACTAATTAATAATTTCCAAATTTTCCTTTTATACGTATTCGAAGGATTGACTTGGCATTATGTCATCGATGTGATGATCCTTTCGCTGAGGTCCGATTTCCCGATGGATTTCTTTCATTGTCTATTTGTTTCTATTGTTTTCCTATCTGACCGATGTTTTTACATTTAGATACCCAAGGCTGGTTTACATTTAACTAATTAACAATCATTTCTATTTCTGATTAATTTCTGTGTTTTTCAAGATTAAAGATATATTTTTATCTCTAAATCTTTTTAAGTTTTTGTTTTTAAAATACCTTTTCTATTTTTAATACAGTTTTATTTTAATTTTTTTTTTTATCTGTGCGATTTAATATATATGAGTTTAAGATGATATTTAGTTTCAATTTTTAATTCTTAAAGAAAATTTTTAAATGCGAACTTTTTAATTTACTTTCCTGTTTAATAAATATAAAAAAAAACAATGTAACGAACGTCTGAACTCGTTACAATATATATATATATAATTTTAAGATCTCATTAAAATTTTATTACATCATATATAGAAAATGTAATTAACTATAATGTGTTATGTTGTCATTTGACTGCCTATTTTCAACCACATATCATATTTTTATGAGAATAAAAAATATGGATAATACCATTTTCAAATTACAATCATCAAATGTGGAAAGAAGTTATTACTACATATTTCTACTTAATCTTAAATAATATTCTGAAAGTAAAACCTCAATTTATTTTAATATTATTTTTAATTTCATATTATTGTAAATATATGATCCTAAAAGTAGCCAATCTTGTGTATATTTTACTACATGAATTTAAAATGGAATTTTATATGTGCAATTGTTTTTTTTTAAGTATCATAACATCGGCCGGGATGCGAACCTACAACCCGGGCAACTGCCTGCAAGTGCAAGGGAGTCACACTGACTCTCGACCACCAATGCAAGACTATGTGCAATTGTTGATATTTGATGTTTTACACGAATTCAAAAAAGTTGTATGTTATTTTATTTGTTAATCAAATTTTGAATAAGTGAAATAAGAGACTTTTATCCGCTTTTAAAATTGACACTGCCAGATAATTTAATATTACAAAGAATTTCGCTTCCACAAATATATGATATTTGTATCATATTAAATTCTTATAAATATTTAACATTTACATCTGTTTTGGAGAAATGAATTATAATTTGCAGAACAGGAAAAGAAAATGTGAGTCTTCTGCATTATTCATGTCTATAAAATATCGTTATCTAGATAGACATAAAAGAGGATCTTTTTTTACTTGTTTAAACTCAGAACAAAGAGCTGTTATATAGATGATGACAGAAATCTTGTTTAGCCCATCAGATTTTCAAAGAAGAATTTATAGTTTCATGGCAACATCAAAGGTAAAGTTATCTATATTTGTTATATGAATATAGTCTTATAATTTCCATTGTTTATTTTATGTTAAATCCATAAAAGTGTTTAATTTATTATATATATATATATATATATATATATATTATATATATATATATATATATATATATATATATATGAAATTAAAATGGATTTGGAGAACAATAACTCAAAGTTTTCAACAACTGACAGAATTTCTCATATACAGAATAATAAAAAGGTATGTGATTCATAAATGATAAAAACTTTCTCCACTATCTTGGTAAGTCATCTAAAACATTCTGATTCACAAATGATAAGCACCTCTAAACAAGACAGAGTAATCAATGGATGCCAGAAGGGTTGTGCATAAAATCCCTATCTAGTGCCTACTCATCCAATATCCCCAAACTAGTTTCTGGCTTATGGTCTTTGTCAGTGAGGAGCCTTGGATCTGAGAGCACTGCATCTAGATCTTAGGATCTAATGCAACCCTCCAGCTGCCACCTTTTAACTCTACATACCTACTAAACTATGAGAATAAAATTGAAAACACACAGATATTTTACTCTATCTTGCTTAGAGTGGCACTAATGTATGGAGAGAGTTTTACCTATTATAACAACAGTTATGAGCAAACATGGAAGATATTGATCATGTGATGTTTTAAGGTTAAATAATAGCTTCTGATACTTCCGCTATAGTTTCATTCATTGTTCTCTTGTTTGATGTGGCATTGTTTCTAAAATAAAATAAAAACAATGTGTGTACTTTATCTCTCCATCATTCTTTTTTTATTATCAAAAAATTCAGCATTCATAGACTACAAAAGTTAAAATGAAGTTTATAAACTATTTCAGTCTCTTTCATTGCTAATTAACTAAATGAAAGTGTTGCTAATGAATAATGGAAGAAAATAAATAAGAGCTTCATAAATAATAAAAAAAACTAAATGTATTTGATGATCTCTAATTATATTTTTATCATCCTGGCAAAGATTTAATAATAATAAAATTAGAAAAATAGCCAAAGAATAATCATATGCCCCCCCTTACATCAAAATATAGTACAATAGACGGTAATGAAGTCAAACTTAAGTCAGCCAAATTAATTGTAATGGGTGATGATGTATAGATTCAAATTGTAAATGAAGAAAGAAAGAAAATTATGAATTTGTGAAGCACTTAAACACATTCTCAGTTGAGATTCAAAAAGAATTTTTATTCTATCTCAATCATTAATCTCCCTGTATAAAATGTACTTACAAATATATAAACCAAATATATAAAAGTATAAAATAAATTTGTAAAACTTAATAAAAAAGGCATCTTTTCACAAAATGTTACTAACAAAATAATGTAATATTCATCCCATTCAAAAATAAATAAATAAATGGATATCAATTGCAATTATATAAATTATACCATCATATACTCTTAGTGCAAATACATCCAATAAATGAACGTTACACATACATAATGAGAGCAAGTCAAACTTCAAAATTTATTAAAAAATATTGATAAGACAGATCAATATATTTTTCAAATTAATTATTAATATGTATAAAATTGTGAACTAACAGACTATTTAACATAACCATTTGCATTATATTCTTTTATAAATAAATCTTGATGCCTTTAAATAATATTGATGACTGAAATCAAATTCCATTTAAGAAATTATTGCCCTAAATGTTATTAAAGACAAAGATAAACTTCAATATTTTAACTTTAATCATGCATAAATATAGACTAATATTGTAATTTCTAATTAAACATGTATAACTTTTAAAATAAATAATATTAAGATCTATGAAGTTTAACTCTTTATATTAATATAGTAAATGGGGTATTAAGTAGGTGGATATGACCCCATGACATACATACCTGTGCAACAACGCTAATAAACATTTATAATAAATATAGAAATCTAATATTTAATAAATGAATTCATATATATATAAATGGGAGAAACCCATGGTTAATTAAATATGTAAGTTAATTACCCAAATAAGAAGGATATTTAAATGATTACTTTATCATTATATCACAATTAAGTGAATCGATGAATATAATATATATTCTAACGTGCTCTAAAATATACAATATTATAAAAATGTAAGAATTATTATATATACAGGTGTTGAAAATTTATTTTATTTTACATTCAAAACGTGTTAATAAATATAATAGCGGCATAATAAACTTTGACCTACAGAGTAAATATATTCAAAATGTTTATCTCATGTAATAAAGGAATAAATATACAATTAAATGTTAAAGCAGCGGTCTCTTTAATAAATAAACAATTTTATCTAAATGCATGGCTATTTTTAAAAAAAATATATATTTAAAAGAAAGATTATCATATTAATATTGTTATTAAAAATGGTATGCGAAATAAAAATTATTCTTAGGATAAATATTAATATACTAGTATCATAATCTATCCAGAAGGACTTATAAAGAAAATTTCAACGTTTCCATATTTTAATAATCCTGAAAAATGATACTATTATTAATAATAATATATTTTAAGAAAATGATATATTTTAATGAGAAAGTTTATCACAACTTTAAGTTTAATTATATGCACATATTTACAAGCTGTGAAAGAGCTATAGTCAAAATAATACTATTACTAAAATGTAAGCTATCTTAAAAATACATAATATATAATAAAATAATTATTACAGCTTCTTTCTCCAATTGTTCTCGTCTTTGTTTTCTTTTTTAATATTTATTTTTCCACTCTAAAGAAAAACTTGCATATGCATTTTATATATTAGAAATGGATCAGCCTCAATAAAGCAAAGAATTTGAAGTTTTTGTATTTACATCTATATATCATGATGATGTCCTAAATAGTAAATTGACTTGTTGAAAATTATGGATACAATTACACAGATGCTTCCCATGTAACTAAATAATGAACCAAACACATTATCTAACATACATATATTAACTTGGATAATAAGCGCAACAATGCTTATGGCTAAATAGGTTTCTAAGTAATCATCAAAAACCAGTCAACACTTAGACAATCCCAATATCAATAACAATTAACAATTTCAAGCTGTTGTCAAGGCAACCTCCTTTTACCCTTTATTGTTAAAAGGAGGTTGCCTTGACAACAGTTTGACATTATTGATTGTTATTGATATTGGGATTGTCTAAGTGTTGACTGGTTTTGAATGATATATTAACTGTATTTCATTAATATTTGCAAATTATTGTTTTTTCATTGATGATAAAAGTAAACCATAGTGAAAATTAGTAAAAAGATGAGATATTTATAACTAGATAAGCAAATGTATGTTATTTTCAGATGTTACTTCAATTTTATAAGTTTTCATGAAAAGATTTAAAAATAAATTATTAATTAAATTAATGAAAATTTATATATAGAAAGTTATATAACAAAAGTTCTCCATTATTGTAAACCATTTTTTTAAAAATCTAATAGTAATCATGTAAACTGGGTATTTACATGAAATTATTGTTCTATTTAGTTAAACTGAATAGATACTTATTTCACTTTATTTACAATTCACTGGACTTGATAAGCTTATAATTGATATCAAATAGCTCAGAAGCAAGTATGAAAATTAACTTTAGTTTGAGATTATATAACTATCAAAGAAAATATGAAAGGAATAAGAAATAAGTAAAAGTATTTATGGCAATGTGTTCCAAAATGGGTTTCTCTTTTTTTCATTAACATGTTGTCCCAATTCAAAATATTAACTTATGATTTGCAAACATGGAATTATAGTAGATAGATCCATGGTAAAGAATCAATAAATATTTTTTTCATTTCTATATACTAACATTTTATATAATTTTAGCCAATGAAACCATAAGGCAACCTTTTAGATCAGATAAATAAATGAATTGTATAATGTTTTCAGAAAATCATATTATATTTTAAAGAAAATTAAGGTACTACATAAAAAAAACTAAGTAAAATAATTGCAAGGACTTGAAAGAATTTTAACAACTTTAAAGTCAATTTTTTTAATATAATACATTGAAAGTAAACACATGCTTTTTAAAAGAAAATATAATGATAACAATTTCTCTGTCAAAAATTTAACTGTTTTTTTTTACACCAATGGGATTGAAGGTACCAATTACACCAATGGGATTGAAGGTACCAATCTTTTCAAAATTTTCATGGATGCTTTCACTCATATCTATTAAATTTCGTTTGAGTCAATGAAAGCAAAATTAATAATACACACAACTTATTATTTGCATACAGATATAATTATGTTTGTCTAAGGACTAATATATATATATATATATATATATATATATAGTCCTTATATATACATATATATATATATAAACATATATATATATATATATATATATATGTTTATGTTCTGATATAAATGTATCTACTAACAGTTGCATGTCATAATAAGTTTTAGTTAAATTTACTTTTTAAAATTTGCATTTAGTCTTTTTTCTATAGGTTCAATTTAACTTTTTAATGTTTGATTAATTTGTAATATATAAAAGAAAAAAATATATTTTTATAACCACAAATCTAGCAGACATTAGTATATAAATAATATAGTCAGATATATAACTCTTAACTTAAATGCATTGAAATATTTTATGAAATATCTTTCAGTTTCCAAGCTGTGATACAAAAAATGAAGATTAGATTAATTTTCAGGTTTACATTTAGATGCATAAATAAAGAATATTATTGGCAACCATAAAATTTTAATTACCGTAGTTTCCCATGCAGCCTAACTCAAATTGATTTATATTCTACTTCGTAAAAAAAGTAATATTTGTTATTTATTTTAATAGTCTTAAAATTAAACTATCATATATTTAAGGTAATTTAAAGAGCACTGAATAATATCAAATATAGTTGAAAAATTTAATTTCTAAAATGTATTGTGATTATCAGTGAAATATTTCATATAAAAGCTGTTACTGAAATGAATAAAAACTAAATAATTTTTATTCAACTCTAAAGTTATATGGAGATATAAAAAGACTTTAACCACTGATGAGTATAACATTTGAATCAGTGAAAATATCCATGTTATTTTCTACAAATTGAATTATAATATAATTTACAAAGATAGTAGCATTTAACCCTCCTATACTGTGTCAGCTTCATTGTAAATTTTTAACACTTATTCTATATCACAATTCAATAAATTGGTCTTGATTTTTTATATATATATATATTGTAATGGTCACTGCCTGCATCTCTATATGCATTGAGCATGACATGCGTTTTCTAACATCGAGCAACAATTAAGAAATGTTCAAAGGCATCCAAAATATACATTACTATAATCATACCTTTGAAAGGTTCGTTTACTGCAACCTTTGTGTGCCACCTTAAGAAAGAGATTGCTCCCCTGCTTAAGGGATATGATCATGTAATTAATAAAGAGTTATAATCTCTTATATTTTCTTTTTTTATATATAAAATCAATAGAAAAGTGAATGCCTAACAAATGATTCCCGATCCCAGTAAGTTTAATCCCTGACTAGCTCAATCAACTCATGATCTCGGGATGGTGGTTTGTTGCTTCGTTAACAGAAAAGGTCAAACAATAACATCATTATCAAATACACAGCACAACACCATACTTTAAAATTAGATGTTAAATTTATTAAGCCCTCTATGAATATATAAATATTTACAGAATAAAGAAGAGAATAAACACACACATAAACGATATTACTTAAAATTCAAGCGTATAAATAAATTTTAAATGGTTTCATAAATGGAAAGGAATGGTCTGAAATTTTCCCCTGCTTACAATGTAAACTCAAAACTTGGAATAAATAACTTATATGAAAACAATGTGTATTGGCCATGGTATGTATGTGTTTCACAATAAAAAAATGACCCTCACCCTTCCACTTGTGGTAATCTATACTTTTGTTTAAGTTAAAATAATAATCTAGCCACGAGTTAATGATATTTGATCATGTGATGTTTAGTGGTTTAACAACAATCCTGCCTAATAGGATAGTGGTGACTATGGTTGTTAAAGAGCCAAAGACACCAAAATGTATGGGTACTGAATTGAGTTCAAACCCATATGACTATATAAGCTATTGAGCTTGGATTGAAAATATTAATAGTGTTTTCAATTTCATTCTCATAGTTTTGTAATTAAATAGAGTTAAAAGGTGGGTGCTGGAGGGTTGCATTAGATCCTAAGATCTAGGTGCAGTGCTCTCAGATCCAAGGCTCCTCACTGATGAAGGTCACAAGCCAGAAACTAGTCTGGGGATATTGGGTGAGAAGGCACTAGAAAGGGATTTTATGCACAAGCCTTCTGGCATCCATTGATTGCTCTTGTTAGCACAAGATGGCACTACTATATGGAGAGTGTTGTTTTGTTTTGAATTGTTTAATTTAACACTTTCTTACACACTTTTATTTCTTATGAAAACATACCTGCACTTAGCGGATGGAATAAATTTACTAGGGGAACAAACTCATACTAAACTATAATTGGAATCTTAAAAGTTCCA
This sequence comes from Epiperipatus broadwayi, assembly GCA_028023455.1. Lineage (NCBI taxonomy): Eukaryota > Metazoa > Onychophora > Udeonychophora > Euonychophora > Peripatidae > Epiperipatus > Epiperipatus broadwayi. The sequence goes on from JAQFVV010000304.1 coordinate 851,067, forward strand.
TAATATGAGTCCTGCCCATAGCGGACAATAATAATTATTTGGAACACTTTCTTACCCACTTTTATTCCTTATGAAAACAATCCTGCACTTAGCGGATGGAATAAATTTACTATTATTTCAAGGTGAAACACATACATCCAATGACCAAACCACCCAACTATTTCTATTTAACTATTTTGAAATATTTCATATTTACTTTCAATTTTCTTTTATAATTTATTTAGATACTCCAATGAATTATGTGTACCTTTACGTTAAAATTACAAACAAAATAAGACATAAAAAAATAGATATAAAAACATACATAATACTTCCCGAAGGCTTCGTTCTTCTCCGGGCTAGGATTTTGAGGGCGATATATATATATCTGCTATGCAGGTGATTACTTAACAGGGCTTCAATGGAGGTTGGCAAATTGTTCATAGCAGCTACACTTTAAGAAATAGAAAGTCACATTACTGGATGGCTATGTAGGTCTTCGAGCGGTGCAAATATACCGAACTTGGTTTCCTACTCCATGTTCATTGCTGTGTCACTAATAAATCTTGATTCCATTCCGTATTGCTTCCTTTCTTCATTATTTAATTGGGCAGTATTCTTTGTCACTTTGGTTAATACTTTTTGAAATATGTTCAGCTATTAATGACTCTTCCAGTTGTTCAGCATTCCGAATAAATAGGTTTTACACTCATAATTCTGCTTTTCCATCAGTACACTCCGAAAACTATACTGCTAACTCAAAGAGAATGGATAAGAGTGCCCGTGTGAGTATCAATGAATATAATCCAGCTAACTAATTAAATTTCACCTGACCAGCCTTTATATATCCCCCCCCCATTACAGGGTGTATTCTCTCATCCCCTCCACAAGTTATTGCTTTTACATTTCTGTTTTTAATTAAATTATTAATCCCTGTGTTTAATTACTTAAATCCAAACAATGGATTTAACTTTAGCTATCTCTTTGGAAACAAAATTTGTCTTGCGATAACTTTATCTTTTAATTAATTTCAGAATTTCACAGACCATTTAAATTCCAATCCCTTGATTTCTTTAAACAATAAAATAAAATTACATTTATTTAATTAAATAATTTTGAGTAGATGTCAAGCCGAATGACCACTGATACAATTTCTACATTTTTTTTCCAAAAACATTATACAATAAAAGAAAGAGGTCATTGGCTTGCCTGCTGTTATGAACAATAAGTTCTAAAAAAAAAAAAATTATAAAACTTAATTCAACTGTATACTTGTTGTCACATAAAAATTGTTTTTAAGTTTTCCAAAACGAATATTCAACAAGCAACAAAAAAAAAAATTTGAGAATCTAAAATAAAATCAAAAATCAAAATAAAACATGTTTACTGTTGGGTTATTTGCAAATACATTTCAGTTTCCTGCAATAATTTATTTAATCCCCTCATCATAAATAAAAATATATATATAGCATTTATTTATTAACAGCAAAATACATATTTACATGTGGTGTCCGCATTTGTTTATTTATAAGCGTATTATCACCATTCATCCTATTTATTTAAAATATATTGTGTGTTCAAGCAACATAGAAAATATACCTGCACAGACCACTCCTTTTATTATAATATGTACATTTGTTTGGGCGGCAACTATGCTTGCAGTGATCTTTGTGGCAGTCATTTCAAACAGACTGTCACAATACCCTCCTCCCTTAATGAGACTTCTAAATGGGTTAACCATTTAAAGTCTACATTAAATTACTTTTATCTATATATAATATTATTGATGAATCTACTATTTCATTACAATTTAAAAAGAAATATTAGTTTATATATTTGACTATGTACGAGTGTTATTAATAACGAAAATAAAAATGTTAAGGGATATACTAATTTATATTTAGCTATATACACTAATACTAAAGAATACACTAGTTTATTATATATTTAAAAAGAAATATTAGTTGATATTTGACTATATATACACAATTGTGTTATTAATAATGAAAATCATGATCTTAAAGAATATACTAATTTGTATCTAGCTATATGCAATAATACCAACGAATATACTAATTTATTATATATTTAAAAAGAAATATTAGTTTATATTTGACTATATACGAGTGTTATTAATACTGAATATAAAAATCTTAAGAGATATACTAATTTATATCTAATACTAAAGAATATACTACTTTATTATATATGTAAGAAAAATATTAGTTTATACTTAACTATATATATACAGTTGTGTCATTAATAACGAAAATCAAAATCTTAAAGAATATATACATACAAAAATACAAATCTATTAATCGTAATGTCCAATGATTGTCTGCATCGATATCCTAATTTTTACTCGGTCCTGGTCTAGGTGATGAAGATCTGTATCCCTTTCCTTTTCCGTATTTATATCCATTGTCATCACCGTTGCTTTCTGTACACTTAACATATGTTTCGGAACTTCGACTCCTATGTCTAGCCTTTCTATGCCAATACGTTTGTCTTTGACCACCTCCATTCCATTTTATGGAGTTTAAGCCGATGTTTTCTCGAGTCTTATCTTCTGGTTTATTTTGTTGACTCGTATCAGCTGCGTTCAGTATCTCTGCTACTTATTCTATCAAATTTTTTTTAAAGTACTTTTCTACACTGGTACGGTATTCTACTGGAGGCTCCCCTGTATGCCCTTTAACCACTCTTATGTTTAGAAATTGGTTGATGTTAGTAACATACATATATTTTTTATATCCCTGTACTAATTTTTCTTCTTCCCTATCTATATTGTTTTTATCCATTTTGTCTCTTTTCACTCTATTTATGTCAACACTGCTTTCTTCGCTCTCTATCTCACATATTTTTATCACTGTCTGTCTTTTTTCCTTTATAGCTTCCTGTTCTTACTTGTTGCTGCTAGCACTTGGCATTATAACCTGCTGTTCTATCTGCTGGTCTGTGTTTTCCATTTTTGCTACTTTAGTATCATTTCCTACCAGCTTCTCTATTTCATACATTTTGCTATTGCAGCTATTTTCTATCTCACTTATTTTTTCATCAATTCTTTCATGCATGCCCTCAAACTCTAGTCCTGTTGCATATCATCTATTTTCTATAGCTTCTGTACGTTTACTATTATCTAGCTCAAGATTATCATATTTTATTTCTACATTAGGGATTTTTATTTTTAATTCCTGTAATGTTTCATCTTTAACATTGTCTAGTCTTTGGGACATATTGTCCATCCTTTTCTCCATTTCCTTTTTTAAATCTTCTATTTGCCACGGTATTTTGGCTATTTCTTCTCTCAGTTCTTTCATAAAGCCTATCATTATATTTTTTTTTTTTTTTCTCCATTTTAGGTTCTATTCTATCTTGACTATAAAAATTTAATTATGCACACTTTTATATTTCACTCTTTACTATATCTCTATGCTAACTCAGTATTCTGTTTATTTATAACAAAGTATTCTGTTTATTTCTTTCTTTCTTATTAAATCTCAATGATAACAAAGTATTCTATTTATGTATTTCACTCTTTTATTAAATCTCGGTACATTCGCACTTAGCTCACCCTAATTTGTTTGCCATCTATATATATCTAGTATATGTTAATTTATTTATTACTTTTTTTTTATTTTCAATTGTAGCTTGCTATCTGCCCAAACCTCTCCTATTAAAAAAAAATAAAAATTTTTATTTCATTTATTATTTATATAACACGGCTGTGACCTTCACTATTAACTTATGTGCATACGAATTGCATTGTGCCCAATAACACGTTGGTTGCCATTTTTATTGTAATGGTCCCTGCCTGCTTCTCTATATGCATTGAGCATGATATGCATTTTCTAACATCGAGCAGCAATTAAGAAATGTTCAAAGGCATCCAAAATATACATTACTATAATCATACCTTTGAAAGGTTCATTTACTGCAACCTTTGCATGCCACCTTAAGAAAGAGATTGCTCCCCTGCTTAAGGGATACGATCATGTAATTAATAAAGAGTTATAATCTCTTATATTTTCTTTTTTATATATATAAAATCAATAGAAAAGTGAATGCCTAATGAATGATTCCCAATCCCGGTAAGTTTAATCCCTGACTAGCTCAATCAACTCATGATCTCAGGATGGTGGTTTGTTGCTTCATTAACAGAAAAGGTCAAACAATAATATTATTATCAAATACACAGCACAACACCATACTTTAAAATTAGATGTTAATTTTATTAAGCCCTCTATGAATATATAAATATTTACAGAATAAAGAAGAGAATAAACACACACATAAACAATATTAATTAAAATTCAAGCATATAAATAAATTTTAAATGGTTTCATAAATGGGAAAGGAATGGTCTGAAATTCTCCCCTGCTTACAATGTAAACTCAAAACTTGGAATAAATTACTTATATGAAAACAATGAGTATTGGCCATGGTATGTACGTGTTTCATAATAAAAAAATTACCCTCACCCTTTCACTTGTGGTGATCTATACTTTTGTTTAAGTTAAAATAATAATATAGCCATGAGTTAATGATATTTGAATCTTAAATGTTCCATAATATGAGTCCTGCATGTGGCGAACAATAATAATTATTTGGAACACTTTCTTACACACTTTTATTTCTTATGAAAACAATCCTGCACTTAGCGGATGGAATAAATTTACTAGGGGAACAAACTCATGCTAAACTACAATTTGAATCTTAAAAGTTCCATAATATGAGTCCTGCCCATAGCGGACAATAATAATTATTTGGAACACTTTCTTACCCACTTTTATTCCTTATGAAAAACAATCCTGCACTTAGCAGATGGAATAAATTTACTATTATTTCAAGGTGAAACACATACATCCAATGATCAAACCACACAACTATTTCTATTTAACTATTTTGAAATATTTCATATTTACTTTCTCTTTTCTTTTATAATTTATTTAGATACTCCAATGAATTACATGTACCTTTACGTTAAAATTACAAACAAAATATTTATAACTGAATTGTGCAATTCATTGGTTCATTTAATAATAGCAATATTAGTAAAATAATGAATTACTCATCATAAGACATAAAAAAAATAGATATAAAAATATACATAATACTTCCCGAAGGCTTCGTTCTTCTCTGGGCTAGGATTTTGAGGGCGATATATATCTGCTGTGCAGGTGATTACTTAACAGGGCTTCAGTGGAGGTTGGAAAATTGTCCATAGCAGCTACACTTTAAGAAATAGAAAGTCACATTACTGGACGGCTATGTAGGTCTTCGAGCAGTGCAAATATACCGAACTTGGTTTCTTACTCCATGTTCATTGCTGTGTCACTAATAAATCTTGATTCCATTCCATATTGCTTCCTTTCTTCATTATTTAATGGGGCAGTATTCTTTCTCACTTCGGTTAATACTTTTTGAAATACTTTCAGCTATTAATGACTCTTCCAGTTGTTCAGCATTCCAAATAAAGAGGTTTTACACTCATAATTCTGCTTTTCCATCAGTACACTCCGAAAACAATACTGCTAACTCAAAGAAAATGGATAAAAGTGCCCGTGTGAGTATCAATGAATATAATCCAGCTAACTAATTAAATTTCACCTGACCAGCCTTTATATATCCTCCCCCATTACAGGGAGTATTCTCTCATCCTCTCCACAAGTTATTGCTTTTACATTTCTGTTTTTAATTAAATTATTAATCCCTGTTTTTAATTACTTAAATCCAAACAATGGATTTAACTTTAGCTACCTCTTTGGAAACAAAATTTGTCTTACGATAACTTTATTTTTTAATTAATTTCAGAATTTCACAGACCATTTAAATTCCAATCCCTTGATTTCTTTAAACAATAAATAAAATTACATTTATTTAATTAAATAATTTTGAGTAGGTGTCAAGCCAAATGACCACTGATACAATTTCTACATTTTTTTCCCAAAAACATTATACAATAAAAGAAAGAGGTCATTGGCTTGCCTGCGGTCATGAACATTAAGTTATAAAAAAAATATATATATATATAAAACTTAATTAAACTGTATACTTGTTGTCACATAAAAATTGTTTTTAAGTTTTCCAAAAAAATATTCAACAAGCAACAAAAAAAAAAAAAAATACAACATTTGAGAATCTAAAATAAAATCAAAAATCAAAATAAAACATGTTTACTGTTGGGTTATTTGCAAATACATTTCAGTTTCCTGCAATAATTTCTTTAATCCCCTCATCATAAATAAATAAATATATATATATCATTTATTTATTAACAACAAAATACATATTTACATGTGGTGTCCGCATTTGTTTATTTATAAGCGTATTATCACCATTCATCCTATTTATTTACAATATATTGTGTGTGCAAGCAACAGAAAAAATATACCTGCACAGATTACTCCTTTTATTATAATATGTACATTTGTTTGGGCGGCAAATATGCCTGCAGTGATCTTTGTGGCAGTCATTTCAAACTGACTGTCACAATACCCCCCTCCCTTAATGAGACTTCTAAATGGGTTAACCATTTAAAGTCTACATTAAATTACTTTTATCTATATATAATATTATTGATGAATCTACTAGTTCATTACAATTTAAAAAGAAATATTAGTTTTTATATTTGACTATGTATGAGTGTTTTTGATAACGAAAATAAAAATGTTAAGGGATATACTAATTTATATTTAGCTATATACACTAATACTAAAGAATACACTAGTTTATTATATATTTAAACAGAAATATTAGTTGATATTTGACTATATATACACAGTTGTGTTATTAATAATGAAAATCATGATCTTAAAGAATATACTAATTTGTATCTAGCTATATGCAATAATACCAAAGAATATACTAATTTATTATATATTTAAAAAGAAATATTAGTTTATATTTGACTATATACGAGTGGCTGCAGAAAGGAGTTTGCTATTAACTGAAAGGAGACCTTTGATTCCTCTTGGAGGCCTTAAAGGAACCGAGCAGGGCAAATTCCTAATGTCCACTCCATACGTTCATGTCATTGCAGCTGTTATTACTATGTTATTATTCATATAGCATACGAACATGGATGGGCTGCTAACCAACATGCATTAGCCAGCATGGTGAGTTTATTGGCTTTTTACCTCTGAGTTTAAAATCAAGAAATACCATGGTCTTTCTTCTCAGTGCCTGATAAGGCAGAATGAGTGTTTGTGTAAATGATAAATATTTTTCCAATACATATATACACTTATGACAGACAAAAATAAAGCATGGCCCTTATTCCCAGGAGGCTGTAAAGTCACCAACCAAGGTGGCGGTTGGTGGCCGAAGGTGGAGGGTGCTAAGAATACCCTGATTGCGGACCCAGGCTGCCATTTGATGACTACTTTTTATTTAGGTACTTACAACTGCAAATCACTGTCAAATGAAGGAAGATTGCAAGAATTGGAAGAAGAACTGTCTTATATTAAATGGGACATTATTGGACTTTGTGAAGTTAGAAGAAAAGGAGAAGAAACAATTGATTTAAAAAGTGGACATATACTCTATTATAAAAGCACACATATTGAAAATACAAGTGGAGTAGGATTCATTATAAATAAAAAGTGGAAGAACAATATTGTGGAGATTAATGGTGTATCGAACAGAGTGGCAAGATTAGTTATACAACTTAATAGCAGATACCAAATGCAGATAATTCAGGTTTATGCCCCAACAAGTTCTCATAGTGATGAAGTAGTAGAAGATTTTTATATGGATGTACAAAAGGCTTTTGATCAGAGTAAACAACATTTTAAAATTGTTATGGGAGACTTTAATGCTAGAATTGGTAAACAAATGAAAGATGAAATTCATGTAGGTAATTTTGGTTATGGTAATAGAAATGAGAGAGGACATAGACTTGTGGAGTTTTCAGAAAAAGAAAAACTTTATATTATGAATTCATTTTTTGAGAAAAATGTTAAAAGAAAATGGACATGGAAGCATCCAAATGAAGGTACAGTAGAATTGGATTATATTTTGACTAACAGAAAATACATATTTCAAGATTGTAATGTTCTTAATAAATTTAAACAGGAAGTGATCATCGATTAGTAAGGTGTAAGTTACCTGTTAATGTAAAACTAGAGAGACAAAAATTATTAAGAAAAACAATATTTACAGTTGATATTTCTAATCTTCAGAAACATTCTAATGAATTTAAATTAGAACTTACAAATAGGTTTCAAATGTTAGGAGATTTTGAACATGATTCAGATTTGAATGAAATTAATATGAAAATAACTGATACACTTTTAAAAACTGCAACAAACATAGCTGGTAGAAACAAGCAGCAGTTGACTAACAAAATTTCTACTGAGACTAGAGAATTTATGAAGAAAAGAAGAAATATGAAGATATACAAAAATGATGTATTAAAAAGAATTGAATATCTTGAATTTTGTAAAATGGTACGGAAAAGAGTTGAAAATGATATAAGAAAGTATAACTGTGAAATAGCAAGGAAAGCTGTAGAAGAAAATAAAAGTTTCAAAAATGTTAAACAACATTTTGGGATTGGTAGGAAATTTATATCTGCATTAAGAAAAAAAGATGGAATTATTACTAAAAAGAGAGATGAGATCATGAAATTGGTAGAATATTTTTATCAAGAATTATATAGTAATAAAGAACAAGTACCTCCTATATCTATTACATCTTCCGAATTGCCCAGAATTTTAAATAAAGAAGTGAGACATGCAATTAAGTGTATGAAGAAAGTAAAGGCTCCAGGAAATGTTGGAATTATAATTGATATATTAAAAGAAGCAGGTGAAGAAATAGAAACAATTTTAGCAAAGTTATATACCAAATGTCTAAATGATAAAGATGTACCGGAAGATTGGAAGAATGCAGTAATAATATTAATATTTAAAAATGGTGATAAAGAAGATATTAGAAATTACAGACCTATCAGCCTTTTATCAGTTTTATATAATTTTTTTACCAAGATAATTACAACTCGTCTACAGAGAACTTTGGATTTCCACCAACCAAGAGAATAAGCTGGATTTAAAAGTGGTTTTAGTACAATAGATCATATCCAGGTATTGAGAGAAGTCAGAGAATGGATAAACAAATATGAGTTGTCATTTTGTTTTGGATTTGTAGATTATGAAAAGGCATTCGATTCTATACACATTTCTTCAGTGATTAAAGCATTGGATCATCAAGGTATAGATCCATGATATTGTCATATTTTAAAGAATATTTATAAAAATGCAACAGCAACAATTAGATTACATAATGATACTGGAAAAATCAACATTGAGAAAGTTGTAAGACAAGGTGACTCCATATCTCCAAAACTCTTTACAGCAGTGCTGCAATAAGTATTTTGTGGATTAAAATGGGAAACTAAAGGAGTGAAAGTAAATAGAGAGCATTTAAGTCATTTAGATTTCGCAGATGATGTAGTTGTTTTTGCAAATAATGCTTCAGAGCTGCAGGAAATGTTGCAGGAGTTAGCAGATGAAAGTAGAAAAGTAGGACTAAAGATAAATGTTAAAAAGACTAAAGTAATGTTTAATCGATTTGCTCAAAATATGAAAATAAAGATTGATTATGAAGAATTAGAAGAAGTTAACAGTTACAAATACCTTGGTCAGATTATTAATACAGATGAAAACATAATGGAGGAAATTAATCATAGAATTAATCTTGGTTGGAGTGCTTTTGGTAGAAATAACTTGATACTAAAAGGAAATGTGCCTATGTGTTTGAAAATGATGTTTTTTAACAAATGTGTTTTACCAGTTCTTACTTATGGATCTGAGACTTGGACACTTAATAGAAGAGCAATACAAAGACTTCAGACCACTCAAAGGAGTATAGAGAGATGTATGTTGGGAGTAAGAAGAAGAGATCAAAAACGCAATGTATGGGTAAGACAACAAACAGGTGTTACTGACCTTATTGAAAAAATTAAAAGATTGAAATGGAGTTGGGCTGGACATATTGCTAGAAGAGATGATAATAGATGGACAATTGAAAGTTTAAACCGGATTCCAAGAGATTGTAAAAGACCCAGAAAGAAACCACATGTGAGATGAATGGTTGAAATAAGAAAATGTGCAGGGGCGTTGTGGAGAAGAGAAGCTAAAAATTGGAGAAGATAGATTAAACTTGGAGAGACCTTCATCCTGCAGTGGATTGATAATGGTTGATGATAATGATGATGATGATATATGAGTGTTATTAATACTGAAAATAAAAATCTAAAGAGATATACTAATTTATATCTAATACTAAAGAATATACTAGTTTATTATATATGTAAAAAAATATTAGTTTATACTTAACTATATATATACAGTTGTGTCATTAATAACGAAAATCAAAATCATAAAGAATATATACATAGAAAAATACAAATCTATTAATCGTAATGTCCAATGATTGTCTACATCGATATCCTAATTTTTACTCGGTCCTGGTCTAGGTGACGAAGATCTGTATCCCTTTCCTTTTCCGTATTTATGTCCATTGTCATCACCGTTGCTTTCTGTACACTTAACATATGTTTCGGGACTTTGACTCCTATGCCTAGCCTTTCTATGCCAATCCGTTTGTCTTTGACCACCTCCATTCCATTTTATGGAGTTTAAGCTGATGTTTTCTCGAGTCTTATCTACTGGTTTATTTTGTTGACTCGTATCAGCTGCGTTCAGTATCTCTGCTACTTATTCTATCAAATTTATTTTAAAGTACTTTTCTACACTGGTAGGTATTCTACTGGAGCATTCCCTGTCTGCCCTTTAACCACTCTTATGTTTAGAAATTGATTGATGTTAGTAACATACATATAATTTTTATATCCCTGTACTAATTTTTCTTCTTCCCTATCTATATTATTATTCATTTTATCTCTTTTCACTCTATTTATGTCAACACTGCTTACTTCGCTCTCTATCTCACATATTTTTATCACTGTCTGTCTTTTTTCTTTTATAGCTTCCTGTTCTTAATTGTTGCTGCTAGCACTTGGCATTATAACCTGCTGTTCTATCTGCTGGTCTGTGTTTTTCATTTTTGCTACTTTAGTATCATTTCCTACCAGCTTCTCTATTTCATACATTTTGCTATTGCAGCTATTTTCTATCTCACTTATTTTTTCATCAATTCTTTCATGCATGCCCTCAAATCTAGTCCTGTTGCATATTGTCTATTTTCTATAGCTTCTCTACGTTTACTATTAACTAGCTCAAGATTATCATATTTTATTTCTACATTAAGGTATTTTTATTTTTAATTCCTGTAATGTTTCATCTTTAACATTGTCTAGTCTTTGGGACATATCCTCCATCCTTTTCCCCATTTCCTTTTTTAAATCTTCTAGTGGTATTTTGGCTATTTCTTCTCTCAGTTCTTTCATAAAGTCTATCATTATATTCATTAATTTTGTTCTCCATTTTAGGTTCTATTCTATCTTGAGTATAAAAATTTAATTATCCACACTTTTATATTTCACTCTTTACTATATATTTATGCTAACTCAGTATTCTGTTTATTTATCACAAAGTATTCTGTTTATTTATTTCTTTCTTATTAAATCTCAACGATAAAGTATTTTATTTATGTATTTCACTCTTTTATTAAATCTCGGTACATTCGCACTTAGCTCACCCTAATTTGTTTGCCATCTATATATATTAGTATATGTTAATTGATTTATTACTTTTTTTTATTCTAAATTGTACATTGCTATCTGCCCAAACCTCTCCTATTAAAAAAAAATAATATTTTTTTATTTCATTTATTATTTATATAACACTGCTGTGACCTCCACTATTAACTTATGTGCATACGAATTGCATTGTGCCCAATAACATGTTGGTTGCCATTTTTACTGCAACAGTCCCTGCCTGCTTCTCTATATGCATTGAGCATGATATGCATATATCTAACATCGAGCAGCAATTAATAAATGTTCAAAGGCATCCAAAATATACATTACTATAATCATACCTTTGAAAGGTTCATTTACTGCAACCTTTGCATGCCACCTTAAGAAAGAGATTGCTCCCCTGCTTAAGGGATATGATCATGTAATTAATAAAAAGTTATAATCTCTTATATTTTCTTATATATATATAAAATCAATAGAAAAGTGAATGCCTAACGAATGATTCCCAATCCCGGTAAGTTTAATCCCTGACTAGCTCAATCAACTCATGATCTCAGGATGGTGGTTTGTTGCTTCGTTAACAGAAAAGGTCAAACAATAATATCATTATCAAATACACAGCACAACACCATAGTTTAAAATTAGATGTTAATTTTATTAAGCCCTCTATGAATATATAAATATTTTCAGAATAAAGAAGAAAATAAACACACCCATAAACAATATTAATTAAAATTCAAGCATATAAATAAATTTTAAATCGTTTCACAAATGGGAAAGGAATGGTCTGAAATTCCCACCTGCTTACAATGTAAACTCAAAACTTGGAATAAATTACTTATATGAAAACAATTTGTATTGGCCATGGTATGTACGTGTTTCATAATAAAAAAATGACCCTCACCCTTCCACTTGTGGTGATCTATACTTTTGTTTAAGTTAAAATAATAATATAGCCACGAGTTAATGATATTTGAATCTTAAATGTTTCATAATATTAGTCCTGCATGTGGCGGACAATAATAATTATTTGGAACACTTTCTTACACACTTTTATTTCTTATGAAAACAATCCTGCACTTAGCGGATGGAATAAATTTACTAGGGGAACAAACTCATGCTAAACTACAATTTGAATCTTAAAAGTTTCATAATATGAGTCCTGACCATAGCGGACAATAATAATTATTTGGAACACTTTCTTACCCACTTTTATTCCTTATGAAAACAATCCTGCACTTAGCGGATGGAATTAATTTACTATTATTTCAAGGTGAAACACATACATCCAATGACCAAACCCCCAACTATTTCTATTTAACTATTTTGAAATATTTCATATTTACTTTCTCTTTTCTTTTATAATTTATTTAGATACTACAATGAATTATGTGTACCTTTAGGTTAAAATTACAAATGAAATATTTATAACTGAATTACGCAATTCATTGGTTCATTTAATAATAGCAATATTAGTAAAATAACAGAATTACTCATCATAAGACATAAAAAAATAGATATAAAAACATACATAATACTTCCCGAAGGCTTCGTTCTTCTCCAGGCTAGGATTTTGAGGGTGATATATATATATATATCTGCTGTGCAGGTGATTACTTAACAGGGCTTCAATGGAGGTTAGAAAATTGTCCATAGCAGCTACACTTTAAGAAATAGAAAGTCACATCACTGGATGGCTATGTAGGTCTTCGAGTGTTGCAAATGTACCAAACTTGGTTTCCTACTCCATGTTCATTGCTGTGTCACTAATAAATCTTGATTCCATTCCGTATTGCTTCCTTTCTTCTTTATTTAATTGGGCAGTATTCTTTCTCCCTTTGGTTAATACTTTTTGAAATACGTTCACCTATTAATGACACTTCCACTTGTTCAACATTCCGAATAAATAGTTTTTACATTCATAATTCTGCTTTTCCATCAGTACACTCTGAAAACTATACTGCTAACTCAAAGACACTGGGTAAAAGTGCCCGTGTGAGTATCAACGAAAATAACCCTGTTAACTAATTAAATTTCACCTGACCAGCCTTTATATAGCCCCCCCCCCATTACAGGGTTATTCTCTCATCCCCTCCACAAGTTATTGCTTTTACATTTTTGTTTTTAATTAAATTATTAATCCCTGTTTTTAATTACTTAAATCCAAATAATGGATTTAACTTTAGCTATCTCTTTGGAAACAAAATTTGTCTTGCGATAACTTTATCTTTTAATTAATTTCAGAATTTCACAGACCATTTAATTTCCAATCCCTTGATTTCTTTAAACAATAAAGTAAAATTACATTTATTTAATTAAATAATTTTGAGTAGGTGTCAAGGCGAATGACCACTGATACAATTTCTACATTTTTCCCAAAATCATTATACAATAAAAGAAAGAGGTCATTGGCTTGCCTGCGGTCATGAACATTAAGTTCTAGAAAAAAAATTATGAAACTTAATTAAACTGTATACTTGTTGTTACATAAAAATTGTTTTTAAGTTTTCCAAAAAGAATATTCAACAAGCAACAGGAAAAAAAATACAACATTTGAGAATCTAAAATAAAATCAAAAATCAAAATAAAACATGTTTACTGTTGGGTTATTTGCAAATACATTTCAGTTTCCTGCAATAATTTCTTTAATCCCCACATCATAAATAAAAAAATATATATAGCATTTATTTATTAACAGCAAAATACATATTTACCTGTGGTGTCCACATTTGTTTATTTATAAGTGTATTATTACCATTCATTTTATTTATTTAAAATATATTGTGTGTGTAAGCAACAAAGAAAATATACCTGCACAGACCACTCCTTTTATTATAATATGTACATTTGTTTGGGCTGCAACTATGCTTGCAGCCATCTTTATGGCAGTCATTTCAGACTGACTGTCACAATATATATATATTATAATGGGATGACCTATTTGATAGCCTTAGTTGAGGCACCAAATATAACGGAATGGAATTTAATCATCCCAGTTGATATACCAAATATAATAGAATCGATTATATTTAATGCTTGGAAATCATTAACTTAATGCTTCATAGTTAGGTTCACCAAATATAATAAAATGGATTATATTTAAAATCTAAGTTGTATATATGGGGATGATTAAATTCCTTAGAAAGAGGATATGCATTTCACTACAATCGGACTTTGGGTCTTCAGGTAGAATGCTAGAAATGAATCAATGAAATACTAAGTCCATGATTATATCTATCTTTTTTATGCTAGCTCAATAATCTTTAAATAAGTTTTAATATAATTTAGACTAGTTCATCCATCTTTCATCCCTCTTTCAGTCACCATTATGCCATGATATTCAAACTCATAAAGAATTTGCAATTAGCTCTCTTCAGGGAAAATCCAAAACAAGTTATTATTTATATGCCTTTATATAAGCATTAATTACAATTGATATTCATATGATATTTATAATACTAGCATATATATAATATAATTCAATAACGATTAGACAAAGAGATCAAGTTAATAAATCAATATTTAATAAATAATAAAAAATATAATATAATAGATAATAAAATATTAATAAATAAATACGGATGAATTTTATCATTTTAAAAATATTAATAAATAATATTTTTATTTAATACCCTATGATAAAACTCAATACTATAATAAACTTTCAAAAATTAAAGAAAATAGTTTAAATTAACAGATGTATAAAAACAATATCTGGGTTCAAAAATTAATAATTTATGTAACTTATTAATTTATTTACCGTTCTTATTTATATGTTTCATAATTACCAATATATAAGTACTATTTGCAATTGTATAACTTATATATTATATGTATTTTTGATAAATAAAGTACATTAAACTTTTACAATATTACGTAGTAAATACAATATAATTCTGTTTAAGATATCTGTCAAATAATAACTATTCTTTATATCCCTCATCTAATTTGATGAATTATGTCAAGTCTTCAATTAATTATATATAATAATAAATATAATTTTCCTATTAAGATATAATGATGCGATGCCAAATTTGAAATAAAGATAATAATAATAATAAACATATTAAAATAATATAAGCATTATTATAATATATATATATATAAATAAATAATAAAGAAAACTTATTTATAATAGAGTTGAGAGTAGATATTGAAGTCTATAGTTCATCATCCTAATGAAGATCTTTTACGAAGTATATTAATCCATTGGTATAATGATGATTTTATTTATCCTTAAACGATAAACTGTTAATAATATCCAATGATTTGATTAATATGAAATAAAATAAATATTCTTTGATTGTAGATGTTCTTAATCTTCATTTTTCTATTATCATTAGACGTTCTATATATCCAATATTTCAAAATATTTTAAAATAGCATGCAATGTTGGTTTCAAAACCTTTACGATAAAAAGCTGTTTTACTCAAAACACATTGTTTTATCCTATATATGTATAATTATCTTAAATTTATATATATCCGAAGAATAACGTAAGTGTTAAAACAACGTAGTTTCCAAAAAACTTAAACAGACATTCTTTTCTTTTGTATTGCTATTCCTTTAAGATTTAATAGAAAATTAAAATATTTTCCTTGCAGACTTTTAATCCACAGATTATCTTAATTTGGAAAAGTTAATATTTAAATTCCAATCGTTGAACAGTAGTATTGATAAAAGAAAAAGTTATTTAAAGAGAAATGATTTTCTTTTCTTCTCCTTAATAACAAGAGAACGAATCAATCTGCTCGTGTGTTATTACAAGTTCATGCTTAACTCAACTATCAATTGTTCCGTTGACATTAAGATTTAATAATAAAATAAAAAAATATAAAAGTATTTATTCTTAACTTCAAATCTGGCATTTTACTCAAAAGCTTAAGGTATGTATTATTTAAAACTCAAATGTATATATATATATATCATCATTATCAACCATTATCAATACACTGCAGGATGAAGGTCTCTCCAAGTTTAATCCATCTTCTCCGATCTTTAGCTTCTCTTCTCCACATCACCCCTACACATTTTCTTATTTCATCCATCCATCTTACATGTGGTCTCCTTCTGGGACTTTTACAATCTCTTGGAATCCAGTTTAAAATTTCAATTGTCCATCTATTATCATCTCTTCTAGCAATATGTCCACCCCAACTCCACTTCAATCTTTTAATTTTTTCAATGAGGTCAGTAACACCTGTTTGTTCTCTTACCCATACATTGCGTTTTTGATCTCTTCTTGTTACTCCCAACATACATCTTTCCATACTTCTTTGAGTGGTCTGAAGTCTCTGTATTGATCTTCTATTAAGTGTCCAAGTCTCAGATCCATAAGTAAGAACTGGTAAAACACATTTGTTAAAAACCTTTCTTTTCAAACACATAGGCATATTTCCTTTTAATATCAAGTTATTTCTACCAAAAGCATTCCAACCAAGTTTAATTCTATGATTAATTTCCTCTATTATGTTTCCATCTGTATTAATAATCTGACCAAGGTATTTGTAACTCTTAACTTCTTCTAATTCATCATAATCAATCTTTATTTTCATATTTTGAGCAAATTGATTAAACATTACTTTAGTCTTTTTAACATTTATCTTTAGTCCTACTTTCCTACTTTCATCTGATAACTCCTGCAACATTTCCTGCAGCTCGGAAGCATTATTTGCAAAAACAACTACATCATCTGCAAAATCTAAATGACTTAAATAATCTCCATTTACTTTCACTCCTTTAGTTTCCCATTTTAATCCACAAAATACTTCTTGCAGCACTGCTGTAAAAAGTTTTGGAGATATGGAGTCACCTTGTCTTACACCTTTCTCAATGTTGACTTTCCCAGTATCATTATGTAATCTAATTGTTGCTGTTGCATTTTTATAAATATTCTTTAAAATATGACAATATCCTGGATCTATACCTTGATGATCCAATGGTTTAATCACTGAAGAAATGTTTATATAATCAAATGCCTTTTCATAATCTACAAATCCAAAACATAATGACAACTCATATTCATTTGTCCTTTCTATAACTTCTCTCAATACTTGAATATGATCTACTGTACTAAAACCACTTTTAAATCCAGCTTGTTCTTTTGGTTGGTGAAAATCCAAGGTTCTCTGTAGATGAGTTGTAATTATCTTGGTAAAAATTTTATATAAAACTGATAAAAGGATGATAGGTCTGTAATTTCTAATATCTTCTTTATCACCTTTTTTAAATATTAATATTATTACTGCATTCTTCCAATCATCCGGTACATCTTTATCATTTAGACATTTGGTATATAACTTTGCTAATATTTTTTCTGTTTCTTCACCTGCTTCTTTTAATATATCAATTATAATTCCATCATTACCTGGAGCCTTTCCTTTTTTCATACATTTAATTGCATTTCTCACTTCTTCATTTAAAATTCTGGACAATTCAGAAGATGTAATAGATATAGGAGGTACTTGTTATTTATTACTATATAATTATTGATAAAAATCTTCTACCAATTTCATAATGTCATCCCTCTTTTTAGTAATAATTCCATCTTTTTTCCTTATTGCAGATATAAATTTCCTACCAATACCAAAATGTTGTTTTACATTCTTAAGACTTTTATTTTCTTCTACAGCTTTTCTTGCTAGTTCACAGTTATACTTTCTCATATCATTTTCAACTCTTTTCCGCACCATTTTACAAAATTCGAGATATTCAATTCTTTTTAATGCATCATTCTTGCATATCTTCATATTCCTTCTTTTCTTCATAAGTTCTCTAGTCTCAGTAGAAATTTTATTAGTCAATTGCTGCTTTTTTCTACCAGCTATTTTGTTGCAGTTTTTAAAAGTGTATCAGTTATTTTCATATTAATTTCATTCAAATCTGAATCATGTTCAAAATCTACTAATACTTGAAACCGATTTGCAAGTTCTAATTTAAATTCATTAGAATGTTTCTGAAGATTAGGAAAATCAACTGTAAATATAGTTTTTTCTTAATAATTTTTGTCTCTCTAGTTTTACATTAACATGTATCTTACCCCTTACTAATCGATGATCACTTCCTGTGTTAAATTTATTAAGAACATTACAATCTCGAAATATGTATTTCCTGTTAGTCAAAATATAATCCAATTCAGCTGTCCCTTCATTTGGATGCTTCCATGTCCATTTCCTTCTAACATTTTTCTCAAAAAAAGAATTCATAATATAAAGTTTTTCCTTCTCTGCAAAGTCTACAAGTCTATGTCCTCTCTCATTTCTATTACCATAACCAAAATTACCTACAACACTTTCATCTTTCATTTGTTTACCAATTCTAGCATTAAAATCTCCCATAACAATTTTAAAATGTTGTTTACTCTGATCAAAAGCCTTTTGTACATCCATATAAAAATCTTCTACTACTTCATCACTGTGAGAACTTGTTGGGGCATAAACCTGAATTATCTGCATTTGATATCTGCTATTAAGTTGTATAACTAATCTTGCCACTCTGTCTGATACACCATCAATCTCCACAATATTGTTCTTCCACTTTTTATTTATAATGAATCCTACTCCACTTGTATTTCCAATATTTGTGCCTTTATAATAGAGCATAGGTCCACTTTTTAAATCAATTGTCTCTTCACCTTTTCTTCTAACTTCACAAAGTCCAATAATATCCCATTTAATATAAGAGAGTTCTTCTTCTAATTCTTGCAATCTTCCTTCACTTGAAAGTGATCTGCAGTTGTAAGTACCTAAATAAAAAGTCGTCATCAAATGGCAGCCTGGGTCCGCCTCCAGGATATTCTTAGCACCCTCCACCTTCGGCCACCAACCGCTTCCTTGGTTGGTGACTTTACAGCCTCCTGGGATTAAGGGCCATGCTTTATTTTTGTCTGTCATAATTGTATAATTGGGAAAAATCTTTATCATTTACACAAACATTCATTCTGTCTTATCAGGCACTGAGAATAAAGACCATGGTGGTTCTTGATCTTAAACTCAGTGGTAAAAAGCCAATAAACTCACCACACTGGCTAATGCGTGTTGGTGAGCAGCCCATCCATGTTCGTATACTATATGAATAAACATATAATAATAACAGCTGCAACGACAAGAACGTATGGAGTGGACATTAGGAATTTGCCCTGCTCGGTTCCTTTAAGGCCTCCAAGAGGAATCAAAGGGTCTCCTTTCAGTTAATAGCAAACTCCTTTATGCAGCCATATATATATATATATATATATATAACTATAAATGTATATATATATATGTATACATAATAAAATAGTCAAATAAAAAATTATATTTATAAATAATTTCCTAAGAGATAAAACATGTTAGACCAATAATAATAACTGTAAGTTACTATTATAATATATATATTGTAATGAATGTAATATTTGTATTTTAATCATAACTGTAAGTTACTATTATAATATATATATTGTAATGAATGTGATATTTGTATTTTAATCAATGGAAAATTTTTTGGCGTATGTGTAACTGAATAAAATCAAATAATTTTCACATCATTTTTATATGAACTCTCTCACTTAAAGTTGAGATGTTTTCTATCTACAGTAAAATATATTATAAAATGGTAAATATTGCTTTATAAGAAATATATGTAATAAATAATGATTGCAGTGAAGTTAATCTCAGCAGAAAAAAATATGAAACTAGTCAAGATGGATGTGGAAATGAAGATGGGAACATTCAAAATTACTTAAGAATGAAATTTATTTGCAAAGAAACAAAAATCTGTATGTAATTTAATACAGTGTACAGGCTTACATACACCAGCACATATAATGTAATATATGGGATTCAAACTCAGACTATCCCATGAACCTCAACTATCCATGCCATCTCATATTGCTGACACACCTCATCACACACATGTTGAAAAGTTAAATAATCACCAATATTCATATTTCATGCTAAACCAGCAATAATCAGTTGGTCCAGATTACCATCTCCACACATATATATATATAATAAGTGTTCAGCTTTATACTAAGATAGCCAATATTCATACTTTAATGGACATGCTTCAAACTACTCCAACACACAACTTGTCATCCATCCATTTCACTAAAAACTGATCATTAAACATTCAAAGCCTATGTTAGTGCCAAGGTTATCATCCTACTCATGTTGACGTTAGTGATTCTGACCCCGCATGTAATGGAGAATAATCCTTTTTACATACGTATGCAAGGGATGGGCTGACCTTTAACACACTATGTTTCAATATATAATGTAATGCACTGTACAGGTTTACACACACCTGCACATATAATGTAATATATATGGGATTTGAGCTCAGACTTTCACATGACTCTCAACTCTCCATGCCATCTCGTATTGCTGATCCACCTGATCACACACATGTTGAAAAGATAAATAATTACCAATATTTGTATTTCATGTTAAACCAGCAATCATCAGTTGGTTTAGATTACCATCTCCATACATATATACAATCAGTACCCAGCTTTATATTACGATAGCGAAATTTCATACTTTAATTGGAAAGATTCAAACTACACCAAGCCACAAAGTCTTTATGGTAATGCAGTGTGGAAAAATTTTGTTATACTAATTATAGTTGTGGTAATATATATATAACTATGAGAGAAATATATAAAAAAAAAATAAGGCTAAAAGTAGATTTTACATTTTTAAATACGGTGAAAATAAAATCATCTCCTTTTTTATTATATGAATGAATGCAGTAGACAAACATGATTTAATTTTAATGATAATATGATCATAGACAATCTCTCATAGATTTTTCAAATTTAATAATATTAATGTAATTACGGAATAAAACAATTATTATTATGACCATAAATTCAAAGTTTAAAATGTATTTTTTATTGTTTTCTTTGCAGATAGAAATAAATTCTCCCTTTTTAAAAAAAAAATCATATATGAAACTTGATTTAATGCAGATCAGATTAAAATAACTTTATGCTTTGCAATCATAATTTTTGAATACCAAACTCTTTGTCGGTTATGGAAAAATATCAATAAACATGGATGGTAATTTTAATGTAATTTCTAGACCCAGAGGGAAAATAATTATTATCTTAGAAACATCAATAAAATCAAGCTTTAAAAAAACTTTAATCCCACAAGCAAAAGTAGATTATATATAATTCATTTATCTATATATTTTTTATCGTTGTATTAAAAGAATATTTCTTTACATAAAGATTTAATAAGACTTGAATTCGATTTTTTACTTTATTTTTGTATCGCCAGAAGTTATTTAGATTTAAATTGTTTTTTGTCTTGTCAATAAACTGAAGTAAAGCGATCGAAACATAAAGCAATATATTGTAAAATATAAATAAAAGTTTAATAAAATAATAATTAAAAATTTTCTAATAATAACTATTTCTTAGAATTCTATTTATTTTTAATTATTTATTTGTTGATTAATCTATTATATATTATAGATATAACATGTTAGTTTATCATCCATTTTTACATTTAAAAATTTGATATTTTTCACTATCTTTGTTTAAAATATAAATAAAACAAATAACATAAATATATTTTTAATTCAAAAAAAGTCGATTTCAGTCTACTTTGATTATTAAAAAAAATATTGATTTTGTCAGTAAGACAACTATTTTTTTTTTTTTAATGCTTATAGTAGTAAAGTTGAAAAATATAAAACTATGTAAATAAAAAATAAACTATATATATATCTTTATCTTCGTAAAATAACTTAAATAATATTTCTACAGCATTAATAACTAACTACTCTAGCATATAATATAGAGATTCTAAGTGCAAAGAAAAACAAAGAAAGTAAAAAAAAAATTAACGATGGAGTTCTGATGAACTATACTAAAAATTATGTTCATATTTTATGTTGTCCTTTACTATATTTATTTGAAATATTATCGTACTGATTTTAATCTTTTTCTGCATAAACATTACATTTTAACAGTTTATAAATCTTGTCAAAGTTGCTTTTTTTCAACTAAAAACGACCATTATTGTATACTTTAAACTAACTTTGATATAATATAAGTAGAATTGTTCAGAAACCGTAAAAATCACTCACAAGTTCAGCACAATATACTGTTTTATAAAAACTATTTTGTCCATTTGCTTCATATTCCTATACCAATATAGATCTACCATTACATATTTGAGAAATAGTAATACTACACCATCATATTTTTAGAAAATAGGAATAAAAAGGATGAATGTGTAAATAGTATTTTGTAGTTAATTTTTTGAAATATCTACGGGGTTCAAGTTTAAGTCACATATGACAAATTGGATAAAATAAAACAACACTTTACAATGGATTTTATAAATTATATATCTTTTAATTTAACAAGCAGAGAACCAATATGTTATAATATATTTTCCACACCATCTAATCTACTTATGAATTTAGAAACCAAGTAATATATTGAAGTCGAATTATATCATTAAATTAATAATCATTTCAAATAAAAGTTTATATTTGTTTAACATTGATTATATAAGAAATTGATTCTTAAATAATGTTAGGTGTTAAACCAAATTTTTATAGATATCAATCAGAAATATTAAGGGAATTTTGTGGATCATCTTGTAAATTGGAAAGAATAGAAAATCACTTGCATTCTGTAAATCTAAAAGCCAAAAAAATTAAAGGTTTGGATCTTATCAGATTCAATTTTATGACTTCACTATTAAATTTGTATTAGCATCATAACCACTTATATTCTAAACTGTCCCAAAGATCATTATCGCACAAATAGTAAATATAAATGAACCTACTTTATATCCATTTTAACATTAACAATTTTCCACACACAGCAATAGGTTATTTTCAATATTATATGTAAAATTATATGATATTAATAAAATCCAGAGAACAACCAATTAATTTCTAATTTTTTCACAAACATATATTATTTACTAAATCAATTAATTTCAGCAATCCATAAAATTCAATGTATAATTTGACTCCTTGCATCTCGTAATTTTCTTATCTATAATTCTTTTGTTTTTTAAAATCAAAATGTCTTTAACAACCATTCACATATGATTGAATATAACTCATCCAATTATTTTTTTTTTTGGAAGTACTTTCTAAAATTGTGATAGATAGCAATATTTCAAAGCAATTATTACATACTTTGTTTATTTATTAATTGATTAAAGAAAATCTCATTAGCGCCAGGTGACATAACTTCATGCTCCATATGTTCCAAGAAAAAAATATGTAGTTTTAAAATTAATCTATTAATCTGAAATAAAAAAAAATAAAAACTTTTTTTGATTATCTGGCATCAGGAGTTGTAATCTTTTCAATTATAAGATTACAAAGAGATGCTTTAATTTTATGAAGTGGCATTATCTTCCAAATGTAAAATTATATATATATAATCAAAACTACCCCAAATCTAAAATTAAACCAGACCAGCATAAAAATAATATTAAAACACAACCTAAGGTTTCACTGCTACAAGCAGACTTCTCAAGTGTAAAGAACTACAAAAAAACCACACATTATATATACTATTAAAAACTACCCACAAATCCATTCACTTCCCAT
The DNA here is from genome assembly GCA_028023455.1 of Epiperipatus broadwayi. Lineage (NCBI taxonomy): Eukaryota > Metazoa > Onychophora > Udeonychophora > Euonychophora > Peripatidae > Epiperipatus > Epiperipatus broadwayi. The sequence goes on from JAQFVV010000304.1 coordinate 875,278, forward strand.
CCACCCTTAATATTAAAAGAACTCTTAAATAAGTTAATTGCTTCAGAATAATACATTTTCAATAATAAAGACTCTTTAATTCTTCTTTTGATTTCATTTCTCTCAAAGAAGACAACCTTAGCTTCATCAAAATCAATAGTGTGGCCTGTATCTTTTTCATGGACATACAAAGCAGAACTAAGATATCTATTTTTAACTTTACTTTTATGAACCTTTATTCTTTCATTTAAACTCAAACTACTCTGACCTATGTAAACGTTCTTACAAAATAAACAAGCAATAAAATATACCACACCAGGAATAGTCTTTCTATCAAAAACTTCTTTTGTATTATTTAATAAATTATTTAATGTAACACCCCTTTTCCAAGCAATTTTCTTATTTCCAAACAATTTACTATTTCTACACACAATTTTATAAGAAGACAATTTAAATGGCAAAGAAATAAAATCATATTTTTCTTTAACCTTTACATCCTTACAAATATTACTATTAAATAAAATACTTGGTACTTACGGATAATTTGCCTGATGATGTATTACCCTGAAGGCATACCGGTCTAATGTTGCGATTTTTAAGATGTCTCCAAGTGATCTGCAGACACATCTACTCGATAAGATGTGCCCGCATATCATGTGAACACGTCATGTTAAAAAGCGCAACATTAAACCGGTATACCTTCAGGGTAATACGTCATCGGTTGAGCATGTGATAAAAAACAAAAGGAACACCAGCATGCTTCTTCTTGGTCCTGGAAAAAAATACAAAAAAAAAAATTTGTGAAAATTTAATACGGTGAATACAAATATAGTAACACAAAATTATTTAAAATGTACCCAACAAATTAGTGAAAATTTACATGCATGAAATACAAAATAAGGTCAATACAAAATAAAATAATAAATTATTGAAAATGTGCCATTAATGGCGATCATTCGCTACTTTTAAAAACGTACTGTATAGCCGATGAATTTACGAAAAATAATTTGATATTTGTAGAAATATTAACCCAAAAATACAAAACCCAACAAATTAGTGAAAATTTACATGCATGAAATACAAAATAAGGTCAATACAAAATAAAAAAACAAAAAATTATTGAAAATGTGCCGTTAATGGCGATCACAGCGCGGAGCGCTGGAGTTGTTGGGGGGGGGGCCCTGGGTGTTTTTGCCAAGCGAAGCTTGTAGTACAAGATATAAAATACAAAATATAGCCAATGAATTTACGAAAAATAATTTGATATTTGTAGAAAAAAACCCAACAAATTAGTGAAAATTTACATGCATGAAATACAAAATAAGGTCAATACAAAATAAAAAAATAAATTATTGAAAATGTGCCATTAATGGCGATCATTCGCTAATTTTAAAAGTGTACTGTATAGCCGATGAATTTACGAAAAATAATTTGATATTTGTAGAAATATTAACCCAAAAATACAAAACCCAACAAATTAGTAAAAATTTACATGCATGAAATACAAAATAAGGTCAATACAAAATAAAAAAACAAAAAATTATTGAAAATGTACCGTTAATGGCGATCACAGCGCGGAGCGCTGGAGTTGTTGGGGGGGGGGCCCTGGGTGTTTTTGCCAAGCGAAGCTTGTAGTACAAGATATAAAATACAAAATATAGCCAATGAATTTACGAAAAATAATTTGATATTTGTAGAAAAAAACCCAACAAATTAGTGAAAATTTACATGCATGAAATACAAAATAAGGTCAATACAAAATAAAAAAATAAATTATTGAAAATTTGCCATTAATGGCGATCATTCGCTAATTTTAAAAGCGTACTGTATAGCCGATGAATTTACGAAAAATAATTTGATATTTGTAGAAATATTAACCCAAAAATACAAAACCCAACAAATTAGTGAAAATTTACATGCATGAAATACAAAATAAGGTCAATACAAAATAAAAAAACAAAAAATTATTGAAAATGTGCCGTTAATGGCGATCACAGCGCGGAGCGCTGGAGTTGTTGGGGGGGGGCCCTGGGTGTTTTTGCCAAGCGAAGCTTGTAGTACAAGATATAAAATACAAAATATAGCCAATGAATTTACGAAAAATAATTTGATATTTGTAGAAAAAAACCCAACAAATTAGTGAAAATTTACATGCATGAAATACAAAATAAGGTCAATACAAAATAAAAAAATAAATTATTGAAAATGTGCCATTAATGGCGATCATTCGCTAATTTTAAAAGCGTACTGTATAGCCGATGAATTTACGAAAAATAATTTGATATTTGTAGAAATATTAACCCAAAAATACAAAACCCAACAAATTAGTGAAAATTTACATGCATGAAATACAAAATAAGGTCAATACAAAATATAGAAACAAAAAATTAGTGAAAATGTGCCGTTAATGGCGATCACATAAAAATGTGCCATTAATCGCGATCACATGCCCTACTTTTACATACATTGGCTAATGAATTTACGAAAAATAATTTGATATTTGTAGAAATATTAACCCAAAAATTATTTACAAATTAAATGTAATTAAGTGGAAGTTTGATAATTGAAGAAATATATAAAAAAAATTTTTTTTGTAAATTTAAAAAAAAAATAAAAAGTTAATGCGAATCTACCATTAATCGCCATCTTGTATAAAATGTGGTGTAACACGACGTAGTTTCTACAAGCATTTGGTAATTTCAAAAACAGACTGTATATTGGTAATTTTATTAAAAAAATTATTGAAAATTATTTACAAATTCATTGAAGAAATATTAACAAAAATTGTTTGTACATTTAAAATAAAGATTTAATGCGAATATGGCATTAATGGTGACGTTACTTTTACATGCATTTGGATTACTTATTGTCTATATTCAATAATATAATTAATTCTAAAATTATAATTATTATAAAAAAAAAATTAAAATTACTTACAAATAGCGTTAACTGTGGAGGACTGAATTGGGATATATGTTGTAAAATTGCAGCGCTTTGTACGACTGCCTCCACATAAACTCGCTCAAATATGAGTCCAGGTGCTGACGTGCTGGAAAAAAATCACTGTTATCAAGTGGATAGCAAAATCACAATAGATAGAAAAATCAAAAAATTTCCAAAATCTCTCTCCGAATTTTAAATCTCGCGGTTAAAAAAAAAAAAAAATTGACTCTCTGATGGATTAATCACGCCAGTCACTTCGTTGCCATAACAACGTTGTCATACAAAGATCGTCGATGCCTACCGGAAGGGAAACCGGTGGGTCAAATACGTCATCAGGCAAATTATCCGTAAGTACCAAATACTTTTAACAAATTTATCAGAGTGTCCAACACTCAAATAATCTTTATAAAATTGATATTTCTGAAACAAAGCTACCACACTAGAATTATTTAATTTAATATTTCTATGACAATAATTCCTTAAAGCAGCTACTTTATGAGATACAGACTGATAGCTATCAGGTTTAATTATAGATCTTAATTCTTTACTTTTAACTAAATGACTGCACAATAACCAATTAGTTTTTATATTTCTAATCACCAAAAGATCTAAAAATTTTAACTTACCAAAATCTAACCCCCCTCCTTCTAACACAAATTTTATAGAAGGATCAAAACAATTAAACTCATTTACAAATTCCTTCAATTTATCATTCTCAACTACAAATAAACAATCATCAACATATCTGACAAATAATTTTACATATAAACAATTATTTTTAATAATAATTTCCTCTTCCATAAAACTAATATAAACTGAACATATTAAAGGAGAAATAATATAACCTAAAAAGAATTGTTTATATGTAAAATTATTTGTCAGATATGTTGATGATTGTTTATTTGTAGTTGAGAATGATAAATTGAAGGAATTTGTAAATGAGTTTAATTGTTTTGATCCTTCTATAAAATTTGTGTTAGAAGGAGGGGGTTAGATTTTGGTAAGTTAAAATTTTTAGATCTTTTGGTGATTAGAAATATAAAAACTAATTGTTTATTGTGCAGTCATTTAGTTAAAAGTAAAGAATTAAGATCTATAATTAAATCTGATAGCTATCAGTCTGTATCTCATAAAGTAGCTGCTTTAAGGAATTATTGTCATAGAAATATTAAATTAAATAATTCTAGTGTGGTAGCTTTGTTTCAGAAATATCAATTTTATAAAGATTATTTGAGTGTTGGATACTCTGATAAATTTGTTAAAAGTATTTTATTTAATAGTAATATTTGTAAGGATGTAAAGATTAAAGAAAAATATGATTTTATTTCTTTGCCATTTAAATTGTCTTCTTATAAAATTGTGTGTAGAAATAGTAAATTGTTTGGAAATAAGAAAATTGCTTGGAAAAGGGGTGTTACATTGAATAATTTATTAAATAATACAAAAGAAGTTTTTGATAGAAAGACTATTCCTGGTGTGGTATATTTTATTCCTTGTTTATTTTGTAAGAAGGTTTACATAGGTCAGAGTAGTTTGAGTTTAAATGAAAGAATAAAGGTTCATAAAAGTAGAGTTAAAAATAGATATCTTAGTTCTGCTTTGTATGTCCATGAAAAAGATACAGGCCACACTATTGATTTTGATGAAGCTAAGGTCGTCTTCTTTGAGAGAAATGAAATCAAAAGAAGAATTAAAGAGTCTTTATTATTGAAAATTTATTATTCTGAAGCAATTAACTTATTTAAGAGTTCTTTTAATATTAAGGGTGGATGGGAAGTGAATGGATTTGTGGGTAGTTTTTAATAGTATATATAATGTGTGGTTTTTTTGTAGTTCTTTACACTTGAGAAGTCTGCTTGTAGCAGTGAAACCTTAGGTTGTGTTTTAATATTATTTTTATGCTGGTCTGGTTTAATTTTAGATTTGGGGTAGTTTTGATTTTATATTGACTAGTTTAGCTTTATGCTTGTAATGTTTATATATATATTGTAACAATCCGGAGAAAAGACTTAACATAAACTGCACTACGGGGCGCCATCTAGGCATTTGAACCTAGAAAAATTTATAAAGTAGGCAGATACGTAAGTCAAAAAAATTTTTTTTTTTTTTTTTTTAAATTTTGATTCCGGTCGTTAGCCCATGTCACTAGCTCAGTGGAATAGCAGAGATTTAATAAGATAATCTAAGAGTATATATAAAAAAAGGAATAAAATAAGCCACTGCCAGTAATTAACATACAAACATTTATTTATGCACATATATATAAGATTTAAAATTATTTTAGTATTAATTTTACATTTTAACATTATTTTTAACTTTACCTTAGATTTTAATTTACATTTTAATTTCTATTATATTATAAGTTTACATTTTAATTAAGTTCGCACAGATGGGATTATAAAAGCTTGTTTTAATATGTTGCTATAGATCGGTTACATAGATTACACGGTTAAAAACATTTCAAAGTAAACATAAACGATCAAAATATAAAATCATTGATTACTGACAATTGCGGAGGGAAATTTATACGTAACCCAATAGTATTCACCATAAGATACTTGCATTGTCACCAATAACTTAAAAGACATCTGAATAAATACATTTTAGATACTCACCGTAAGGTATCATTATTTATCGAATGTCTATATATTTTGATCAAATATGGAAACGCAAAACATAGTTAACCAATAAACAATCCATGCAAGCGTCTATAAACAACTTAAATTTAATGCATTTTTATTTAGGATCGAGTATGAATAGACCACATAAATTTGCTTTTGAAAATAAACATTCTATCCCTATTTAACCTTAGGCTAAAATTCGTAGTCAAACTGGCATCAATTCATCTGATACATCGATGTATTCAATGTAATAAAATACGGCAGCACAAAAGGTTAAAAAAAGAAATTGCCTCTTATGAGATAGGAATATTACATCTATCTCTGCAAAGAAGAGCAATAAAACAAAAAACTCCATAGAAAGGAACTGCGGTATCCGACTTATAATTCCTTCCATAGGCAAATGGAAGTGTGCGGCGTATGAAGCGATTCTGCCCGTAGCGAATCAATATTACATCTACTAATCACATCAATATATCCAATCCATTGACCCAATTTAACCACGAAACCAATAACCTAAGATTACCCTCCCCTAATATAACTTTACAAATCTATACAGCCATTCACGCCCGACTTAAGTTTAACATTTATATAATTAATTTAATGAAGAACAAAAAAAATCATGATAAAAACTTAAAGAATAAAAAATAAATAAATGGAAATGATTTTACATAAATAAATAAAAAAATACATCAAATAACATTTTAACTACTTTAGTCAGATAGGACACTAATGCAATTATTTTAAATACGAAAAGTTTTTAACTTAATGTTCATTAATTGTAAAGTTCTTACGGTTTTAAACAGTTCATCTTTATCTGTCGTTTGTAAGTTTGAACGGGAATTCCCACGCTGTCCTGAAGATATTGGTATACATTTAGCCGATGTTTTATTTATTCATTCGGAGGTTTTTTAATTTAGTTGGTCCTCAATGTAGGAAACGATAGTTCATTTCTCCTTTCTTTAACAGCTGAAAGAATTGACCGTGCGTCTGTCAATTCCTCCAACTCCGTACTACTACATATAGTCACATCGTAATAATCAATTTCCAGTCACTGATTAATAATTTCCAAATTTTCCTTTTATATTAATGTGAAGGATTGAATTTACATTACGTCACCGATGCGATGGTCCTTTCGCTGCGGTCCGATTCCATAGGGATTTCTTCTTATTTGCTAACAGTTTCTATTGTTTTCCTATCTGACTGGTGTTTTTACATTTAAATGCCGAAGGCTGGTTTACATTTAACTAATTAACAATCATTTCCATTTCTGATTAATTAACCTGTTTTCCAAATCAAAAATATATTTAAAGATAAATTTAAAGATATAATTTCATCTCCAAATCTTTTTAAAATTTAGTTTTAAAATACTTTTTCTTTAATAAAGTTTTATTTTAATAATTTTTCATTATCTGTGCAATTTAATATATAAGAGTTTAAGATGATATTTAATTTCAATTTTTAATTCTTAAAGAAAATTTTTAAATGCGAACTTTTTAATTTACTTTCATGTTTAATAAATTTAAAAAAACAACAACAATGTAACGAACGTCTATGCTCGTTACAATATATATATATATATATATATATATATATATATATATATATACATTATCTGAGACTTGTACACTTAATAGAAGAGCAATACAGAGATATCATACCTTCCAAAGAAGTATGGAGAGATGCATGTTGGGTGTAACAAGAAGAGATCAAAAAATGCAATATATGGGTAAGAGAACAAACAAGTATTAATGACCTCACTGAAAAATTAAGACTGAAGTGGAGTTGGGCTGGACATATTTCTAGAAAAGATGATAATAGATGGACAATTGAATGCCAAAAGATTGGAAAAGCCTCAGAAAGAGACCACATGTGAGATGGATGAAATAAAAAAGTGTGCAGAGGTGATATGGAAAAGAGAAACTAAAGATCAAAGAAGATGGATTGAATTTGGAGAGACCTTAATCCTGCAGTGTATTGATAACGGTTGATAAAGATGATAATGATACATTATAAACAAATTGGAATTCAATAATTTTCAAAATATAATTTAAAAAATGAAAGTTATAGTGAGCTTATGAAATAACTATCATTTAAAGAAGCATTTTACTATTTAATGCTGTAATATTTATTAAGGCTACAACCTTAAGACTATGCACCTAAAAAAATAAAATTAGGGATCTCTGCAAATCTTTAACACACGATTTATTTAAAATATCAGAGTGCTACTCTTATCTAAACCATTTCTTGTTCAAAATCCATTTCTTGCTCAAAATCATACATATCTTACTTATTTTTTTATACTTTTAGTTAAATTATTGGTTTCTGAACAATCTTTGATGAATTCTAACATCTACAAATCCTAAACTCAAAATCCTGAAAAGAAAAAACTGCATCTATTAAATACCATGTGAATGTGGAAGAATATCTATTGGTGAAACCAGCTATCGCCTTGAAAAGTGCTTGCAAGAACATAAGCTGATGATTAAAAGAGAGAATACTGATGTGTCTAAGGTAGCAGACCATGTATTTAAGCAGTCAATGTCTAATCATCATTGAGCTTCATGCTTAACCATCTACACTAACCTCCTATGGGGCCCGCAATTCAGACCCTGCTATAAATATATGCTATTCACTCACACACTGTATGTCGAATCATTCTAAAGATGAGTAAAATTAATTTTGTTTACTAAAAATGAAACAGTAGTTTGAATGATGCAAATATATATTATGACTAAAGCAATAGTTTTATTGCTATAAAAATACATTTGCTTAGATATTTGTAATTATTTTTATATCTGTGTATATTCAATGTAACAACAAAGAAAAATGGGGAAGGCTTGAAATATTGAAATTATCTTTATCACTAGTCAGATCGTTGTCTATAATTAAAACTTATAAATCTTAATTACAATCGAAAAACAAATCGTTTATCAGGTTTCAAATCTTTCAAAACAGCTAAAAGGGGTATTTCAAGCCTTATCTATTGAAAATATTTTACTAATTAAATGTTGTTTTTAAAAGGATTACAGAGATAAGGGTGGTGTATGAAATTGAATTCTGGGCAGTATTGAAAGGTTATAAAAGGAACCACAGAACAGAGGAAAGGGGAGTTTCTTGACTTTCAGTTGTTAGTTGAAGTGCAGAGGAGTTTTTAGTCAGTTGAGTTAATTACCTTTAAGAAGCCAACACAAGTGCTGTAGATGGAGCGTGAGTAGTGGAATCTAGCACCGATCTCTTCTTCTCTCGAAGAACTGTCTGCCTGTCAATTGCCATGTCCCATCCGGCCGACCATACAACATGATTGCTTCCGACTGCTGATTGCTAATGACGCTGCTATGCTGTCTTTTCCTTAGGTAAAACCTTTTAACGTAGAACTGCCTTTATATGACAATACGTTTTGTAATCTATAGTTCAACCTTCATATCTTAATTTATATATTGTTTTATAAGCTTCTGCTAATTTTGCTTTTAAACTCTCTCTCTCAGTAATCTTTTATTAATATCATGTATTTTAACTTACCTTTCACGCTTAATTAAATTATATATAAATGTGTGCGATTCCATTAAGATTTCATGTATTTTGTTTAATGTATAGATATGATTTATTTTCTTTAATGTGCCAAAATCGCTAAATTCGCGAGTAAGGGGGAAAATAATTGTTTTACTTGGGAAAAGGGTGGGCTTTATTTAAAACTTATCAATAAAGTTTTGTCTATATGAAATAGAAATTGCTCGCGAGTTTGGTTTCATTTTAAATTCATTATTCTTAAAGTAAATTAAAAACTTTTACTGTGGATGAATTTTGCTTTAATTTTCTATTTTAAAAAGATCGTGAACCTTCATATAATTAATCCATTCCTTTTTGCTGGTGCCTGAAAGGCAAACTCTACCTGTTAATACGTATTTGGGAATCGATTCTTTAAATATAAATGTTGTTAGTTTAATAATATTATAAATAGAAGCGTTATTATTCATTATGATTAGTTAAATGACTCAGAATTGAAAACAGATTATTGCGCAAGAGGTTAGACAATTTCCAAGTTTGAAAATTATATTATAAAACTTATATTCATGTCCAATAATGTTGCTGGCATACATTTCCATTATTCTGATATTTTATCTTCTCCATTTCTTGATTGTTTAGTCATTGGGAACGTCTAAAGCTCCCATCCTACTTCTCAGAATCGTTCACAATCAGGTACAATGCTTCCTGTGGAAACGTAAAGTTTACGAGGGTTATGATATTTATGTGCTGCAGAAGACAGCGCATCCAGATTCTGGGCTCTCAAACCCAGACCCTCTCTTGATATCGCTCCGCCAGAAGGTGTGGATATATCCAATCTAAGTTCGTTTCAAAGTATTCTTTTAAATGATAAAATATCCATAATCAACATGAGGCCTTATTTTCGTTATTGTATGCTAGTACCGTTACTTTGCTCTTTAATTTGATCATCCGTCTGTCTAATCTTAGTAAGTCGCAATGATGTGTTAAAGATAAAGATTCATTTCGTAAAATACGTTCAGTATGTTGATCTAAAAACTGTTTTCCTTTAAAAAGCTTTATCGATTCCCAGAGACGCAAATCAATTTGTATAATTTATTCTAGTAAATATTGCACATTGTTTGTTTCTTATGCATACTTATTCTAGAGACGCTATGTCCAAACAATGCTTATCAAACATATGTAATGATTTTAAGATTGTAAATAAATGATTGAGACCGTAAATTTATATTTATTTGTCAAAATGATTAACGTTAAATTATCGTGTATCTTTCTGTAATCCGAATCTGTTCCGATCTTGTAGATTATTTTGTACATCCACATTTTGGCATATTAACCCCGCACAACTTATAACACATTCTATAAAATGGTATCTATTAAATAATTGATGTAATGGGGATTTTATAAAACAAATCCCAAGTTTTCATAATGTATAAAATCACTCCAAGCGTGAAACAATTTTGTAACATATATATGCGTTTTCTGCATTTATTAAATATATATATTTTCGTGTTAATCCTGGTTTGTGTTGAATTATTAGTTTCTAGTTAATATTTAGAATTATTTTCTTTAGCTAAGAGCTTAGCATTAATAAATAACTATGATAATGTAATAACTGGGCTACTCCGACCTCGATCATCATCATCATTCTGATCTTATGCTCTACCGCTTTGCTTTGCTTCTGGGCACGGATTTAAAATAATTTTACTGTGTCATCAGAATTGTTGTTCATTGAGTCAGAGATTCGAAGAATAGGCAAATAGGTTAGAATTCAGGACTGCTCCAGACCTGTGTATCTCGAGCATGATTGGATTCGAGGTACTTTTGCTTAGGATTTGAATCTTGTTAAGTGAGCATACTATTTTGACCGGTACAGTGGATTTTTTTTTCCGGGCTTGGCTGCCCAAGTGTGGCTTCGATATAAACACCCACATACCCTGAGTACTGAATTCTGTTTATATGTATGTTTTAAAAAAAGGTTGTAAGAGATCATTGATGATAGATATGTATATTTCCTTCCTACCTGAGTTTGTTTTCTGATTTTATATACATAAAAGGTGAAAATTTGATATTAAAACCAATGTCCATGTGTTGCAACCATAAATGTAAATGGTTTTTGTTGTATCTGGTTTTACAACTATAGAAAAATATTGTTTTTCCATGTTAATAGCTACAAATGCAAAAATCTTGTTTATAAAATGAAAAAATTTTGATACCCATATGTGAATTTTTTTCTGTATCTGGTTTTAAAAATATATAAAAGTGTTTCTTATGTTATATATGCAAAAATGAAAATGTTTATAAATAAAACCCATGTACTTCAGCCATAAGTTATAAACCTTGATTGTAACAAGGTGCACTTCATGTTTCATTCATTTTCTATGCATTATATTTGTAATAGAGTTCATAATGTGTAACAAATACTTATATTTACTAGTTGAGTAGCCCAGATGTATTTGGAATTATTTTTTTATATATACTGTTGGCTGGCGCCATTATATAAATGTGCCAACAGTAATATAATAAACTACATGTCAAAATGAGTTCAAACCAGGATGTTAGGGGTTGAGAGAGAGTTAAATTATATTTCCACTGTTTTCTATGTATAATTGTCATGAGCAAACATATATGATATTGCTGAAACAAATCACTAATCAATTTTTTTTTTTGTAAGAGTCTATTATAGGTGCAGAAAAACAACCAAAAGTTAAGCAGCAAGGCAGTTGAATTCCAATAGATCATACACATACATGTTATGATCACATATTTTTCCTGTTATCAGCAGCAGTCGGCAAAAAAAAAAAAAAAAATGGCAAAATGAAGACAGTTGAAGAGAGGAGGGAGAGAGGTGTATAATTCATGAAGAAATAATATAAAAAGGAAGTCAGAAAGTATAGCAACCAAAATTTCATGCTTAAAGAATTCTTTAAAAAAAAATAGAAGGGAATTTTAGTAAATAAAATGAGGCATCAGGAACTACCCATCACTGGACAATTTATGCAGATCCAGATCTTCCGTGGTGAACCACAGGAGAGTCCACAGGAACATATGGAAAATCTGAAGGCAATGTTTTCACTCTATGCACTGAGCAGTGGGGAACAAATGGCCATAGCTAGCCAGCATTTGGAGGCAACCGCTAAAGACTGGTGGCGATCATTGACACACAAACCAACAGATCTCGAAGAATACTGCCGGGCACTATGCAAGATTTTTTGGAGTGAAGAAAGACAGGAGTATATTTTGCACACTATAATCAATGAAAAATTTCCAACTAATCACCAAGTAACGTATGCACAATTCTTTTTAAAGCAAGCCGCAAGACTCAGATCTCTACCAGATATCACATGGTCAGAATCACATATTATCCGTACCATACGACAGAACATGCCAATGAAGGTGCAGGAAATGATGATCATAAGCCGGATCAACAAGATAAATGAAATGACTGAGTTTTTGGTTTCAATAGACTATGGATTCAGGAATCCAGAAACAGATGGAACCCCAAAATTGAACACAGAACAAAGGAAGGGGGACATACAGGAATGCCCAGAATATTTAAAAAGACAACGGAATCAGTTTAAACCAGATGGTAGCCAGATGACTAACATAATATGGGAAAAAGAAAGCATTGAGAATGTTACAACCACAAGCTTGTGTCCTATTATTGAAGTGATGATAGAATCCACCAAGGTATTAGCACTAGTGGATTCAGGAAGCCAAGCATCGATTGTATCAAAGGCATGGATTAAAAGTATAGAGAGAGAAGGGGAGATCATGCAATTGCCAACACGTCCCATCCAGTTGACCTTGGCTAATGGGAAAAGAATCATGAGCGAGAACAGTCAAATCTGGCTAGAGGTGAAGATTAATGAGAGATTGATGGGCCATACATTCTTGATTGTATCTGGACTAATCTATGATGTGGTGTTGGGTTCCGACTTTCTAACCCAAAATCATGGAATTATCGATTTCTTCGGAAGAAAATGCCTATTCGACAATGAATCAACACATTTCAAAGTGACCCACCAAGCCGTACCTGAGAAGCAAAGCTGCTTGATCCAGCCTGTTGATTCAGCATTGATTGAAAAAAAGGTCCGTGACTCAGCTATTACAGGGTCCAAAGATAAAAGAAGTATCCAAAGCATATTAGAAAATTATGCTCAGGTGTTCGCCCAGACTCCTGGAAAAATAAAGGGGTATACTCATAGAATTCGAGTGAAGGAGGAATCGTACACCCAATCCAAAACATACCCCATCCCATTCCAATACCGGGTTGAGGTGGAAAAGCAGATTCAACAGATGATCGAGTGGGATATTATTGAGCGGAGCCCATCTCCCTATAACAATCCGCTGGTTGTGGTGAAAAAAAAAATGGAGATTTGCGGCTATGTTTGGACGCACGGAAATTAAACAGCATGACCATCCCTGAGAGAGACATCCCGCCACCGATCCAGGAAGTATTTGTCCAGTTGGCAGGGCAGACGATCTTTTCAACCTTAGATCTTACCGCCAGTTATTGGCAGATGGCCCTAGACCCTCGTGACCGAAAGTATACCGCATTTCGGTATGGAGGACATACCCATGTGTTTAAGCGAGTCCCCTTTGGACTCATTAATAGTGGGGCAGGACTGATGCGATGTTTAAAACAAGTCCTATCCAAAGAGGTACAGAAAAATATGGTCTGCTATGTGGATGATATAGTAATTGCATCGAAAAACATCACTGAACATTTGAAATGCCTGGAACAATTTTTCCGTGAATGTGCCCAAGAAAACATAACTATTAACTTGGAAAAGAGTCGCTTTGCGGTAAAAGAAATTACATTCCTTGGACATGTTGTAAGTGAGTATGGGGTCAAAGTCCACCCTGAGAAAGTAGAAGCCATTGAGCACTTCCCTAAACCAAAAACTCGGAAACAGGTCCGATCTTTCCTAGGGCTTTGTAACTTCTATCACCGATTTTACCCAAATTTTGCTCATGAGACAGGAAAGCTGATAGAGTTACTAAAGAAAGATCATAAATGGGAATGGACCGAAGCACATGACAAGGATTTTGAGAACATAAAAAAACATTTCCTTAAAGCTGTAATGTTGTGTCACCCTGATTTTACAAGGACCTTTTACGTCCAGACTGATAGTAGCAAGCAGGGATTGGGGGCTGTGTTATTCCAAATTAATGAAGAAGGAAAGCATCAGGTGCTCTATTTTTGTAGCCGCTCCTTAAAGGGAGCCGAAGTACACTATACCACCACAGAACAAGAAACCCTAGCAATTGTTTGGGCCTGCCAGAAATTCCGGCAATTTCTCCTGGGGTCTGACGTGGTCATAGTAACCGATCACAAATGTTTGGAATTCTTGAATAAAAGTTTCCTTACTAACGATCGATTGATCCGGTGGAGCCTGGCCCTTCAACAGTTCCAATACAAAGTGGCTTACTGCCCAGGGCGTGAGAACATTGTGGCAGATATCCTAAGCCGCCATCCTGTACCTGCCAGTATCCAAAATCCCCAACTGAGTGACCAGACCCTCAGAATCATGGCCACGACCACGAAGACCCCTATGGAAACTGATTTGACAAATCTACGATATTGGCAAGATGACCAATATGCTAACATTATTTCCAACCTGGGAACCAATCACCTAATGTGTACAAACAAAAGAAATGTGCAGCGATACTCCCAATTCCGCTTAAAAGATGGGATCCTGCAATGTAAAACAAAAGACATGGAGAACCCATGGAAAATCATGACGCCAAGTAAGATTAGGATGCAACTGGTCGAACACGTCCACAAAACCTTGGGACATTATGGGCCACGGAAAACTGAGGAAGCCTTGAGACGCCAATTTTACTGGCCAGGTATGTACACACAGATTCTCACAGTGTTACGGAAATGCACAACATGTGCCCGGACTAAGTTTCCGAACAAGTCTTATGCTGGAACTGTGAAACCCATAACTGCATCAAGGCCCAATGAGCTAATTGCAATCGACCACTATGGCCCGTTGCCCAAATTTAGAAAGTTCCAATATCTACTCGTGACCTATGATGTTTTTTCCAAATATGTACGAGCATATCCTGTCCGGGCTGCAGACTCAAGGAATACGATTCGGACCCTCCAAGATAAACAATTCCCTGAGGTGGGAAAACCTAATTCTATTCTATCAGATCATGGTTCAGCCTTCACCTCTAAGGAATGGAGAAGCTGGCTTTTGAAGCAACAACTCACTCATCGGTTGACATCGATTAGGAATCCCCAATCTAACCCATGCGAAAGAGTCATGAGAGAACTCAATCATCTCTTTCGCACCTACATATCAACCAACCACCGGGATTGGGTAAATAAAACCCCAGAAATAGTCAACTGTATAAACCAGACGATAAATGAGTCTACCGGTTTTACGCCTGAACGCCTTCACTATGGGAAGCCATGTCGCAACTTATTTCCGAACCTGGTGCCACTAGATGAAATAGTTATTGACCCTATTCGTGACCAAGAAGCTGCTAGAAGACGGTTGGCCCGGGCAGCTGAAAATCGCATAAAGAGGGGACGGATGCAATGTCACCAATTTCAGGAAGGCGATCAAGTATGGTTGAGATCTCCCAAGACTAGCAGTGTAGTAAAAAAGGAGTTTAAAAATTTTTTTCCCTTGTATAGTGGACCATACCTTGTTCGAAGATGTCATGAAAATGCTTTTCTATTGGAAGGAGAAAATGGGTTTAATGGCATCTATAATGCACGACAATTGAAACCATACACACCACCCGATCCTCATACCAAATATTTCAGTTAATGGAAAAAACAGCAAGAAGTTGAAATAAAAATATAAAAAGGAATGAAAGATTCTTTCTTCTCCATACTAAAAACTTGATTCAAATAAGAAGGCAGTTTTGTTTTTTTTGTCCACAAGGAGCAAAGTTTTCATGCTCATTTATTAAGGTTGTTTTTCTCACCAACATTATATTAGACTCCAACAAAGGTATTTTTTTTTATTGATTTTTTTTTGATCACTTTAAGTGGGGAAGAATGAAGCAGTCAATGTCTAATCATCATTGAGCTTCATGCTTAACCATCTACACTAACCTCCTATGGGGCCCGCAATTCAGACCCTGCTATAAATATATGCTATTCACTCACACACTGTATGTCGAATCATTCTAAAGATGAGTAAAATTAATTTTGTTTAGTAAAAATGAAACAGTAGTTTGAATGATGCGTATATATATTATGACTAAAGCAATAGTTTTATTGCTATAAAAATACATTTGCTTAGATATTTGTAATTATTTTTATATCTGTGTATATTCAATGTAACAACAAAGAAAAATGGGGAAGGCTTGAAATATTGAAATTATCTTTATCACTAGTCAGATCGTTGTCTATAATTAAAACTTATAAATCTTAATTACAATCGAAAAACAAATCGTTTATCAGTTTCAAATCTTTCAAAACAGCTAAAAGGGGTATTTCAAGCCTTATCTATTGAAAATATTTTACTAATTAAATGTTGTTTTTAAAAGGATTACAGAGATAAGGGTGGTGTATGAAATTGAATTCTGGGCAGTATTGAAAGGTTATAAAAGGAACCACAGAACAGAGGAAAAGGGAGTTTTCTTAGACTTTCAGTTGTTATGTGAAGTGCAGAGGAGTTTTTAGTCAGTTGAGTTAATTACCTTTAAGAAGCCAACACAAGTGCTGTAGATGGGGCGTGAGTAGTGGAATCTAGCACCAATCTCTTCTTCTCTCGAAGAACTGTCTGCCTGTCAATTGCCATGTCCCATCCGGCCGACCATACAACATGATTGCTTCCGACTGCTGATTGCTAATGACGCTGCTATGCTGATCTTTTCCTTAGGTAAAACCTTTTAATTTAGAACTGCCTTTATATGACAATACAGGTGATTTGTAATCTATAGTTCAACCTTCATATCTTAATTTATATATTGTTTTATAAGCTTCTGCTAATTTTGCTTTTAAACTCTCTCTCTCAGTAATCTTTTATTAATATCATGTATTTTAACTTACCTTTCACGCTTAATTAAATTATATATAAATGTGTGCGATTCCATTAAGATTTCATGTATTTTGTTTAATGTATAGATATGATTTATTTTCTTTAATGTGCCAAAATCGCTAAATTCGCGAGTAAGGGGGAAAATAATTGTTTTACTTGGGAAAAGGGTGGGCTTTATTTAAAACTTATCAATAAAGTTTTGTCTATATGAAATAGAAATTGCTCGCGAGTTTGGTTTCATTTTAAATTCATTATTCTTAAAGTAAATTAAAAACTTTTACTGTGGATGAATTTTGCTTTAATTTTCTATTTTAAAAAGATCGTGAACCTTCATATAATTAATCCATTCCTTTTTGCTGGTGCCTGAAAGGCAAACTCTACCTGTTAATACGTATTTGGGAATCGATTCTTTAAATATAAATGTTGTTAGTTTAATAATATTATAAATAGAAGCGTTATTATTCATTATGATTAGTTAAATGACTCAGAATTGAAAACAGATTATTGCGCAAGAGGTTAGACAATTTCCAAGTTTGAAAATTATATTATAAAACTTATATTCATGTCCAATAATGTTGCTGGCATACATTTCCATTATTCTGATATTTTATCTTCTCCATTTCTTGATTGTTTAGTCATTGGGAACGTCTAAAGCTCCCATCCTACTTCTCAGAATCGTTCACAATCAGGTACAATGCTTCCTGTGGAAACGTAAAGTTTACGAGGGTTATGATATTTATGTGCTGCAGAAGATAGCGCATCCAGATTCTGGGCTCTCAAACCCAGACCCTCTCTTGATATCGCTCCGCCAGAAGGCGTGGATATATCCAATCTAAGTTCGTTTCAAAGTATTCTTTTAAATGATAAAATATCCATAATCAACATGAGGCCTTATTTTCGTTATTGTATGCTAGTACCGTTACTTTGCTCTTTAATTTGATCATCCGTCTGTCTAATCTTAGTAAGTCGCAATGATGTGTTAAAGATAAAGATTCATTTCGTAAAAATACGTTCAGTATGTTGATCTAAAAACTGTTTTCCTTTAAAAAGCTTTATCGATTCCCAGAGACGCAAATCAATTTGTATAATTTATTCTAGTAAATATTGCACATTGTTTGTTTCTTATGCATACTTATTCTAGAGACGCTATGTCCAAACAATGCTTATCAAACATATGTAATGATTTTAAGATTGTAAATAAATGATTGAGACCGTAAATTTATATTTATTTGTCAAAATGATTAACGTTAAATTATCGTGTATCTTTCTGTAATCCGAATCTGTTCCGATCTTGTAGATTATTTTGTACATCCACATTTTGGCATATTAACCCCGCACAACTTATAACACATTCTATAAAATGGTATCTATTAAATAATTGATGTAATGGGGATTTTATAAAACAAATCCCAAGTTTTCATAATGTATAAAATCACTCCAAGCGTGAAACAATTTTGTAACATATATATATATATATGCGTTTTCTGCATTCATTAAATATATATATTTTCGTGTTAATCCTGGTTTGTGTTGAATTATTAGTTTCTTGTTAATATTTAGAATTATTTTCTTTAGCTAAGAGCTTAGCATTAATAAATAACTATGATAATGTAATAAATGGGCTACTCCGATCTCGATCATCATCATCATTCTGATCTTATGCTCTACCGCTTTGCTTTGCTTCTGGGCACGGATTTAAAATAATTTTACTGTGTCATCAGAATTGTTGTTCATTGAGTCAGAGATTCGAAGAATAGGCAAATAGGTTAGAATTCAGTATTGCTCCAGACCTGTGTATCTCGAGCATGATTGGATTCGAGGTCCTTTTGCTTAGGATTTGAATCTTGTTAAGTGAGCATACTATTTTGACCGGTACA
>JAQFVV010000304.1:894710-970716 GCA_028023455.1 Epiperipatus broadwayi
CGACGGTTACAATATATATATTATTAGACCTGCTGTGCCTGTTTACATTCATATCAACCAGTAGATAACTTTGTAAATCTTTTGAAAATATCATATATACAATTCATGTACATATTGCATTTTTGCAAATTTTGTGAAAAATATCATGTACAAGATCAGTGTACATATTATTTTACTCAGATCAAATATTACAAGGATATCAGTGAATTGATATGAATGTCAAAAGGTGTAGCAGGTCTAATAACATGATCCATATTGCAGGACTAATACTAAAGTATCTATAATACTTAAGATAATTATCATTTATTAATATTTTTGAAGTTGGAGAGTTCTTTATCCTGTACTAAATCAATGATGGATGAAAATGATGATGATTAAGATATTTTTGTCATTCTAAAAAAAGAAAATCTTTAAATTACTAAATTTGAATCTGAATGTAATCTTAATTGATGCATTTAATTCTTATTTTCAACTATCAAAAAAGTATTGGTCATTATTTTTTTTAGTAGTAATGTCAATACAATAAAAATCAAATAGTTTATTTATTTGGGTGTTATATTTTGACTTATAGAATATGCCACCCTATCTCTGTTGTAAGAAAAATAAAATCAATAAAAGTTCATAACATTTCTAATTTTTAAAATATGAAATTCAATTTTAAATATTTTTAACTTCAGCATTTATGAGAAAACATCTGCCAGATTTGCTATTAAATTTACAAAGAAAAGATTCTTACATATTATGTTTCTTTTCAGATTCAATGCTAAAGTAATTTCTAAATTAGCACTGTAAAATATATTAGCTTAAGCTCTTAAAAATACTGGTTTGTCAAATCACTCTTAGAAATATTGAGCATTTTTTGACATAATATGCTACAGATTTTTGATCACAATTTTTTTGTAGATTTTGAAAAACTAGAAATATTAAGCATTTTACAACATTGTATGCTAGAAATTTTAGGTCACAAATTTCTGATAATTATTTTAATATATGTATTGTGTAGAAAGACTATGGCAAAACATCATCCCATGAATGGAGATCATTTGTCAGGAGTTTTATAATTTTCAAAGGCTTACATCATTAATGCTTTTAATTGTTAATTATGGCATACAAGGTAACTTTTAAAATATGTCTGAAAATATATATACATAATAGTTGGCATCCTATTAGACAAAAGAATAAATTTGAAAAATATTTGCTAAGCAGTCTCAGAAATGGCAACAAATATTTAAAATTAAATCGCCCAGGCATATTTAGTGCTATAAGCATAAAATTTATTTTTAACATGGTACTGGAGTTTGAAGCAGATCCTAGTTACATGTATAAATTACTAGTTAAATGATCTAATACACAATGTTATTGTTATTACTCTCACTATGATTTTGTTAATCATAAACTCTAACTAACTATGTTAGTATTCTTTTATCCAAAATTTGTTTGGCTAAGTTCACTGTAGTGGCTTCACTTTAGTGACTTGACATATGCACTTAGCAAGGGAAGAATAAACCACTTTACCAGGCATCCTAACATATATAAATATGCAAACTTATTACATATACAACGAAATTAAAAATAAAATTACTGAAACTAACTACAATAATCGTTGTAACTACATAACAAGTACTATCTGTAATACCAACTAGGAGATACTTTCTTTTGTTTTACATCACTTTTGTCACGTGGAAATTTCCAGCTTTTCCAAATAATAAAACAAACATTTAAATCTTTCAATTAATTAATATTTGAAAAAAATATCATATTGCTTTCCAATTATAAATATTTCCCTAAGAATTAAATTTATTTTTCAGATACTTAAACCTATAATCTTTTGTTTTTCAGATTCTATTCAAACTTTTCACCTTTCAGTTATTTTATGTAAGATTTATTTTATACCTTTCTATTAATTAAAGTTCTAATCTGATCTCTTGTTATATAAAATATTTTCAAACAACATTCTATAAGACTGAATCTTAAGAAAATAATATTCAGGTTGAAACTGAATCTCTTATTACAGAATAAAATCTAGAAATGTGATACTATTTAAATAAATTATTCAAATACAAATTATTTAAATAAATTATTCAAATACAAATTTAGTTAAATGCATTCACATACATCATATTAAAATATTAACTGGAATTTTATATATATATTTGACTAATTAGATAAGTTAAATTGTAGACTACTTATTTTAACATCAAGAAAATGTCTGCAGGAAGGGTTTTAAAATATATGTTCATATTATCTCAACTGCAATATATAAATATATTATATAAATCACATGATAACAGTGCAAATTTATCTATGACGTAATTCATAATCCGTGGCAATGAAACCTCAATAAGAAAAAAAACCAATTCCTACATTTTACTTATTGAATTTGCCTTATGGGGTATATTAACTTAGCTATCATTATGTAGTTTACATTTATGAACCCATCTAGCTTTAGAAAACATTTGGTTTATTATCTAAATAAAATTAAATATAAATGATGTAAACAAAATAATGATCTAAGATATTTTTATGTAATAATAATCAGTTACCATTTACATTCCTAAATTAAACTATTTAATGAGCATATAAATACAAATGTTTCATGAATACGTTCATTTTATCAGTTTATATATTTTTAAAATTTCAAGAATACCAGTAGTGCTTTGAAAATATTCAAAAGTAAATATTGTTTAGATTACAGCATTTGAAGTTTTTTTAGAAATAAATTACAAAATAAAATAGTTTAATAATATGAAAAAAAAAAATTAACATATAAAAATTCTATAGAATTATCTCTGCTTATAGGTAGTAACATTTCTTAAGACCTTATGGCCTTTACATAAATTTCACACACAAATAAATAATTATACTAATATATCCTGTTACATATATTTTTTAAAGTATATTAATCATTATATATATATTGAAGCAGTCAAATATGTTGCACATATTTTGCTTCACTGTCTGGCGATATTTGTACCTTCAAACAGAGGTTCAAACTCGGTTTTGTACTAGTAAATCTCAGGGAGTGCAGGTACACATATGCACGTGATTATTTTCCCCCTTTTGTTAGTTAAACATTATTTGATTAAATAATACTCAGTTAATTCTTAAATATTTAAATTTCCATCACTGTAAATAGCCGTGTATGTGTGTGTATGTGTTACAGATAAATGGAATAATTATATTTTATTAAATATGTTTCATTTTGTTTTTTTATATATTTTTTTATTCCTGTATTATTTTATTTTGCTGATGTAATACCAGAGAAAGTTCTAGAGAGTAATTAAAATATGTCAGTTACAAACAAAAGAACGTGCCCTGTTTAAATTTAAAATGACTTTTGTAAAATTTATTTTAAAATATCCTCCACTATTGGAAAATATATATATATATCTCTTGAATCTATTTCAAACTCCAATTAGATTGAAAGAATACTCTCTTGAACTTATCTCATCGTCATCTTTTAAAAATATATAACATTTGACTGTTAATGCACATCCGAGTCTCGCCAGCGGCGGGCAAATAGAAAAGTTCTAGAAGGTTTCAGTGGTATATAAATACAGCTCAAATTTCTATGTTAAAGCCTCTGCATTTTATTTTCAGAAGGTGTTGCAGGACAAACCTGCGTCACCCAAAATTTTAAAATATGACTCGTGAGTAGAAGAAATTTGCTTTCCTGATCTTTCCAAGATCAGCTCCATACCACTATACTCCCATGCCATTGCCACTTAAAGACTGTTTAAATGAACTCTTAAACTAACTCTGAAAGGATACCAGCCTTTATTTTTCCAAAAATCTGCCTTGCTGATTCATTTTTCAAATTATCTTCCTATGTGCGTATATAGCCACCAAGTCTTCAAACAACTGAAGGTAATCCTCTGCCACAAATATGAACTTTAAATCTCCATTTATGTGCTTTTAAATATCTTTAAAATGTAACTTTAAAATCTTCCACTATATGCTTTTTATTTTATTTAAAATGTAACTTTAAAACTTCCATCTATGTATTTTTTTATATTACTTAAAATGTAATCTGCCTATTTCATAATCAATGATGTAATGCTGATTATTATTAATTTCCTAAAGTAATGACTTACTCTAATGCATGAATCTATAATTTTTTATTTTCTAAATGTACTTGCTGCAGCAAATTTTTCACTTTATTTTGTTTGATTAGGTATATTATTTAATATGCTAATAACTCAATCTGGTGAACTGATCTCATCTTAAGTTTCTATTCTGCCATTATGGAATCTTAAATAATTAAATGTAAGCTTTCTTACTAAACCCAAATGTTCACTTGGTTGAATAACTTTACTGAATTGTTCTATGTGTTTCATGGCATACTATCCATTGCCATATTTAAAGATATCAATTTACTATTATCTTAACACTATTGATTTAGTGAATTTTAATATTGAGTAAACTTAATGACCTACCTTTGCTTTTTTGTTTTATCATATGGTCAATCTTTTGTTTATCATGCCATCTAACATGATGATTTTAATTTAATTTTTCTATATGTCAAGTGCATGAATATTTGTTTAATGATGGGAACTACATATTTTCCCTCTTTATGTTTGACTTTCTAGCCAATATTTAAGGTCAACTATGTACCATTAGGATGTTTTAAACTGTATCATGTCATTATGCCAGATTTTATATTTACGAGGCCCTTAATCCATCAGCATCATTACAGACCTGATATTTATTAGCGCTGCTTACCCTTGATAACATTATATCATATCTTGCTTTGTCAAACTACCCTTCAAACCCAGATTTATTCATAAGGCACATTTCTTCACGGAGTTTGGAAGCACTGACTCCACGGTTTGTGTCAGGTTGTCGCTAGGTTCTGCATGGGGTAACATCAGAGACTCTGAAAGCATGCAATCCCTACCAACCACTTCTTCAGATGTCATATATCATAAGTGTTGATGAGCTTTTATGTTCATTTAAGTTGATGAAGCTTCTCATCCTTTCTGGCATTATCATTCGGTCAGCACTGCAGTTATCTATATTTTACATTCCCCATTATTAGTCTATAAGTCATAATGCTATGATTTCATAAACCATCCCAAGCTTTCATTTACTTATAATTTATAGGTTAGAAATGTCATGTTTTAAAGCTTATTTAAGCTATCTGCCTTCTCGTTAAATGATTTTTAGATGCACTGAGAAATAACTTTCAGTAAATCCTACCAAATTCTAATAATGTAACCAAATGCGAAAATAAATGTTTTCTTCTTAAATCATTAATGAAAATCGTTAAAGACTGTATACACTTTGTAATTTATAATATATTTTAATTTGCCATTATGAGAAACTGTAGTCAAACTAACTTACATTCATATGAAATTTGTCAGATTATTCATTTTTACTAAATAGATCATAGCATTCAGAACAAAAGCCTTGTAAATTTGATATCTTTCATTAGCATATTAAGCCGCATCATTTCGATTAATTATTGATTTTATTAATATTTGTACCTGGTATTTGTGTATTCATTAATCATTAATCTATGCTCCAATGTGTCATTTATGGAATGCGCAAATCACTACCGCTAATTATGTGAAACCCAGATAGTATTAAATATGTGTAAATAGACTCGTGGGATATTTCTTGTATATTATATATTTGTTTACCAAAAATGCTAAACAATAATTATTAGTATTATAAATAAATTAACAATTTAATAAATTATTCTTTGGTCATATTTTGTTCCTTTCATGCATGCACATCTGTGATTATATTACATCATATATGATAGAGTCCTCTTGCCCTTAAGCTAGACTATGACATTTGTAAAATTAAGATAGTTATAATGTAAATCATCTTATAAAAGGGGAGAGGGGTTACAGGTCAGGTTAATCAGTTTCCTATAGGTCTTTTGTTTTTCTGCTGATGCTTCAGGACAGGAATTAAGAAAATTTCATTTGCTATCACCATAAATGTTGTTCGTAATGTTATAGATTTGGAAATTAGGCAATAGGGCAGAGTTCATGATTATTCCTGACTTATGTATCTTGGATATGATTGGACTCGAGGTACTTTTGCCTAGATGCTAGCTCTTGTTAGACGAACCTACAATTCTGGACTGGTACAATGTATATATATATATATATATATATATATATTAAATATGTGTAGACACTCAGAAATTGTTACCATGTTTAAAAAAAAATTTACATTTAAAGTAAAATAAACAATTGACTCTAATTAAGAATTCATTAAAACTCAAGATGTAATTTTATAAAAAATACTAAAATACAATCTATTTAAAAATAGAAAGTCAATTCATTCTATGTTCTTTGATAATTTTAGATAAGGTTTAACAATGAGTAAATTGATGTTATCTTTAGTAATATAATTAAAAACATTAACTTGTGAATTTCTATCATAAACACAATACCAAAATATTTGGAAAGTCTTGAGCAAAGAAATCATTTAAGTACCTAAATAACCTTAAAATATTTTTACTACATTTTCAATTGCTTAAAAATATTCGGTCACCATTTTAAATTTTAGCCTTAAGAAATGGCATGGCATACTGTCTCTCTGACTATACAATATTTTGCTTATATTCTATCAAAAAACTTAATTTTTTTGTTCATATATTAAAAATGTATATGAATACTACTGTGTTTTCCTGAAAATAAGACCCAGACTTATATTAATTTTTGTTTCAAAAGTCATTATAGGGCTTATTTTCAGAGAATGCCATTTTTATATACGAAAGTGTACATTTATTCAAGTTCTTCTTTTCTTTAGAGAAATCTGTAAGATTCTTCCCCCAGGACCATGTATTTGCAAGAATAGATTTTTTTGTACTCATCTTACCTCGTGATCAGAATATTGTTCCCTGTAATTTTACCATTAAATCAAGTATTAATTGAATATTTCTAAACAGGAGGGGTAACAAAAATGATTACAGTTGTGAAGGGTTTGTCCACACACAAGTAACATAAAATTCAAAAGATGCTGTCACATTCTTTTAAAAAACTTTGTTTAGGAGATAAACTGATTATTAAAATCATTTCTGTTATTTATAACTTTTTAACAAAAAAACAAATGTTTAACAAATCAAACTAATTTATCTTTTTTTCATAAATATTTGAAAGCTATCATGATGAAACTATAAAACTAAATTAAGCATTCTAAATCTAAGTACTAAGTATAAATATTTGAAATACAGATATGCTTCATATTCCTGGAGCTTAATTGTAAATATAGGGGATTTGAACTCAGCGTGAAATACATATATTAGTGATTATTTATCTCTTCAACATGTGTGGGCTCATGTGTATCAGAGGATGAGATAGTGCAGATAGTTGATGGCTGCTTGAAAGTCTGAGTTCAAATCCCCTATATTTTTGTATTAAATATAAATAAGAGCCTAAAAGTATATAAATAAAATTATAAATTATCTGATATACTGACTTGTAGTAGATAAATTCATTCTCTATACAAGTAGAATTACGTTTCTTAAAAATGATCAACTAAAAATACAAAAGAACCATATAATTATATTACCATTTATCTAAAACACTACTCTCAATAATATTGTTTATTTATACATTCATTACATTATAATTCAATATGTCTGATGATTTCAATTAGGTCTTATATTTGGAATAGGGATTATTCTATAAGCATCCTGAAAAATCATGCTAGGATTTACTCATGGATTAGGTCTTATTTTTAGAAAAACAAGGTAATTAGAAATTTTTCATAGACTTTATAAATATAAATATTAAGCCAATGCACATGTACTTTAAAGATAAATTATAAATGAATACTCAATTTTTCCAGACACGAGATATAGTATTTTAGAAAGAATGGAATTAATCCACCCATTCTTTCAACCCAAACATTTATGTATGGGCAAATCTTAAGTGTGTGGAAATAAGAGCATGATGGTGTTACACGATCATGCTCTTATTTCCACACACTTAATATTTGCCCATACATAAACGTTTGGGTCAAAAGAGTGGGTGGATTCATTCCGTTCTTTCTAAAATACTATATCTTGTGTCTGGAAAAATTGAGTATTCATTTATAATTGATCTTTAAAGGGCATGTGCATTGGCTTAATCGCTAATATTACTATTATATATAAAAAAAACATAGTGCTATATAAAATAATATCTCATTAAATATAAATATTAAAAATATAATGGAAATTTCCATATATTTATATAGATAAATGTCAAGAATTACTAGATGAGTGAATTCAGTTTGTAATCGCTAGATTTAATTGATGTTTTCTTAGAATAATATGTACTTGCAAAATGACATTTACATTTGTTAGTCTCAAATAATTAATACAAGTATATCCGACAAAAGGGTAATGATTATAGAGAAAAATAATGCTTTTTTTATATAAGCTAGTAAGAATAGAAATACTAAAAGTGATTTGACAGCATTTAATTGAGTTTCCCTATCTGGAAATTATATATATTTTATTGAAAAATGCTTAATATATATTTGGGCAATGTTGCTTATGACCTGATGCTAACCCATACTGAGATAACTTAGAAAATACTTTCATATTTAAAAAAAAAACAAATCTTTTTTTTAAATGTGTGCTTATAAAAAATAACATGACTGTTGTAAATAAATCATTTTTATATAGCGTGATGTAATGAATAGCTTGATATTTGAAATAGGAGGATAAAAACTCTAAAGTAACTCACTGTGTAGAGCTAGTGAAAAATAATTTTGTATGCATTCTTTTTAATATTATTATTATATGTCACTAACTAATAATCATTCTTTAAGTTTGTAATAACTACTATTTTAACAATATGATATTAAATATTAATTAATCAAAATTAAATATTAATTAATATATTTAATAAAGAGAGATCATCAAGGAATTATGTAAATTACATTTTGTCACACCTTTACTACTAATGCACTATTTTAAAATATTTAAATAAAATCTTCTATTTTAAATAATAGTCATTTCAAAAATATAAGTAGCCACTTAAGTTATTAAGTCTGAACAACATCTATCAGATAAAAGATGTGTAAATCTATCAATATAAACTAAATTTGTACAAATAATATTTCACTTGAAATATTAGGCTCATAATAAGTTCAATTTTTGATTTAAGTATGGTGAACAAGGGTTGGTTTGTATAAGAATACACTCTAAGCATTAATGTTACACTTATGCTTTTAAAACACTTACTGACAAGGAAGTGCACATAAACTTAATCTAAAAGTGCACATGTAAAGATCAATTTCTTTCCACTATATATATATATATATATATATATATATATATATATATATATATATATATATATATATATTGCCTACTGAAATTTAAAATAATTTTTTGTATATGGTGGAATGTTAGTCATAATTTTTTTCTTTTTTTGGTTGATTTTAATTGTGAATATATTAACCTGGAATGTATTGGCCTATGTCATTATGACAACATCTATTATTGAAAAAATAAATGTTTATTATTAATTGTAGTTTGTAAAAGTTGTGAATTGACTTTATTTATTTTAAAAATGAATGTGTAAATAATAAAGTTTATATCATTGATGAATTTATTTATTTATATATATATATTACTGCACTCACAATAGTAGATTACAAATAATACATCTAAATATTTCGTGTTTCAAGTGTATTTATTGTTTTATTTATATAATATTATATTTGAATGATATGTGTTAAAAAGTTTATTTTCATTGTAGTATGAAAGAATGTAGTATAAATTGCTTAATTTATATAGCAGTGAAAAAAAACTTATTTGTATTTTAATACAAATAATATAATAACTGTAAAATATTTTTTGCTGTTATTATTGTGTAATAATATTTTTATTTATGAAACGCTGGCTAGAATTGATGAAAGAGTTAATACAGAATTTTGTAATGGTTTCTTTTATGTCAATGGAAAAATATTATAAATAGAACTTAACAGATTAAACAAGCTCTCTCACATCTTGGCTTCAATAGAAAGAATCTAATTTTTTTCTTATAATTTTTTTATTTATTTTTAAAAGTATATTATTATTAAATGGACAGAATAATGGTGTGAAAGCAATAATATTTGTCTTGATAAGGTCATCAGAAATTTTAAAGAAGTTTTATTGAAAGAATGAAAACTAATTCTTAGTGTTTAAAACCATCTGAATATTTTTGCTTTTAAAAATGTATGTTATGTACTTTTCAATAATGAAAACTAAATAACAACAGAAAAATGTACATAAAGATTATGTTCACTTGCTTATATAATGTTATAAGCTTGATGGATCATTTATACATGAGATAGAAATTGGTGCAATTTCCATATTATTATGGATGAAAGTAGCATCTGTACACTTGTAATGTGCTGGATGAAAGGATATCTGCATTGCATCATTGTAGCTATAGATTAATGTTTGAACTCTTATAACATTATATAGATCAAATATCTGCTAAATGAAAGAATAATTTTGATATTTGGAAAATATTGTATTTAATAAAATGTGCTTCAAATCTAGTACCTTTTCATAAGATTTCTACTTTTTTTCTGGAATAATAAAGCATCAACATCTTGTGGCTTAAAAAGTACACATTGAAACTATGATAGTATAGGGAATATCATACTCAAAGATTATTATTCAAATTAATTTCTTATATTTATCATTATTATTACTGTACTTTTTTTTCTTCATTTAAAATATATGGTATTTATTGATATAAAGAGTAATATAATTTTACATTAGGTTGTGATCTATTTATAAACCTAAATATAAGAGAGTTATATATTTCTATATTGGAATTATATTTCAAAAAGGTTACATATTGTACATGTTTGTGTTATATAAACATTTTTGTTTTGTATTTAGTATGTAATAAGTTGAAATTGATATACAAATATCCATTTAAATATGAAGTTAATGTAAATTAAAAATGTATCACATAAAGCATAATCATGTTATATGCACATATTTTAAATGTTTATTTGCCATATATATATTGATTTTAATTGAAGTCCATTTGTTAATAAATTTTGAATTAATTTAAAACAAATAAACTTGCTTGGTTGTCATTCAATTTTACAATGCAACTTTATTGGTTAATCATATTTAGATAAGATGATATTCACTAATTGACTATATCACATAATTCAATTGAAGCACTTACAAAATAATTCAGAAAACAAAATGAAAGGATAGGTAAGAGAGTATAATTATATATCATTTTTTTATATTGAATTTAATGTTTATTACCTGAACAGCTGTATATTTATTTTATATAGCAATAAATTAATTGATTTTACATTTTAAATATTCAATAAGTAATTAGAAGTTTACTGTAATTATTTTGTTTATAACAAGTAGCAGTTATAAGATAGAAACTATATATAAATTGATTTGATGATTGGTAAAAGTACAAATATAATAATCATTACAGCTGAGTAAAGGTAATTGCAATTAAATGTCCACATATTTTATTATAAATTGCTAATTGCAATTAAATGTCCACTTATTTTTTTATAAATTGCTATTGATTAAAGTGAATAATATATTAGATCAGTATATAACCATAAAGGTCATAGTATTATCCAGCTATATAGCTGTAATACTAATATATTTTATTGTCTTTCAAATTACAGCAATTTAGATACTTAAAGTTCATGAAGGTGGATTGTAAATTCAATTTAAATATTAAATTTTAATATTAATATTTGATTAGACTAAATCCTAATAACCTTTCATATGATTTAATAGTTGTAGTCTAAACTTTTAATGTCATAGCTTTATTAAACTAAACAGTAATTGGATGTTATTTGGCAATTGTGTTTGAGAAAGCATCAAATAGGAATCTATTATTTATTTGATATATTGTTTATGATTGGATATTGAAAATCTTAATGTTATTTAATAGAGTGATTTGATTTTAGAATATATTAAGTTGGTGAAAGTGGAATGATTTATCAGCTTAATTGATTTTGCATTTTTATCAAATATTTAATCCTCTTATAATTGACATAGTTCATAAGAGTATATTGATATTAGTTTTTTATTACAGCTGAATTACTATTGCATTTGATTTTATTTAGTTATAATTAGAAATCAAGTATTGAGTTATATATTTAGTTAAATATCATTAATATTGTAAATCTGTAGGGTATATTAAAATTATTATTCCTCCCACCCATGAATTATTTTGTTTAAATATAAATTTAAATAATGTTTAATGTTTGGTGCAAGTTTGTATTATTATAAACAGTGTGTTGGTTCATGAGGAATATTAAAATGTGTCTGTGTAATTCTTGACAGTATTTTCATTTTATTGTAAAGGATTTAAATAATAGACATATATTGTTGTTTAATAATATTTGATACTATAGCTTTATCTTTAATTTATTGCAAATAATGCTTATATTTAGGATAGCTTGAGGTAATGATTTTATTTCTTTTTTATTTATTCTAAATGCTATTGGAATCTATAAAGTTATAACAAAGATTATTATCATTGTTATATTAATTTAAGTGTTAGACTAGTATTTATTGATTGATATTCATTTTAGCTTAGTTTATTAATTTCACTCTGCTACAAGAGATGCTACAATTCATGGGTATTATTAAATTAGGATTTTTCTTCCTTCGTTCACATTTTTATTCTGCTACAGATAGTGATTAATAATTAGGCTATGATTCCATATACAATGTGAACCATTATTTTATTCTGATACAAATGACATTCAACTTCAGGGCATATTTTTATTTCATTACAAATAATGACCAATGATTGGCCATATTTTCATTTAGATTATATTAAAGTCACCATTTCCCATGGTCATTATAGTTATTCTGTTACACATAGCTCCAAAATCTGTGGGACAATAAAAGAAAAACATACCCTTCATTTTTTTTTCTGTTACAAATGGTGCAACAATTTTCAAGGCATTATTAAACCAAAACCATTCTTTCACGCCTTACATCTGTATTCTGATACTATAGATATGGTTTCAGTTACATATGAGTAAGCAGGCAAGTTGGTGTAGCTCAAAAATATTTATATGATTTTACTTTGGGTTGGTAGTTTAAAAGCATAACAGAGAGGTAAATGATAAAACTGTTAGAAAGAACATGTATTATCTCCTAAAGGGTGAGATGCATTATTTCAAAATCCACTGATCTCTCTAAAGAAATTTATGAACTTGAATGTAGTCTGAAAATATTGAGTGGGAAGCCACAAGGAAGGGATTTGTTAAGCACCCATTATCTGATATCATTTGTTACTTACTAAATACTACAATAATTGACATGGAGATGATGTAAAACTTAAATAATAATTAGTCAACATAAAATAAATTAATAAGTAAAAAAAATTGTAAATGATAGAATGAGGTTAGTGTAAGAGGACATTCATTATTATTATTATTATTATTATTATTATTATTATTATTATTATTATTATTATTATTATTATTATTATTATTATTATTATTATTATTATTATTATTATTATTATTATTATTATTATTATTATTATTATTATTATTATTATTATTATTATTATTATTATTATTATTATTATTATTATTATTATATTAAAATTTAAAATATAACAAAAAATAAATGAAATGTACTTGATGAATATATGCAATTTCATTTTTAATTTGTTGCACTTAAAATTACAGTAAGAATGTACACATGACAAAAAACTTTAAAAAGACGTTGCCAATAACAAAGATAAATTGGATAGACATACGGAAAAAGTACTTTGGGAAAATAGTTATTCAATAAATATTCTAATATTTCGTGTTATATATATAAAGCTACATTACTTAAAAACATAAAATGAAGTTAAAATTCAAAAATATGCATTGAATTAAATAAAAGAGTTAGATTGTTTATATATAATAAAGATTTAATAAAAAATAAAATGAGAATAAAAGTAAATAGGTGGGAAATGTTATTCCTTTTTTATGATTTTTTATTCAAGCAATAGAAATATTTTTGTTTGTTTGTTTATTTTTAAGGTATTTTTTAAAGCTATTAAACTAAATAAAGCAAATAAAACTTCAGTCATTAGTATTTAGAAAGAAAAAGTATGATTTCTATTTTTAAATATCTTGTAAAGTTTGATAACAAATCGATACCTTCATAATCAAAAACGTGTTTAATTCTGCTATATATTTTTTATATGTCGAATCAATAAAAAGTAAAAATTCTTTTTATTTAGCAGGTACAAAACTAAATGCAATTTTAAATAAAAATATGTACGCAAATAAAACACTTATAATTTCATTGTAATGAATATCTATCTATCTATCTATCTATCTATCTATCTATCTATCTATCTATCTATCTATCTATCTACCTATCTATCAATCTATCTATCTATCTATCTATCTATCTATCTATCTATCTATCTATCTATCTATCTATCTATCTATCTATCTCTCTCTCTCTCTCTCTCTCTCTCTCTCTCTCTATATATATATATATATATATATATATATATATATATATATATATATATATATATATATATATATATATATATATATATATATATATAGAGAGAGAGAGAGAGAGAGAGAGAGAGAGTTCAGGTGCCCTATATTTAGTGAAATATAAAATTCAAATTATTTAATAGTATTAATTCCAATCATTGCAATAAATAATCCTTATCACAGATTAATATGAGCAATAAATCTATGATGATCAATAGTTGCACATTGAAATTAGCTTATTAACATCTATTGACTTATTTAATAATATTGTGTTTGTTTCTGAATTTAAAATGATCAAAATGTTAAACACTGAATATATGATTTGCCAAGACAAAATACATTAGGTATATATTCGAACGTAATTACTATTTATTTTTCAAATATTGGTGGTTAAGTATTATCCAATCATTTTGTTGAATGTAGTTACATTGGAATAGTATCATAACATTTTATTGAAGTTTTTCTTATCATCATCTAAACTATACTTGTTAACCAGAGTCCAGCATTACAGATGCATGTAATATAGTCATGTTATTATACTAATAACCTTATACATACATATATGTTCATTTTTCCCATGAATTTTTTTGCAAAATAAATTAAGCTATGGTGTAATGAAGCACAGTATCACTATATAGGCATTGCAAATTTAAATCATGTCTTTAAGCAACAATATGTATCTGAACTAGATAAAACCCAAACTGGATTTACTAAGTATATATAAAAGTTGTAAATTAAATTCTACTGCCTTATTTGCATGAACATGGATAATATGTTTAAAATAGATATTGATATAGTGATATTATAAAATAAAATACGTTTATAATAATATGTACCTAAAAGTTTAGTGCATATGGTTGCTGTTATGGTTGATTTCATTCACCATAGTTTGAATAGAAATAAATATTTTTATTAATTTTCAGAAAATGAATTTTCATCCCTAACATGGGTGATCACTATGACTAAAAATTATGAAGATTATAAATTACTATAAATATTAGAAGAAAAATGTTTAATTAAAGTTTGTGATTATATCAGGATCGTTGCATACATGTAAATTTAAATAGACATATATTTTGAATTTCTGAGCCAACCAAAGTATAAATTTGTTAATAAATTATGAAAAGTTTAAATTTAAACAATATATTGTTACACTTAAAATCAGTGAGTAAAAGTAAAATATTTTGACAAATATAAAATATATGTTTCTACAAATAATGAAAAAAATATTTGAAAAAAAAAACTATAGTAATTTTACAATCAGATTATAATTAAAGAATATATCTAAGAAATAATATTTTTAATATTAAAATGATGTTTATGAAACTAAATGACTATTTTGTTGTTGTTATTATTTATTTATTTTTACCTTTTGGAATAGATAAACTTAATTTGAATAGAATAAAGAAGATGATTATCATTAGTGAATTTGGTAAATAGACTATAATTAAACTAATGAACTGTAGTAAAACAAATTGTCAAGTGAGTTAATAATAAATATATAAAATAGACAAATTTATTTTTTAACAAAAAATGCATATATAACCTATCAAATGCCAAAGACAACAAGTTAATATAAAAAAATTAAATAAACATATGCACAATTAAATTACTAATCAAAATTAAATTATAAATTTATTACCAATAATTTCTTTGCCATGAGAAATATTCTATCTTATCTTTTCATAATTGTAATTTAATTTCCAATTATTTTAAATAAGTTAATAGATTCAGATTGTAAATCATTATTAAAAGACACTTTTTTTTTTCATTTTCATTCTTTTCAAAAAAGATGACTTTAGTCTGTTCTTTCATAATCTTATAGCCTGTATTTCGTTCGTTAACATGAAATGGAGAACTAAGCTTTTCTTTAAAAACTTTAGATTTATTGATAATAGGTATATACAAAAGTTTTCTATAGTAGTTATAAAAGATTATATTGTTATAAGTTCTCCAAGAGTGTGTATAGAATGAGGTGAGATCTGATTCGTTTGTTTAGTCAGATCATAGGTCAGAGAAAAATTAATGTGTGTTTAGAACTAAGCTTTTTGTATTTTATATTTATGAAATTTCATTCGTTCCTTTAAAATCGCACTATTTTGGCATAGATGTATAAACTTTCTTACAAAAACAAATAATAATATAAACTATTTTTGTAATAGTATTTTTATTAATTTTATTTTTTTATATTATTCAACAAATTATTTAAATAACATCCTTTTTCCATGCTATTGTTTTTAATTAACAAACATTATATGATTTTTTTCTTAAATCTTTATACAAGACATTTAAAAGAAGAATAAATGAAATTATATTTTTCTTTTGTAGTTACTTACTTTAATATTATTGTTATCACAATTGGAAATTCTATTAAAATAACATTAATCATTTTATCAGAATAGCCTATGTAAGTGTTACTTTAACAAAACTCTTGCTTTTTATCATTTTAGAATTATTAATATTCCACTTCTGTAATAGAAAATCCTTAAAGTTGACTGATAGATATTAGGTCTTATAAGTGTTAATCATTGCACATGTCAACTATTTAAATTTTTTTAAAAAATTACTTGTAATTTAAAAAACTTAAACTTTAACTGAACAAAAAGCCAATCTCCATTTTTTTTTAAAAAAACATATTGTGTTTAAGATTGAAAATTATTACATTTATATAATAATTCTTTCATTTAAATTTTTTTTCATTGCAAACAAACATCATCATTCTTAAAATTTATAATTAATAATTCTCTCTCCCAAGACACTAATATAAAGTTAAATTTAAAATAAGTAACTTATATACATCCTATTTTAATATTATAAAAAACTTACTGTTTATATTTAAAATGCATTTCTCCAACAATAAAAGTAAATCTTTAAATATGGTAGCAAACTATCCTTACAGTAGTTTTACCCAGTGCAAGCCTTAGTAATTAATGAATGCAAAAAGATTTGTGCTAATATTTCTATCTAGTGCCTACTCAATCAATATTCCAAACTAGTTTCTAGCATGAAACTTTCATCAGCAAAGATCTGTGGACCTGAGAGTATAGACCATCAATCTTAGAATCTATTGTATTCTTCCAGCATCCATCTTTTATGTCTAAAGTTAACTATAAAGCTACAACCTCGTTTGATTTTGTAGTCATGTAGATCTGACCCCAGTTCAGTATCTTTACATTTTGGTTTATAAAGCTTGCACAGGAGAGGGATACTACTGTATGTAGAGTTGCTACTGTATTAATAGCTTGCATATGCAAAGAAAATGGTGATCATGTGATATTTTAATGGCCTAAATTTATTTGTGGATAAAGTTCCATTGTTAGCTAACCCAGCAATAATGATTAATCTATATCTCTGATTACTTAACCAATTATGTAAACAATTATTTAAAATTATTAATCTTGTCAAAAACTGATATAAATTAATTTGATATATGATAATTTTAATATATACAAAATATATCAATCTGCTAATAGATTAAGCAGTATTGAGACCTTTACTTCATGTCAGTTAAAAATATTTTTTTGTCTAGAAATAAAATTCAATTTATTAAAGATTTCTTTTGGTGTTCAAGTATTCTATATTTTTTTATTATAATGGTAAGCTTATTGAGATGGTGTGTATATAGTATATTATATTATTTCATCTTTAATTCATTTGGTTTATATTATTTATTTGCAAGAAAAAAACAATAATTATGAATTTTTATATTTAAAATTGTTTGTTAGTTTGTTGAAGATTTTTTGTTAGTAATAGAAAAAATTAAATTTAATATGTTAAACCTACTGGAAAATATATTTTACAAGAAGATAGTTAATGCTCTTTTTACATATTTAATTCCTTTACTATTAAATCAATGCTCATACAACCATTTTTTGACAGTTAACAGTTTTTATTGCCCCTGCAATCTTCCTCAGAACTACAAAATATATACATAACCATATATAATTAAAATTACCCCAAATCCAAAATTCAACCAGACCAGCATAAAAATAATATTAAAACACTACCAAAGGTTTCACTTTCCATCCACCCTTAATATTAAAAGAACTCTTAAATATATATATATATATATTGTGGCCTGTCTATAGGTAGTACGACCTTAAGCCGAGTTTCCAAGTCCCTTATATTAGGCCCTACTTGGATATTCTGGCTAGGTTCTATTAACAAACTTACTATATCCCAACCATTTTCTTTAACTATAACAATTAAATTTAGATAAGATTAGTATTTATCCCAAGTTACTTTGACATGAGTAAATATTTCTAAAATAAGATGTATTTTAAATATAATTAACGTGAGACTCGTTTACCTAAAAACAGATCACATCCCCTTAACATTAAACAAATAGAAAATACTTGTTCAATGGCATAAGAATACCCAGATACTCCTCATTAAGTATCTACATACTCTCATGACTAACAATAATATCTAATATATTATTTTATATTTATAACTATTAAGTTTTAATTCAATCACTCATTAAATTAATCTGTTAGATAATTACAGATATACTTTGATTCATAAGATTAGCAATAATCACAAGAATAACTTTAAAATAAGGAGATCTCAGGAAAATCATTGATTTATTGATTCTTTATACTACCTATGAAATATTAAGAGGGCTTTTACAGATTTCCATGGATAGTGTACAAATTAAGAAAGGCTTATAATTTAAATTTATAATCAAGCTTTATATGTACGTTCTTTAACCCTTAAACCGCTAATTATATTATTGGTTGTATGAGGTAAAAATCAAATCTTCTAATTGGCCAACTCACAAACTGAAGACAAAGCCTATTGTTAAAACATATTCGCCTATAATATTAAATTCAACTCAGATACGTTTATAAAAAGTATATTATTAATTTTTCAGGTTATGAAAGAGAACGGAAGTTCTTTCAAAAATAAATTGCTATTTATTTATTATAAAATATATTCAATTTCGGCAAATATAAAGCGAATGTCTAAACAAAAAAGTGCTGATGCAAATGTTTTTTTTCAATTTTACGATATCAAAAAGTAAAGATTTTTTTTTGCTAAATCTTAAATATTTTTACTAAAATCTTCAATATTTTTGGAAAATAATTTTGTTTTTTTGGTATATTTTTTAAAAAACTAGTTTAATTTCTCAAATTATATTTTTTTTAATACTTAAATTGCATTTGAAATGAAAATCTCAGTGTTTTTCTTTATTTTCTTTGATCAGGCAGTTTCTTTGTTCTTTCCAGCCAATCAGAATGTCTTTTTCAGCTGAGAGCTCCCTGACAACCAATCACTGACAATGTTCTTTCTTTGTTTAGGTTTAAATGCGGTTTTTTTGATTTTTTACTTGTAAAATAATTCGGAAGAGGGCACCATCTTACAGAACTTTTAAAAACCTAATCAATACCTGTCAAACGAATATTTTAGCATAAGAACTGGCAGAGTTAGAGTGACGTCAGATGTCGACAAGAGGCCTCATAAGAGGTGAGAAAAGGGTTAATACTGAATATTAAAATAATATTATTAACTAAACTGTGATTAACACTAATACTTTTACTAATTACTAATGTATCATTTAATTCTATATTAATAAATACACTTTAATAATTGGCAATGTCATCAATGATCTATGGGATCAAGGTAGCATGTAACAAGTAAAAAAAATATTTACTAAGAGATTTATGCTTATTAAACTGTTGGATTTGCTTTAAATTGAATTGACTTTTCATTTTAATTTTGACTGTACATTTAAAGTTGTGTGATGTGGTGAAAATGAGCCCAGAAAAGATATGCAGCAATTGAAATTTAATAAAACTTTTAAAACAATAATGTTAATCATATTCATTACAAATGATAATAAACATTTCCATTAAAATTAAATTAAAAATAACATAACAAAATAATACATATATATTATAATAATAATAATAATAATAATAACAGAAAATTAATCTTTGGAGTATTATTATCAAACAAAACTAATGATTTCCCATTATATATTGAGATATTTATCCCTATGTATGTGAACTAAATATCACATATTCAGTTTATTAAACAATCATTTTTTTTCCATTCATGGTTCATTAGTTTAACCTCTACATAATAGTAGTACTTGATGATTAAGTAATAATACATAAAATAAATGAGAACATAGGGTTATAATTCTGGAGGTTGGTAAGCAATCAAAATTACTACTTTTATCTTTCACATAAGAACAAAATAATTGTTTTTTTTAGTTTATCCATTTGTACATGTAAGTATGACCTGCTCTTTGGAATATGTATATATCATTTTAAATACCCTTTCATACTAAAATATCGAGTATATTTGTTTATTTAAAGGATTCATAATCTTTAAACTTAACCGAATTATTAAATAACTATTAATATAACAACACTTGAATTAATTCCATATTAAATGATTTAGTTCTCTTCCCCTCCCCTATTATACTAACAAATCATAGATTAAAAATATAAATACTGACATTAGAAAGAAGTTCTCTTTTAACCCTTTCAACGATTATTATTTAATTGGCCGAATGAGTTAAAAATCAAAACTTGTAATTGGCCAACTCACAACTTTAACAAAATCTATTGTTAAAATAGATCACTTTTAATAATATAAATACATTAGTTTCGTTTGTAAAAAGTATATTACTGAATTGTCAGATTATGAAACAAACGAAAGTCTTTTCAAAAATAAAATTTGATTTATAATTTAAAAAATATTCAATTGCGGTGAAATAAAAGTAACCGCTATTCAACCAAATAGATTGACGCAATCTTTTTTTTTTCACTTTAACGTTACGATCAATATGTAGCAATAAATAAATAATTCTTGGTAATATCTTAACTATTTTTCTAAAATAATTTGATTTTTAGTATTATTTTATCAATAATAATTTGTAATTCAATTCAAATATTGTTTAAAATGTTGTAAACATTCGTTTATAATTTTTGTAATAAAAATCAAAACGAACGTAACTTTTTACTTTTTGGCAGCCATTTCCCTTTCTGACAGAAGTGGGACAGCCAATAAGATTCAAGAAAAGTTGGTGAGGAGGCGGTGCTTTGGTTTTGTTTGACATATATGGTCATTTTTATTGATTTTTTACTTGTAAAATAAATCTGAAGAGGGCACCATCTTACAGAACTTTTGATTTTCTTTCGAATGACATATTATATGTATACGTGGGATAAAAAGTAGCCAATTTAGAGTGATGTCAAATCTTCTCGTTTTTAGATGAGTCATGCATTATAAGAGTTAAACTCTCAGCTAAAGTATAAGAACACTTTTAAATTTTCTAGTTGTTCTACACTCCATAAACTTATTAGAACTTTTTTATTTTTCCTTATTTTTTGAAGATTCTGCTTATCCGAAGATTCGCGAGGTATTTGAGTTACTGCAACAATAATCCTTCGTTTTGTTCTTTGTTTAGTAATAAAAATTTATTTGTGGCTTGCCTTACTTATTTTAAATGATACATATTTCTCTCTATAATAAAAGGCACACTTATGATTTCACTTAAAAATGTGTCATTGTCACGTTTTTGGCTCCAAATAAATAATTCTATCTCACATTGTAATTAAGATTTTATATACATTTAGAATAATAATGAAAACTTTTCATTTTTAGTTCCATTACATTTTAAATATATATACTTAACTGTTTCCAAGAGATTTACTATTCTTTTATCTATCCTTACTGGATATTTACAGTGTTTATTTATTTCCTTTTGTGTATTACTGCAGTTCATTTTCCCTATGGCACAATTATTGTTATTTTTGCGTGAATATATTCATTGACTATTCATCTCCGATTATTTCTTCAATACTTATTAATTTTCAAGAGATTATTGGGAATTCCGATTATTGACTTGCCCAGTAGAAAAACGATTAATTTATTCCATTATTTTAACAACAGAGCTTATAATTATCCATGTATATTGATATAGAGTTGTAAATCATAAGGTTTTAGGAATTTTAATCCAACTTTGTTTTTTTTTTTAAAAAAAAAAAATATCACCAAGAAAAAAAACTTAGTTACTTAAACTTTACGATCAAGAAGCTCTCCTCCCCCCCCCTCTCTTGAATTTCATATTCCAAGATTGTTTGAAACTCTTTGATTGGCTAATATTTTCCCACTTTTTTCTATGAAACAATTATTTATTTTGAAAGTTTTTGGTTTATTATTTTAAAATGACCGATTTTCGTTTTTTTAAAAAAATATTAAAATACAATATTTTTTAGAATTTAAATAAAGATAGAATTTACTGTTTTAATTTTAAATCAGTATTTTGTAAAATTAAACTTTATTTATCTACTTTTAAATATAGTAAGATTTGAAGATAAATAATTTCTATGTTTAAAATCAAATGCGCACCCACAATAATTATTAGTCCCTACTACACATTATGTTTACAAAATTACAATTTAAACTTCACTGGTTTTAAATTCCAAATAATATTAATTGTTCATCCATCTGCATATATATGACTCTGTAGGTTATTTTCTATATGTATTTTGAGTTAAGACATTTATAAATTTCCCTTAGCTAAATTCGAGTTCAAACCCTATGATCTAATATTTCATTATTGTCTTCTTTTAATAAGTAAATATTATTGGATTTGTAAAATTTAAAATTATACACTAAAATTTTATTTTAGAATAGTCTGAGCTAATAAAAAGTGCACAACATATATATATATAAATTATACATTTATATATAGTCACAAAGATATAAACATATACCTACTTTTTTCTAAATTCATGAAGATAGTTAATAGTTGATATTTGTCTGGAAATAAGATTATTAAATATTTGTTTTTGTTGTTGGAGTATATTATATAATTTACTTGCAATGATAAACTTTATAAGATTAAATAACAATGTATAATAGATATACTATTTTACATCTAATTTAGTCAGTTAGATGAGAGAAATATCAATTATTAATGTTTATACTTAAAATTGTTTGTTACTCATGTTCATAATTGTTTGTTTGTTGCAGAAGAGATTGAATCTAATGTTAATGCTATTAAAATATATATTTTAGTAAAAGAGTATATAATCTTTTCAATTAAAGTTGTTAAATCAAGTTGCGATGACATTTAAAAAATATTTCTTGGTATGTAGACATTGCATTACATGTAAGGAATTAAGATATATTATTACTTCCGACATCCATAAGCCTGTTACTCTTAAAATATGTACTTTAATGTTATAGAAATAAATAATTTTAAAAACATAATTTTATATCAAAAAAGAACACTTTATAAAATATGAGACACTCTATCACAGAATAGTTGGAAGTACCATACCTACTCACAGGATAAGCTATAATGCTAAACCAGGAAGTGATAGGTAAGCATAGAAGAATACCTGAAATGTCTTACAGAAATTGTTTCATGAAACATAAACACTACACAAAACCAATAATATTAGACAAAAGTATAACATTGTGTGTCCTTTAAATATATATATATATATGTGTGTGTGTATATATTTCATTTAATTAATAAATATTTAAACATATTTTTTCAAATTTGTATTTATAACAATCATGCAACAAAACACAACATAGTCAAAATTATTTCAGCAAAGTTCATAAAAATAAAAAATAAAACTTTAGTTCTATGATCTATAAATGACTGTTAATAAGGAATTATGAATGTGAAGCATATAATTTATTAAAATCAATTTCAAATATTATAGATAGTTTGAATATGCGCTTGAATTATGGGAAGGTAGGATATTATAT
Source organism: Epiperipatus broadwayi (assembly GCA_028023455.1). Classification (NCBI taxonomy): domain Eukaryota; kingdom Metazoa; phylum Onychophora; class Udeonychophora; order Euonychophora; family Peripatidae; genus Epiperipatus; species Epiperipatus broadwayi. The sequence continues at coordinate 918,927 of JAQFVV010000304.1, forward strand.
ATTTGTTTACTGTTATGTTACTTTGTACTTATAAGCCTTGCCTTGTCACAAAAACAATTGTTATTGTTTGTAATTTCATTTTGGCTAGTGGTATTGGTATAATTAGTTATATATATATATATATATATATATATATATATATATATATATGAAAGCAGTTCATGATTAATTTTACCTATACAAAAATCTTTAATTGGTTGTCAAGGCAACATATACAAGTGAAAAGTGAAAATCCACCTTTTATTCTTGTTTAATATGTTAATAAAGGCAATAAAGTTATTATTTGAACTATAATATATTGGTATTTTTAATTCCTAAAACTTAAATAAATACCATTAAATAGGCAATAATAACATGTTTCGAAAGCATATTAATAAATAGTCATTTGTAAAACCTTCAAACTCCAGTACTGCTTAATGTTTAGATGATAAATCTAACTTTGGTCAAATCTAGATGGTTTATAAATTTTATATATAAATAACATATTATAATAGTTAATGGCTGTTCAAATGAAAATATTTTAATATGTAAAGTTTTTGCACTTATTTCATTGGAGAGGTCTTGCTAGGTGAATAACTAACCGAAAGAAAAAGTAAAATTATCAGTTGTCACTTTTTTACAAATAACTTCTAATATTTTTTCTCTTATAGATCTAATTAACTTCCACAGTATTGAATGCACAATAACTATTGATACCTATTCAATACTTATCATTTTTCTAATAAATCTTCTTACAGATGATGAATATATTTGGGTTATTTTAAACATTTTACAATGTTTTGGGAACCACTTCCTGGTAGGACACTATAAATTGGTATTATAGAATAGATTTTGATAGTCTAAAAATAAAAGCTGTGTTTCACGAAATAAATGTTTTGTAAGAAATTATAAATATTAATATTGATGGATCTATTAATAAAATTGGAAAATCATCATGAGATATGATTATAAGCAGATTATTATCATGTTAAAATTTTATACGTTATTATAAGTATGTCTAAGGTTTAATAACATGTAACACTTTGAGATTACATCTCATACTAGTGGTTTTTAAAGTAAATGAATTTTTTCAAGCCAAAGTATAATACACCTGGGTCTCGTTTTACGCGATAGATAGGTTCCTCAGAAAACACGCGCAAATGAAATCACACAAAAATAGACGTAACTTACATTGAAAAAGAGGGGGGATGTGGTCTGTGATTTTTCAAAATTTGTGTAAAAGCAAAGCAACAACGTAAAATCACTTTAAAATTCGCACAAAAAAAAAATAAGGAAATAAAATATGACTAATAAAAAATTTCAAATTTGAAAAAAATTGATACAAGACAAACTTTTTAAACTATTTTTTAACTGTAATATTTAATTTTATTCAAAACAATATGTATTTTTATGCATACATTTTTTATACACGTTTTAATTATTATCACTATTTACCGGTAAACAAGTAAGTTCGTTTGCAAACTGGTTTTTGATTCTTCACAAGAGGAAATACAACTAGCACCAACTTCACTCTCATGTTGTGTTGTTTTCTGGTGACAATGTAATTAGTTTTTAATCTTGGAGATGATGATTTTATTAACTGTTTATGAACACGATATCCAGACATACAATCATTTACCTCTCGTTGGAATTTAAGAGCACGTTCATGATTAGTGTCATTTATAAGAAAATAATTTGCCAACTGATTAGAAAGTTGAAGACCTTCTTGAATCATTTTTGCAGTGAAAGGAACAGGTTCCACTTCTGTTTCATTATCTTTTTCTACATTTTCTTCTGTATCTAAACTTTTATTTTTGTCTTTAATTTTTAATTTTTAATTTCGTTTAAAAATCAAATTTCATTTCACTGCAATTACTCATCTTTTAAAAATAAACTTGCGGACACTAAATGATTAATAATTGATTACGTTCTTTTTTAAAAAGCAAAAACAGAATGTGATTTAAAATGCAAAATTAACACGCACAATGTTTGAACAAATTTACATTATAATCTTGTAAAATTTATTATGTGTATACATAAAATGTGGAAATCATGATTTTAATTTCATTATTGCATAAAATCTTACTATTATAAAGCACTGAAAATATTAAAATTATTAAGATAAAAATCGAATTCCAATAATGTGCCATTACTTTCAATAAACGTAAGTGTGCAAAATTTATTATTTAAAGTAATAGCGCATTATCGGAGTTCGACTTCCAGTGAAACACGTATCACGTAACTTCAAAATCATGGTAAATAAGTTCGCGTAAAAAGAGACCCAGGTGTACAATAATATTTTAGACACAAAAATAAATCACCTTCTTTCTTTACTTTATTTTTTTGTATAGAATTTTGGAACACTTTAGACAGAAAATAAAAAATAAATAAATAAATCATACTATTAATTTTAAGGTTTTTTAATTTATATTAATAATTGGTGTGCACAATATTTATCTCATTGGGAGACATTATCAATATCCAATTAAAGTATAAAATTTGCAATATAATATATGACAGTGTTTAATAATATATATATATATATATATATATATATATATATATATATATATATATATATATATATATATATATATATGAATTCAATTCAAATAGATTGTGAAAACTATTAAATTATCTAAATTGAAACAATTAATTTATGATTTAATATATGTTTGAAGTTATTATTATAATAACACAGTGCTTTTTTGCTTGGATTTCAGTTTGATAATATAATTGGATGAATGTTCAAAATATTGAATTTTTTTACAAATATATGGATTTACAATGTTGTGACACTTGGTTTACCTTATTTTTAAAAATAAAGGTAGTCATTATCACTTCTCTAGTTATTGTGGAATATCATTGTTATCCATTATAGTAGATGTAATTTCAAGAATTTTATTAAATACATTGTTTTCAGTTACCAATATTAACAATGTCACATTGGTTTTTTTAGAAAACTAAAAAGCTATCTATATATGGTATTACCAGGCAAATTCTAAAAAACTATTAGAAATAAAAATAATTTAATTATGCTTTCCTTATTTATTTAATACATTTGTTTCATTAAATAAAATAGGTGTATGATATTCTTTAAAATTACTTGGTTTTCATCAAAATGTATAAATATTATATAACTTATGAATGATACAATGAGAGGAAGTGTTCTTAATATAGATGGAAAACCCATGGCATTTAAAATATAAACTAGTGTTAACCATGGATGCTCTATTTTTTTAACTTGGTTTTACATTTTTATAACAATTGTTTTTGGAACTCTTTATATACCATATAATGTAACACACACCAAGATATGACACAGATTTTGTGATTGAAGTTTTAATTTGAATTTATGAAAATCAAAACAGAACTTCATTTTCTTTAATTCTGAATTTACAATTTCATGATGATTATATTATTTCCCTATATTAAAAGATAGCTTTTCAAAATAGTCTTAATGTTTTGAATGCAATATTTCAATACTTTATTTTGCTGATTATTGTTCAAAGAATTTAAATTCTGTAGCAGACAGTGACAGAACAAACACCCACAGCAACATATATTTTGGTAGGTATAAACTTTTGAATGTAAATCAATTTAAATGCAATGGTAGTTTTATAAGTAAAAATGAACTTAGATGTTGCAGTCAAACACAGACTCCAATGTGATAATGTTTTTATTAAGAAGCTAAAAGATGGATATTTCTTTACGGAAAGATTTGTTTGAAAAGATCCCTGGACACCCTGTAAATGCATTATAAAATTATTTGTAAAGTTTTATTCAAATAATGATTTGCAACAATACAATGATAGTTCATACAATAAATCATTTTGTTCTTTTTAAAATTGCTGGATTGCTTTTATGAATCCACTATTATCAAATCACATCTTTATTGGATTGGTTATGTAAAATAAAAATGAAAAATAAAAAATTTTCTGAAAAATATCATGACTTTGGGCAGATTTTTTTTGAAAATATTTAGACACCATTTATATTATAAGGGATACCTCAAAGGCATAAAGAAATGTGATATTCATTGATTACATTACAAAAATATTACAGAAAATGTAATACTAATATAGCTAATTTTTAGAGTATTTTACTATAAATCATTACATTGTGATGGTTACACCATGAGTTTATCATGAATATTTTATTTTATCATTTCTCTCTCATGTTTGATAATGCCATAGAACACCATCATGCTTTTTCTGATTTTATACAGACTTTCAGTAATCATGATTTTCTGCTTTGCCCTCATAGAGTTATATTATATCACTTGTTTATTACTTATGCCATATTTTCTGATTATATATATGTATACACAATAAATCAAAACATCCTTAGTCAGTTGTAATCATAAAATTTACTTATTTACTAGAATGATTTTGTTAAGTTTTTACAATAATTTTAAATGCAGAATTCAAACTCAGACTTTCCATCACCCAACACTTCAGTGCCATCTCATATTGCTGACTCACCTGATCACACACATGTTGAAAAGATAAATAATAACCAATATACGTATGTCATGCTAAACCAGCAATCATCAGTTGGTCTAGATTACTATCTGATTGCTGGTTTAGCGTTAAATACGAATATTGGTGATTATTTATCTTTTCAACATGTGTGTGATTAGGGGAGTCAGCAATATGAGATGGCATTGAGAGTGGTGGGTCGTGTGAAAGTCTGAGTTCGAATCCCGCATATATTACAAATATAACTGCAGGTACAATGTAGTGATAATTTTAAATGTATATTTAGAAACGATATTCCCGTACAATTTTTAAATAAATAAATAAGTAAAAGATGTTAAAGAAATACTAATTAAATTGTAAATAATAAAAAAAAATGTAAATACTTTTAAAAAGCCATTATTAAATTTTGTGAACAACAACCTACAGTTACTATAAATTTCCTGTGACTCTTGCTATTATTGTATAGATAGAATGATAGAAAACCATCTTAACTTTTTAGATTAATTATAATTATGTTTTAAAATAAAGCATGACATGGTGAGTGTACAGAGATTGTTGTTGTTATCTATAATGTATTTACATTTAGTAAATCTAATAGGAAATATTAATAATGACAATTGTAAAAATTCAAGCATACTTTCAGTTGTTTCCTAAAATCATTCTCAAAACCTAAATATATACATATTCTGGAAAAAATCACGATCTTGTAATTTTCCATTATTCATAAGTTTGCCTATTAATTCAAAATGTTATATTTCTATTTATAAAAATTACTTCCCTGATTTTTTTTTATTGTTTTTTTTTAATTTTTTCTCATGAAGAATTCTAATGCTATGCAGATTAAAATGGAAAATGATTTTTTTTTTCATAATTTTTTATAGGTTTATATAAAAGCCATTGTTGTTTTTATTTTATTTTTTTTTAAATATTATGTCTCAATTCTCGAAAATATAATTTGATTCCTAATATTATTTTTGTCTTTTGAACTATTAGCTTGCATGAATCATTATGAAAATGATGTGTTTAGTCTGGATTATATATGCAAACACAAATGCATGTAAATACATTTTATACTTTATATTTAATAATGAATATGAAACAAAATTACATTTTGTACTTAAAGTATAATTACAATAATTAGTCCGCCTGCCACTGTTTGGTGAAGGTATGGCTCCTAGTTCCAGATGAACTATAGAAGAAGGGTCTGCAATTGCCCTTATAAGTTTCCTAACATTTTTGGTGTATCTTAGCAGCCTGCATCATGAGCAGGTACAGTGAAACTTTCAGTTGGAATATGATACAGCTTACCTCATGCCAATTTTTGTTTCTAGCATGTTTCAGTCCTGACTGTAAACTTACTTCACTGTACCAAGACATTTAAATTAAGCATTATTATCTGGAGAATGAAAATTATGTATTTCTGTTTTGTGATTGTAGTTCTCTCAGATGTGTATAGAGAATATGAATTTTATTTTTCGGCTCTGTGACAGTTGTTCTCCAAAAAATGTGTATAATGTCATTCAGCTTGGGACAGTAGTTCTCTGACCCTACCTTCAATAAATCTGACTATTTATTACCAGTTCCACATTTTTAATAAAAATATCCAAATTCAGTGAGCATTGTCATGTATTAGCTTGTTCATGCCATTGATTATGTGTTACCTATCTGTATACACATAAGTTCATGGTGATGAATGATCAATCTAATCTTGATAAGATAGAATCCAGTCTAGTCTAAATTTGAAAGCAAGATGAGGTATGTCAGAAAATAACTTAAAATTCTTTATTTTTTTAATTGTTATTGTTGATATTAACAAAAATACTTAATAATATAAATTATTATTATTACAATTATTAATCAATCATAGATATGTATATTATATTTATATATTGGTATATCCTAATCATGATGCTAATGCATTGGAAATGTTATTAAACAGACAAAATTTCTCATACAGTAGTGCCGTCGGTGCAAGCCAGAATAATCAATAGATGCCAGAAGACTTGTGAATAAAATCCCTATCTAATGCGACTACTGTATGGATAGTTTTTTCCTGTTTAATAACAGTTATAAGTAAGTTTAATAAATGGTGATCATGTGATGCCCAATAGCATTGGAAATGTACTTTGTTTTTTAAATTAAATTAATAGTTTATTCTATTATAGTGTGTTTATATATATATAAACACACCCACATATATATAAAAGATTGCTAATCAAAGCTTTCATCACAACACATTTTTATCAAAAGTAGATTGAAATTTATTATAGCAAACCTAGATACATAAACTCATCATAAATCAAAATACCAGTTCTTGCTAATTTTATATAGGAAGCTAACACACTGAAAGTATATTTTGTTTTTTAAATTTATTTTATATTTTATTCTGCTATGGAATTTTATGTTGTAAGTATAAAGTTGTTAGTACAAACTTGTCAATTCTAGACAAATTTATTATAGCATGCATATATAGCAAATCTTAACACATATATTCATCAAAAAATAAATACCGGTTCTTGCTTCGTGAAATATTATGTGTTGTTTGATTAATGACATATTTTGCATTAATTATTTGTCAAATCTCTAATTTTATATTTTTATAACCATTTTAAACATCAATACATTGAAGTAAATAATAAGTTTGTTTCTCATGCTAAAATAATACATAAATATATGAATTATAATTTTAGTTCTATTTTATATATTGAAGCACAAACCGGTCTGAGATTGAGGATATTCTGAAAAGCTTGTTAAGAGCTATTTGCAAGCTCATTATATAACATTTGTAATACAAACATGTTAATTAGGTCATGTGATATATGACTTGGTTTCTTTGTAATATACACATAATAATGAAATAAAAATATATTGTCTATGCTAAACTTAATGTAATTAAGAAAGGAGTTGAACACAGAATTTCAAGCTCTTTACAGCTATAAACTTTATTTTATACAGCTGATACACATGACAACATACATATAAAAACAATAAATGATCTTCAATATATGTATTTTGTACTGAACCAGCATTCATCAATTTGCCCAAATCACCATCTCCCACACATATATACAATGAGTGTTCAGTTATATTAAAATAGAAAATCTTCAAACTTAAATGGACATGCTTCAATATTCTCCACTTTTCAAGTCTTCAGCCATCCATATCAAAGAAAATCTAATGATGGAACCCTCAAAACCCTTGTTGATGTCAATATTATTGTCATATCTATCTTAACTTTAAGTCACTCTGACCTCTCATATGTATGTGGTCATGTGCATCAGTTGAATATAATGTAGTGCTTAGCTATAAGAAACATAAGGGTCTGAGTTAAATTTTGTTTTTAATTACCTTAAAATTAATATAGAGAATATACTTATATTTGAAAATTACATATCTGGCCTGTATTCTGCAGATCTCTCTTATGTGTATTTAAATGGACATATTAAGTTTATGTAGGTGGGAGGGGGGGGTCAGAGTGACAAAGTCAATGTGAATATAACAACATTATTGGCATTATCAAGGGACTGAGTATTCCATAATCAGATTTTTAATGATACGGATGGCTGATGAGTTGGAGAATGAAGAAGATTAAACCTTGGTTATTAAAGTTTGAAGATTGGCTATCTCCACATAACTGATCACTGATTGTATATGTGTGTCTGAGATGGTGATTTGGACCAACTGATTAGTGCAGTTTTATTAAAATATGAGTGATCATTTATTTTTTTCATATGTATGTGGTTATGGGATCACTTGTATAAGATGGAATGCATAGCCATAGGAAGTTTGAAACTTTAAGTTCAAAACCTTATATATATATATTGTAACGATATATAGATATGTCGTTACATTAATATATATATATATATATATATATATATATATATATATATATATATATATATATATATTGTACCTATATTGATATAGGCACATATAATTTTTATCTAAAATTATTATTAAAGTAATCTTTCATAAAAGAAAAACATAAAATTAAATGTTGAAGAATTTATTGCAGCTTGTTTTCGAAAAGGATAAGAATTAAATAGTTTTCTAGCGTTAGTTTTTGAAATAAAAAAGCTACAATTAATTGGTCAAAAGGGGGGAGGGGGAGTCTTGGTTTGAGAGATGAAACTAAGGGTTGTAAAAGGAAGTAAAGAGTTTTTGTTAGTATTCGTAAAAATATAATTTGAGAAAGTTAAGACATGCAAATCTCTTTTCATTCAATTTTAATTAAAGAAAAAATAATGTTAAAACTAAATAGTAAATTGTATTAAAAATATATGTGCGTATATATGTACATTTGTAAATATATAAAATGTATGTGAAAGTTAGGGAAGATTATCATTGAAAAACACGGCAATGGCTATTAGATATTAATTAATATAAAACAATACGTTTTTGCATGGCTATTACTAATTAAGCAATCTTTCAAAACACGTTTATCAAAGGATTAATTGATAAGGAATTTGACAACAGATCTTTGCCGGAGATATCAGAAAGACAACACGTTGCAGATATAAATAGACCTTTTTTATCGGACAGTCATTCATTCCACAAATTAATTGAGTTGAGACAATCAGTTCACAAAGTTATTGAGAGAGTGCAGTTCGGAAATTAATTGAGTCAGTTAAGAAACAAAATGCAGTGCTGAGAATATTTTGGAATGCACGTTCACCTCCAGCCCAGATGTCCGATGAAAACAGCAGATCTGCCCGTGAAATAATGTCAGCTTAACATCTTAGAAAATCTCCGTCAGTATCTAATTGTCTCCGATAGTAATAATCGTGAAAATCAGGAAACTCAGCAAGGAAACGTCCCAGCCGGCTGGAAGCATTCATACTGGAACCATTCATACTGGAAGAAACAACAGAGTGTTAAATCTACGTTCAAAATCCTAGGTAAAACATTTGCTTATTTTCGTTTATACTGTAATAGCCATTGCATTTCATTAATTCGTGCGAATCCTCCAAGAGTCTAATTATATGAACTCAATATCATACATAAATGAACTATTGATGTGTGTGATTAAATTTCAAATGCTATGTAATACTTTAATATTATTATGTGTGTGCATGAGTTAATATGTGCGTGATCCATTCTACCAATATTTATTAATGAAATTAGAGTGTTCTGTTATTGAATCTATAGGAATATTTAGACTATTTAGAAATGTTAATTTAAAATATGCATGTGTTTTATTAGAATTATAAAATGTTTAAATTTAGTAAATAAATGTTAGTTAATAAATTATCTTTAAAATTAAACTTTATTTGTCGGTCAATTCTTTTTATCAATTCTTTTACAATTCTTTTTATAAATTCTTTTAACAAATTCTTTATCAAGTCTTTTAACCACTAATTAAGTATAATCTATTAGTGATTACAAACTGAGCTAGTCGTGGATTTAGGCATTGGGTTAGTTGCCACTATTCAAAGTGCGTTGTCTATTCTTTTAGAATAAGCAGCTGGCGCCCGTGTTTACACACAAACAAAAAAAGTGCTTTGAACTTGGTGTTGAACTCAACAGTCGAGAAGAAGTTATGTCCTGGAAATGTAACATTAGTTATATACTTTATAGCTATTGTTTGGGCATACATACTCTCTGAGTATGTTCTTCTCTGCCTAAGAGGCCGGTGATACGAATACACATATTCGAATACCGGTTCAATGGCTTTACCCAACGTGGGCCGAACTTGTCATAAATGACAGTTAATTAAATACTTTGTTCTTGTTGAAAATAAAAATCTAAAAAGTTAAATTATGTATGTAAAAGTGTTTTAATTTAAAAAAGAAAGAATTGACCGAAAATTTTTTTTTTTCGAAATGAAAAGAGATTTTGACATTTATGCTATCAAATCAGAGTCAATTGGGTGTTATGGGCGGAGTTAAAGCATTAAGAGCGGGTAGTGAAAAGGACAATAGGCTGGAGTTAACGTGAGTTTCCGTATTAGTAAGAAAAATAAATAAATAAGTCGTATATTAAATTCAGTTTAACATAAGCGCTAGTACTTTGAAATTGAAATTTTCGAAAATGGATCCGAAAGAAAGCCCAATATATTTTAAAAATCTCCAGTTAGTAAAAAAGGAGAAAGAAGAAGTATCTGAGATGCGAATGATGATGAAAATGATGATGAATATGATGCAAGAGTTCAAAGCAGAATTGATAAAAGAAATGCGTCAAGAAATTAAACAAACTCAGCAAGAATTGTGTCAGAAATTTGAGCAAAGTCAGTTAGAACTCAAAGCAGAATTGAAAGAAGAAATTAGTCAGGTTAAAACAGAAATTAAAGAACTCAGAGCAGAAGTAAGAGAAATAAGATGTGAGATAACGGTAAAGGTAGAGAAGAACCAAGAAGTTATAGAGTTAGATTTAATTAAAGAAAGTCAGGAAGTTGAGGTCACGAAAGAGGTAGAAATTGAATTAGAATCAGATAGCATTGTGATAAATAAAGTAGACACAAATGTAGATCAAGAAATAGAAGAAAAACATAAGTTCAAGGTAGTAGATAGTGTAGAAATGTTTTTACAAAAATTTAAAAAGGTTAAAGTAAACGTTCGCATTCGCTGTAGACGTAGATTTAAAACAAAAAGAAAGCGTAGAAAAAAATATTCCCAGATTGAGGTAATTCGGAGTTTGTCTAGGTATAAAGGTTTTCTGAGTTACGAAGTCGAGAACAGAACAGAAAGAAAAAGAGATAAAGCAATAAAATATAAAAACGGAACCGATAAGAGAGGAAGATTAGTTTATATTATAGAATTTGTAGAAAGAAAGAAGGAACTGCCTGACATAGCTTAAAACTTAGTAATCGGGCGGAATAGTAAAGGAAATAAACAAAAAGGACCGGAAATGGACTATGAGTCTAATATAATTATTTTGACGTAGGTGAAAAGCCTGAATTAGAATTTCGCTATTTAAAATGATGGATTGTTTTATCAAATAATAATAATGGAGGCTTCGCAAAATAAAAGATTTTTTTTCTCCACGCACATATTAATTAAGGAAATGTTCGTAAATAAACAGTTCAAATAAATAAAAATCAATAAAATCAAGTTAAATAAATGGGTCAAATTAAGGATTTAAAAATAATATTTGTAGAATTAAATAAATGAATAAAATAACGGAAATACATAAAATAAAAACAAGTTAAATAAATAAGTATAATATGTCTGTAGAAAATAAATAAAATATTCGTAGTAAAATAAAATAGTTTCTGAGTACATGCACGTTAATATGTAAGTTAAAGTAATGGGTAAAAGTAATATCGTAATATAAATAAATATATAAATTGATGTCCATGATAGTTTAGAATAGTATTGTAAGTTAAATAAATATGTAAGATAATGTTTGTAATAGTTCAGAATAATATAAATAAATATGTTAAAGTAATGTTCATGTGTATTTAAAATAATATTGTAGGATTAGTGATAAATAATATAAAATCAATCTAAGTTATATTAGGAGTGTATAAGGGTTTGAATCTAACGGGAATGAGGGTAGTATAGAAGTGTTTTAGTTAAGGTTAAGTTTAAAGCTCTCAACTGGATAAATTCTAGCACCCGTAATGGATTGGCCAGGATCATTCCTCTTTTTAAAAGCGAACTGGCAACAACCAGAGTAAGTCGTGAGTCACTTTTCGGGAAAGAATCCCCATATCTCATATCTCATTTTCCAAAGCGTAAGTCGGAAATGGACAGTTGAAAATTCCTGCCATTGTAGCTGCTTAGTCAAAGTCCGATCAAGAGAATCGGCAATCATTTTCCAGGGCGTAAGTCGAAAATGGACAGTTGAAATTCCTGCCATTTGCAGCCACCTTTTCTTAGTCAAAGTCCGATCAAGAGAATCGGCAGCCGAAGCTTCGTTTACAAAAGATCCCTGCGCCACAAATTTAGTTTGTCCTCATGGTCATTATCCAGGATGAACATTGTAAGCAATGTTACCAGCATAGAAAGAAGAAAAGCATAATTGGAGATTGCCCTTAGTATGGAAAGGAAAAGATATTAAAAAAAGGCAAACTTAGAAGGAATAATAAATTAATATTTAATGTTGTCAGAGATAAAATGGTCAAAAATGATGCATTTTACTCTCAAAAGGAAGGGCGGTGTAATGTACCTATATTGATATAGGCACATATAATTTTTATCTAAAATTATTATTAAAGTAATCTTTCATAAAAGAAAAACATAAAATTAAATGTTGAAGAATTTATTGCAGCTTGTTTTCGAAAAGGATAAGAATTAAATAGTTTTCTAGCGTTAGTTTTTGAAATAAAAAAGCTACAATTAATTGGTCAAAAGGGGGGAGGGGGAGTCTTGGTTTGAGAGATGAAACTAAGGGTTGTAAAAGGAAGTAAAGAGTTTTTGTTAGTATTCGTAAAAATATAATTTGAGAAAGTTAAGACATGCAAATCTCTTTTCATTCAATTTTAATTAAAGAAAAAATAATGTTAAAACTAAATAGTAAATTGTATTAAAAATATATGTGCGTATATATGTACATTTGTAAATATATAAAATGTATGTGAAAGTTAGGGAAGATTATCATTGAAAAACACGGCAATGGCTATTAGATATTAATTAATATAAAACAATATGTTTTTGCATGGCTATTACTAATTAAGCAATCTTTCAAAACACGTTTATCAAAGGATTAATTGATAAGGAATTTGACAACAGATCTTTGCCGGAGATATCAGAAAGACAACACATTGCAGATATAAATAGACCTTTTTTATCGGACAGTCATCAATTCCACAAATTAATTGAGTTGAGACAGATCAGTTCACAAAGTTATTGAGAGAGTGCAGTTCGGAAATTAATAGTCAGTTAAGAAACAAAATGCAGTGCTGAGAATATTTTGGAATGCACGTTCACCTCCAGCCCAGATGTCCTATGAAAACAACAGATCTGCCCGTGAAATAATGTCAGCTTAACATCTTAGAAAATCTCCGTCAGTATCTAATTGTCTCCGATAGTAATAATCGTGAAAATCAGGAAACTCAGCAAGGAAATGTCCCAGCCGGCTGGAAGCATTCATACTGGAACCATTTATACTGGAAGAAAACAGAGTGTTAAATCTATGTTCAAAATCCTAGGTAAAATATTTGCTTATTTTCGTTTATACTGTAATAGCCATTGCATTTCATTAATTCGTGCGAATCCTCCAAGAGTCTAATTACATGAACTCAATATCATACATAAATGAACTATTGATGTGTGTGATTAAATTTCAAATGCTATGTAATACTTTAATATTATTATGTGTGTGCATGAGTTAATATGTGCGTGATCCATTCTACCAATATTTATTAATGAAATTAGAGTGTTCTGTTATTGAATCTATAGGAATATTTAGACTATTTAGAAATGTTAATTTAAAATATGCGTGTGTTTTATTAGAATTATAAAATGTTTAAATTTAGTAAATAAATGATAGTTAATAAATTATCTTTAAAATTAAACTTTATTTGTCAGTCAATTCTTTTTATCAATTCTTTTACAATTCTTTTTATAAATTCTTTTAACAAATTCTTTATCAAGTCTTTTAACCACTAATTACGTATAATCTATTAGTGATTACAAACAACTGAGCTAGTCATGGATTTAGGCATTGGGTTAGTTGCCACTATTCAAAGTGCGTTGTCTATTCTTTTAGAATAAGCAGCTGGCGCCCGTGTTTACCCACAAACAAAAAAAGTGCTTTGAACTTGGTGTTGAACTCAACAGTCGAGAAGAAGTTATGTCCTAGAAATGTAATGTTAGTTATATACTTTATAGCTATCGTTTGGGCATACATACTCTCTGAGTATGTTCTTCTCTGCCTAAGAGGCTGGTGATACGAATACACCTAATCGAATACCGTTCAATATATTATAACGATCGAAATGAAAGTGATAATCGAATCTAACTGCAAAACGGTATCTGCTCTACAAGGTGCCATCTAGGCATTTAAACCTAGAAAAATTTATAGAGTAGGCAGATACGTGCTGTTAAGATTCCACTTTATTTAAATATTCCGATCGTTAGCCCAAGTCACTAGCTCAGTGGAGACACAGAGATAAAAATCTATATCTTAATTTATATCTTAAATATCAATAAATAAAAGCTACTGCCAAAAATTAACACATAAAAATATTTATTTACGCACATATAAAATCATTCTAAATTCAAGGAATAAGTTTAACATTTTAGATTTTTATATTAACTTTTAATTTTACATTTAAGTAAGTTTCAATGAGTTTAATATTTTATTTAGATAGTCAAGTATGAATAGACTACATAGATCTGCATTTGAAAAGAAAATATTCTTCCCTGATTTCACTTTAGGCAACAAATTTCACAACCAAACTGGCGCCAATCCATCTGATACATTCATGTATTCAATGTAGCATGATACGACAACACAAAATACTATACTGTCGGAAATGTACATCTGATAAGTAAGTAGATTAGAGAAGACATTGTCTCTCCACCAACAGGAATGTGACATCTGTTGGCGAGTAGAACAATAAACAAAAAACTCCATAGGAATACACTGCGGTCTTCTGCCGACTTACAAACCCATCCATAGGCAAACAGAAGGTATGTGGCATATATATGCAATCCTTCCTGAAGCAGATCTCATACTACATCTACTAATTACACAAATATATCCAATCCATTGAGCCAATTCAACTACGAAACGAATAACCTAAGATTACCCTCCCTTAATATAACTTTACAAAACTATATAGCCATTCACGCCCAACTTAAATTTAACATTTAGATACGTTTGCACAAATGAATTTTATAAAATTTGTTTTAAAATGTTGAGTATAGATCAGCTGCACAGATTCCATGGTCAAAAACATTCCAAATTAAACACAACCGATCAAAATACAAAGTCATCGATAAACTTCACTTGCATAGGAAATAAACAAATCCCATTAGCATTCATCGTAAGATGCTGCAGTGATATCGTTGACCCATATATTCTAATCGAATGTGAAAACCACAACATAATCGACCGCTAAAGAATCTATGCAATGTCTATACCCAACCTAAATTTCATCATTTAAAATTTAAACAATAAACACTTTATACAATAAGGGAAAAAAAATGGAAATGATTTTTATCAATCGGAAAACATATAAAATTAAACATTATTACTTTGATTTTAAACTTAAAAAAGTCAGATGGAAGTTCATAACCTTGAACGAAAGTTCTTAGTTATTTTTAAATTTAGAGTTCATGTCAATATAGCTTACAGTAGAAGAGTGCAGGTTCCAGTTTTTTAATTCCCGCGATGTCTCCATTGGAAGATAATGTTCTGGAGGTAGCATTAGCTGTTTCCATTCTTGTATCACAGTGTTTTCATTTTATAATTTTTTTAACTAGAGAGTGTGGTATGTGCGTCCTACCACAACTCTCAAACACACCATGCTGGAACTGTCCGAAAAAACTGTATTTCCATTTTTATATTATCCACATGGATTCAATCAACAAAACATCACTAATCCATCACTTTCGTTAGGGTCCAAGCCAAGGCTTAGTGCTTCCATTGGTCAAACTAATTTTTCTTTATTCTCTTATCCAATTTTCATCTCATCATTTTAATTATACAAGAACCCAAGTCTAGCTTGCTTTTCAAATCATTTATAAACAATCATTTCCATTTACAAATTACAAGAATTAATTAATACCTGTTTTTATTTTTAAATCTTGTAGGTTCAAATACTTATTTATTTGTTTTTTTCAAAAAAAATATTTTTAAAGTTTGGCATCTGTGCGAATGTATATACGTTTAACAAACATTTTAATTTTAGCATTTAGTTTTTTACTTTTATTTGCGAACTTTTAAGTTTTTATTTTAAATTAATGTAACGACATATTTATATATCGTTACAATATATATATATTCAGGAATTCTTAATATCCCTGGATTTTAGATGTAATAATATGAAATTTGAACCCAGAAGTTCAAGTTCCCCTTTGTTCTCTAATCTATCCCATACAACTGATGCACATGACCACACACATGTAAAAAATTACATGTTCTCCAATATATATATATATATATATATATATATATATATATATATATATATATATATATATATATATTGTGAGCTTTTATTTAGGTCCCTAAATTAAATAATCCAAAATTTTAAATGATAATATATCTGGTGTTAAAATTTTACAAAAGTGGCTTTCAATACAGATTGTTTTGAATGTACTGGGAAATTTGCTTTAGTAGAGATGAGATTTCAAACCCAGTCTAGACTCTGACTAGACTAAAATAACAATTTAAAAGTATTATTATTATTTGGTAGATATTTGCTATTTTATTAGTTTTGAATAGCAATTGAAAGAAATAAACAATTAAATCAAATTTATAAATATTGTAAAATAAATCATTATAGTAAATTATTTAAGCATATTTTTTAGTACTAAACACAAAGCTGTCCTAAGTAATAATGGATAGTTATTAAAAATGAAGCCAGAGGGGGAATACTAATTATGCATACCAAAATCATTGGCCAATTCACTCCCAGAGTGCAATATAATAAAAGCTATATATGTTTTAACAAAGCTGTAGGGGGGTGGACTAATTAAGAAAAACAAGAACCAAGTAAACACAAACCTCAGCAATGATTTAAAATAAGAAAAAAATTAAAAATCAACAAAATTCTGAAATCTAATTTTATGGAAAGAGAATAGCTTGCTGTCTAAAAATGTTTGAATAAGAAATCTTAAAACCTTGCTATCATTTTAAGCCATTTCCATGACCGCATATTTCCTAGGATTCATACTGGAGAAGAAAATTAAAACCATGGAGATAAGTTTTTATTTGAATAAGTACTGCTTTAAACCCAGGAAAATTCAAGAGGAAGTAAGCATTTGCTTTCATTGTATTTGTATAAGTAAACTTTTATCTTTAAAAATAACACACAAATTATTTATTCATAAACTAGAAAGTTGATAGTTTTTGAATTTTGTGCCTTCTTATTACCTAGCAGAACAATATTATGTGCTTGTAAATTAAAGTTATAATAATAATAATAATAATAATAATAATAATAATAATAATAATAATAATAATAATAATAATAATAATAATAATAATAATAATAATAATAATAATAATAATAATAATAATAATAATAGTAATAATAATAAGTTGAAATAATTTTGAATACAAGTGGTATGGTATATATGGCATGACTGTTTAGTAGATCAAGACTGGCAGTTGTCACATTACAGTTGCGATTATGCTGGTCAATGTGGATGGCATGATGATTGGCTGTAGCTAGGGTACACTAGTGATTATGGTGCCTAAAACATGTGATATGATTCATTTATAGTACAGCAGTCTGGGGAGAAGGATACATCAGCAATTATGGCTTGCCAATGTGTGGCATGAAGACTAGCGGTGGAGAAGTCACAATATATATATATATATATATATTGTAATATGTCTCCTTATATATATATATATATATATATATATATAAACATTACAAGCATAAAGCTAAACTAGTCAATATATAATCAAAACTACCCCAAATTCAAAATTCAACCAGACCAGCATAAAAATAATATTAAAACACAACCAAAGGTTTCACTGTTACAAGTAGACATAAAGAACTACAAAAACTACACAATATATATAATATTAAAAATTACCCATAAATCCATTCACTTCCCATCCACCCTTAATATTAAAAGAACTCTTAAATAAGTTAATTGCTTCAGAATAATAAATTTTCAATAACAAAGATTCTTTATTTTTTCTTTTGATTTCATTTCTCTCAAAGAAGACAACCTTAGCTTCATCAAAATCAATACTGTGACCTGTATCTTTTTCATAGACATACAAAGCAGAACTAAGATATCTATTTTAACTCTACTTTTATGAACCTTTATTCTTTCATTTAAACTCAAACTACTCTGACCTATGTAAACCTTCATACAAAATAAACAAGGGATAAAATATACAACACCAGGAATAGTCTTTCTAGCAAAAATTTCTTTTGTATTATTAATAAAATTATTCAGTGTAACACCCCTTTTCCAAGAAATTTTCTTATTTCCAAACAATTTATTATTTCTACATACAATTTTATAAGAACACAATTTAAATGGCAAAGAAATAAAATCATATTTTTATTTAACCTTTACATCCTTACAAATATTACTATTAAATAAAATACTTTTAACAAATTTATCAGAGTAACCCACACTCAAGTAATCTTTATAAAAATGATATTTCTGAAACAAAGCTACCCCACTAGAATTATTTAATTTAATATTCCTATGACAATAATTCCTTAAAACAGTTACTTTATGAGATACAGACTGACAGCTATCAGGTTTAATTATAGATCTTAATTCTTTACTTTTAACTAAATGACTAAACAATAAACAATTAGTTTCTACATTTCTAATTATCAAAAGATTAAGAAAGGGTGGATAATAGGTTATATTATTTCTCCTTTAGTATGTTCAGTTTATATTAGTTCTATGGAAGAGGAAATTATTATTAAAAATAATTGTTTATATGTAAAATTATTTGTCAGATATGTTGATGATTGTTTATTTGTAGTTGAGAATAATAAATTGAAGGAATTTGTAAATGAGTTTAATTGTTTTTATCCTTCTATAAAATTTGTGTTAGAAGGAGGGGGATTAGATTTTGGTAAGTTAAAATTTTTAGATCTTTTGGTAATTAGAAATGTAGAAACTAATTGCTTATTGTGTAGTCATTTAGTTAAAAGTAAAGAATTAAGATCTATAATTAAATCTGATAGCTATCAGTCTGTATCTCATAAAGTAGCTGCGTTAAGGAATTATTGTCATAGCAATATTAAATTAAATAATCTAGTGGGGTTGCTTTGTTTCAGAAATATCAATTTTATATAGATTACTTGAGTGTGGGTTACTCTGATAAATTTTTTAAAAGTATTTTATTTAATAGTAATATTTGTAAGGATGTAAAGTTAAAGAAAAATATGATTTTATTTCTTTGCCAATTAAATTGTCTTCTTATAAAATTGTATGTAGAAATAGTAAATTGTTTGGAAATAAGGAAGTTGCTTGGAAATGGGGTGTTACATTGAATAATTTATTAAATAATACAAAAGAAATTTTTGATAGAAAGACTATTCCTAGTATAGTATATTTTATCCCTTGTTTATTTGTAAGAAGGTTTACATAGGTCAGAGTAGTTTGAGTTTAAATGAAAGAATAAAGGTTCATAAAAGTAGAGTTAAAAATAGATATCTTAGTTCTGCTTTGTATGTCCATGAAAAAGATACAGGTTACAATATTAATTTTGATGTCTTCTTTGGGGGAAATGAAATCAAAAGAAGAATTAAATAATCTTTATTATTGAAAATTTATTATTCTGAAGCAATTATCTTATTTAAGAGTTTTTTAATATTAAGGGTGGATGGGAAGTGAATGTATTTGTGGGTAATTTTTAATATTATATATATTGTGTAGTTTTTGTAGTTCTTTACACTTGAGAAGTCTGCTTGTAGCAGTGAAACCTTTGGTTGTGTTTTAATATTATTTTTATGCTGTTTTTTTGTTTGGGGGGTGGTTTTTTTATTTATATATATATATATATATATATATATATATATATATATATATATATATATATATATATATATATTGAAACAGTTGGATCTGAGTTCAATCCTAGCTTCATGTTATTTACCCTAATACTAACCTTAAATTTCCGATGCAATGGGGCTTTATATCGTTCACTCCATGCTAATTTCCATAATGAATAACTTATTTCAAATGCGTAGTAAAATTAATTAGTTTAGTTTAAATTTGATCAATTCTCTAAATAAATTCATGATAAAATATTCATGAATTTATATATATTAAATTGGCTGGATTGTGTATATATATATTTGTAAGTATTAAATATATATAATTGTTCGAAAGTTTCATTGCATCGGGAATACTTGTTTTTTTCACCTTTAAATAATTTGTAAAGTTTTGTGATTAAAAGCTACATT
Source organism: Epiperipatus broadwayi (assembly GCA_028023455.1). Lineage (NCBI taxonomy): Eukaryota > Metazoa > Onychophora > Udeonychophora > Euonychophora > Peripatidae > Epiperipatus > Epiperipatus broadwayi. The sequence goes on from JAQFVV010000304.1 coordinate 939,399, forward strand.
CCTTCCATAGGCTTTCAAATTCTCAAAAACAACAGAATAGTTTTATTAATTAAAAAAGATAAGAATTCAATTTCTAATTAAAATCATTTCAGATTTTAAGAATTCATTTTCTAATTAGGAAAGGAATTCAAAAATTAGTTTGAAAGCCTTATCGAAGGAATGTATCTGAAAACAACTAATGGATAATAAAAGAGCACTAGCCTAAGGCATCTGTGAACAGGATATATAACCCTGAAAAGTCAGGAAAAAGGCTAGCTTTGTTGTAGAGTAGTGCAGTGAACTCTGGGCATATAAAAATTGTATTTCATCATGATAGAGGGCTAGAACATCAGGGATCTGGCTACAGTTCCTAAAGTCCCTAGAAATCTTCGATGGAGCTTCTGAATCTTTTCCGGACCGATCATTCTGCTAAAATTATGGAGGCCACTAAAATGCTGTTCCAATAATCAATCAACAGTGTGTATGTTTTCAACAACTTGGAGGAATAACTTAAGGACAAGCACGGAAGGGTAATATATTTCTCTAATGAACGTTAAACTTTCTGGCCAGTTCAAACTTTATTTTACACTCCTTATTAAGAGCTCCTTTATTCTTTAATGTAAAAAATCTTTATAAAATGCTACTATAAATTTATATTGTAATTCTTTCAATCTCTTGTCTTTAAACTTTTCTTTTCTTACCTGGCGGTTCATTTAATATATATATATATATTTGTATGCTTTATTAATGTCGTTTATTTAAAATTATATGCCAATAATCTTTCAACTCGATGAGCTCCTTTGTTTCATTTGCCTCACGCAAATAAGATAATATAAATTTTAAGTAGTTATTCTCGCCCATTAGAACTAAATTTATAAGTTCTATTAATCATCGAGTCGAAAGAAAATATTACATGTTTACTATTTTTATAATTGGCTAATAATAAATTATTAGCTCCGTTTTTCACCTATGTCCCCAGCTCCTAAGTTACAAGTGTTTATATACTCACAAAATGTTAAAATATTGATTTCTTGTTCCACTAATATATATTTATTCGAATATAACCTTAAATGTTTTTATTGCAAAAAGCTTCGATAAAGGGTTAAATGTATTTTAATTCCACTTTTGTTATTTTATATTAATATTCAGGAAGGGCACGATATTAGGGCATAATTAATATAGTTTATAAATGTTTTAAAATAGTTCGATAAAAGCTCATTTGACTTTAATTAATTGGTCAAGTCATCACGTAGAGCATTCTACATGGGTTTTATTTTTCAATGATGACTATCAAGTCATCATCATCAAACGTTGCTGACGTAGGGCCATCTTCCGCTCCGTTAGGCTGGTCGGTGATCATATTCTCTTATTTAAATTTCTCGAGGAAGAAAGTACTTCCTTTCCGATTCATTAGTCAAAGGGCGTAAGACTTGTCAAATGCAAGCCGCCATAGGACTTCGATCATTGACTAGCGATCATCTTTAAATTTTACCCTCTGCCTCGTAATTCGTCAAGCACCATTGCCTCTTTGTTCCGGTAAAACCCGCTCCATGCTCGTAATTCATGATGAAGTGATTTAAATTAAAGTCGAACAAATTCTCAAATATATTATTAATTCAATAAGTTTCAAATCAATTTTAAGGTTATGCCCTAAAATACATTTTTGCTCTTCATGAATAGATTTCCGAATGTGAAAATAAATCTCACATTCCACCGTAATAAAATTAGAACAATCATTTCCATTCTTAATGAATACCTTTATCTGCCTTTATATTTCTTGTTGGGGGCATAGACATAGAATTCTATGTTGTGTAATAATTGTTGGCATATGATAAGGACCACCACTCTTATTATATTTGTAAATTCTCTTAAAGACTAGAGGTAATTAATGCATTCTATGTTTTATGGAAACGAAACAAATTATTCTTATTAAATATTTTCTAACATACTTGGTTTCTCAGTTCATCATTCTTTTATAATTATTTCAATGTTAATACTCACTGTCTGTGTTGGCAACCCGAACATACATATGATTCAATTTATAAAATTATTCAAAGTATATAAATTCTTAGATATTAGTGTTACTCAGGAGTCTCTAGGCCTCACCAACAGTTGAGCTAGTTCTTGGCGCATAGCACTGTGCCATCGATTTCTGCTATCTGAGCTGTTGAGTTGGGTTTGAATTCAGTTTTGGTTCAACTGAGTTTGAATCCGATTTGACTTGCGGTGGTGGTGGGTTTCGACCGGTACAATATATATATATATATTGTAACAGTCACTCAATATCCTTTGATCATGAAGGGCACTACCAGATCACTACATATTTGGAAAATGTGTTTACCATGATTGAAAGTGGATGGTGATGATGGTTTGCACTAACTAGACACAGGGAATTAGCAAGAGCTCATGAATATTGTTCAGACAATTGAGAAAATAATAGCACTAAGACAAATGTCAGCCAAATTAAATCTAAATAATTTGAAAATTTTATTACAATTCAATAAATAAAAAAAATTTGCAAACTGAATTATTTAAGCTTGACCTAGATTTTTCTGAGCTAATTCATCAGAGAGCATATATGAGCTGAAAATATTAAAACACTGAATGCTTTAAAAAAAGAAACATTTTATCACCTACAATTTAAAAGAGTATTAATAGTATCTTCCTGTTGGTGATTTATAAAAAAGCAATACAGTCTTGTATGAAATCAATGAAATGGTGCCAGTGAGCATTTCTTGCCCAGAATAATGTGTCTAGTCAAGAATGTCATTTTGCTGGCAAGACATCTCATGATATATTATATTTAAGATAATTCATGGTTGATTACACATACAAGACAAAAGAAGTTGATTACGATTTTACATAATCTAGAAATGATTAGGCAAAACCTCCAATTTCAAAAAAAACTAGAATAACAAACATGATAAACCACTATCTAAAAGATTATATTGTTTAAAAAAAGCACACATGCAGTAATTTAAATTAATTATTGGACAATAAAATAGGGATAGGTGGTTTAAAGGAAATTACAAAACTCTGCCAAAGCATTTATCAAAGGTTAGTAAAATAAAAGAAGACATATTAAGTATAAAAAATATAATCTCACAATACACTCTCTAATAAATGAAATGAAAAACAGACTCACACTATAAAATACAATGAAAATCAAATACAGATAATAACTATGAGATTAAATAATTATTAAAACTACAGGTTTAATTTTTAGATTGAGTGGAGATTTAATTAATTTAAAAAAAAAAAACACCACCAAATAAAATAAAAAAAAAAAAAAAAAAATAAAAAAAAATACAAAAAAAAAAAAATATAAAAATAATTAATAAAAAAATATAAAAAAAAAAAATTTATAATAATTAATAATAATATATTTAAATTAAAAAACTCACCCCCCCCAAAAATCTTTTTTTTTTTTTTTTTTATAAAAAATAAAAAAAAAAAAAAAAAAAATAAATGATTAAAAAATTCATCAAAAAACCAAAAATCTCAAAATATATTTTTAAAAAAAAAATTATTTAAAAAATATAAAAACAAAAAAGGCCATATTTTTTTTTTAAATAATTATATTTTTTTAAATAAAAAAAAAAAAAAAAAAAACATCACCAAAAATATCCAAAAAGCAAAAATTCCCCCGAAAAACCAAAAAATTAAAATATTTATTTACCCTGGAAAAGAATGAGAAATATTTTTACCTTATGCTAAAGTAGAGTTCATGTAGTTTTTTCAAAAGAGTGCACACTTTTATTTTAAGTTTAAATTTTCAGGTGTCTTCATTTCCTTATGGCAGCAAGTGTAGAGGCATATTTTGGTATCCTTTCTACTTCAGACTTTCATGGCATGACAAAAGAACAGCTTGGAATCAGAGATTAATCATTAGTTAAGTTAGCACAGTATGTAAAGCAAAGGTAGGCAGTAATATGAAGTCCACTTCATGACAAGCAGCAGAATATAATATTTTATTATCCAGCAAATTTAAGAACAAATTAAATGTCTGAACTGCCAACATAGTACAAATATCAGCAAGCTAATATAACTCTGTGAAAATAATTATTAGAAACTGACTTAATCACTTTGACTAGCTTGTTCCAGACAAGAATAATCTAAAATGTCCAAATTTTTTGGGGTTATTTATATCCTCTTACTATCTCCCACATAAACTTTCTTGTTTTCCAATTTATAAGCCTTATCCCAGGATAAATCTAAATCTCCCACTCAACCTTAATTAAGAATTCTAATCAGGGATTAATTATCAAAACATTCTTCTCAATGCAGTCATATAATTAATAACTTTTATGCAAGTAGTTTTCCTTTTTATGAATATTTAACATAATAATATCAATGTACCAAACCAACAATGAAGGAGGGATAAGCCAGTTGTATATTATATATTTATGCCTAAGTAGCTTTAAAACTTTTTAATTAATTATTTATATTTTGTCTTTATTATTATCAAAGCTTAACTGTGAGGCTTACACATCTATGATAAAATATTCAGATCTAAGCCACCCATCAACACTTTTGAGATAAGGATGAAATTCATCAATACCATGATAAAACATTTAAAATGACAGATAAAGCCATAGTAAAATATTCCACATGTTTTATTAAACATACTAAAAACTGCAAACTACATCAATTCTCACATAATTAAATAAGACACAGAGAAAAGTATGGTGACATAGCTCATCAAATACATCTATATTTGAAGGGTAATAAATGATTTAGGACTTTTTCAAGAGAATGCACATCAGGGACAAAATAATAGAATGCCTTAAATAAGAGAGAAAACCTAAGTTACTATATTCAAAATATATGCATATGAGTATACATGTGGTAAAAACAATAAATAATAAAAGAGAGACAAACACATACCAATTTAAAATATGCAAATATTATAGATTTTTATTCAGAAAACTTTGAGGCAAAATATTTCAATAATAGCATATAGAATATGCATCTGAAATGAAATATAATACGCACAAATCATAAATACAAGTAAAAGTCAACCTTTCTACAATTTAAAAGAAACAATAAAATAAAATCCTTCTGCTTTTTTTTCTTTTTTAATCATTCATCATTAAATTGGAACATGAAAAAGAATGTTTGGCAACAAAGCCTTCTGCAAGCAAACACATCCATCATAAAATGCAATATAATTAATGTCAAAATATAGAATGTAAATTATGAAATATGAAAAGTGCTTTTTGAATATCATTAGTAAAATTATAAATAAATATGCTAACAAGTAATAGATTACATGCAGCCATTTATTAACTACATTCATGGGGTTTATGAAACAGATCTTATAATTTACAATAAATTACTCAATATTTGAATGCAGGTTTACAAATTAATTGATCATAGCTATTATCTTAATTATTTGTAATAAATAAATATTTTAAAAAATAATACTTTTTAAAATTATATTTACCCAAAATTATAAAATTATTCAGCAGAAAAAAGATATTTCTTTCAAATAATACTTTCATCATGATAGTAGTCTTCAAAACAATGCTTTATGAAAGAAAAGAGCTCACAGGCTTTAAATACTATTGCAGATATTATAATATATTTAAATAGAGAAAATAATTTAAGTTCACTTAAATGTAATGTCTTTTTGCCACATATATTTTATATTTCCTTTTTATCAATTGAAAAACTTTTAAATTTCACATATTTATTAAACAATTTTATGTCAAGTTGATATTTTTATTACCCCATCTAGAGAAAATGATTTCTCTCTTTCAAAAGGGGAGAAAAAAAAAACATAATAAAAAACTATTTATCTATTGCCTCATAAGTATACAATGCAATGTTTTTAATTTAAATAAGCAAAAACATATTTTATTAAAGAATAAAATTATTATTAATTTAAATATTTCTTCATAGACTTAAATAAATTGTTTTAAATGTCTTTAAAATATGTTTATCATATCACAATATAGTTTTTATCCTGAATTAAGTCTTTTACTTGAGGTAAAAAAAATCTAGATAATATTTAATATGAAACAATATTTTAATAAAATATCAAGAAATAATTAATAATTTGAGACATTCTTGTCAATAAAAATTTTAATATTCTTTGGAAACTTTAATTATAATGCAGACATTTAAATATACTTTAAAATTGACAATTGTTTTTATGTCATTATGGAAATAATAATAGTAATAACTATTGAAGTCTCCCAGTTTGGAAATTTTGAAAGGATAATATTTTAAACATTATAATAATTAAATGATATTTCCAATAAAGTTGACAGGTATAAAGATTTTAGTTCCTTGGAGTTTAAATTCAGACAAAGGTGCCTATACTTAAAATTTATAGTCATTGATTTATTCAGAATTCATCTAACTGCTAAATTAAGCCCTAGCTTTAATTATTAGTTTTATTAAACATTTCTTAAGCAAGTAAATTTAAAATACTTAACAATAATATTATGTGTTAACATTAAATGAAATGAAAACATGAATTTAATTTAAGTATTACAAAACAAAAATATAAGGGTTTTAACCTGGTTTTAGAATATTAAAAATTAATACAAGCTTTTTGAAACATTTTAACAGTCAAAGTAGAAATAAATTATTATTATTATTAACTTGAAAATGTACTTTTTACCATTTTACTATGTCAGCTATTTAAAATTTAATCCTTTATCATAATAAACACTTATTTTAGTTAAAAATATTAATAAGTTAAGCTATAAAAATATTTTACAGTTATTCATTCTATAAAATATTGAAATACTAACTTTTCTATGCAAAAAATTGTGGCATTTTAAAGCACTAATAGAAATGTACTGATTACAGAATTAAACTATATATTTTTTAGATGTCTTAGCGGCACAAACTTGAATTGTCATTTTGCTGACAAAGATAAAAGTCACTATGTGTGTATGCGTATATATATATATATATATATTGTACCGGTCAAGCTAGTACATTCGCGCAACAGAATCCAGAGTCCAAGCAAAGATACCAAGCCGACCAGTATGAGATGGTTAGATCTCGAGACTGACCGCACTTCAACTCCTTCACCTGTGCTCCAAGACTCACGACCCTACGGATGACCACCTTGAAGATACCGATAGATATCATTTTAACCACGAGCCGACATAGGTCAGGGAGAAGCAATGAGATTCATAACAAAATATGGAATTTATCAATTATATATATTTAAAACTAATTAATGTATTGGAAATCACATATATAATATAAAGGATTTTGAATTGGATTGAAAAAATAAGATCGAGATCAGAGTAATTTATTACATTGTATGTTTATTTTTGCAGATTAAATTTGACGATTTTTATATATACCACTCTTGCATTTTACAATTAAAATGCGGGTAGCATCTAACATTTTTGGAGAGCGCTTTAACCTTCTCTCCTTACAATTAAAATTGTTTTACATTTGTTGTGCTATTTGATGAAATTAAATATTGTTTTCATCATTTGCTTTATTACCTTATTGATCAGTCACTGCATTGTAGCTATGGGGCAGATTATGCTAATCCCTCTTATTTCATGGTTTTCAGCTAAGCAATCAGATGAAGCCTTGTTTTCACATATATGTGAAACATTTAAAGTCAAATTTATCTATAATATTATTATTTCAAACTATTGTGCATGAGACCGAAACTAGCTCTTGAATATGTCAGGCAATGGCTGAAACTTAATTTAAGGTTGGAAGAGTTAGCAACAAAAGAACTAATGCGCTATAGCGCTGGTAAACAGTTATAATAAATGTTGCTCTACAGATGGATTAATATTTAGGGTTTTGTGATCAACACCGGAGCCCTATAACCGATCGCCATGCTGCTAAAGAGGGTTGGGGTAGCTAACACTATTGCCTGGAATTTGACGTCAGGTCTTATTCGTGTGCGACCCAAGGAGTGTAAGAGGGATGGCCGTTCCGAGTCCCATCTTAAAGAAAAATGCAACATAACGAGAAAGTTTAAATGTATAATAAAATTATCACATCCGCCAAGCAAAAGAGTTGAAATAATTTAATATTTAGCCACGAGAATGATAGCTAATCAGTGTAATCATTATCGCCAACTCTAATATAGCATTTTAATAATCAGATGCTATACGTGGGCATACTTTTAAATATTCTTTGCTTTCTAGTTTCACTCTCAAATAACACATTTGATTATGCGATTAATAATAAAAAAAAGGGAAAAGTATATTTGGAGGGCTTTTATAAAATGAAATAAGTAACAAATATACTTATTCAAGGCTTGGACATTGCTTCGTGAAGATTAAATTGAAATTTACTTTGGGTTAAAACAAGATTCCCATTTTAAAATTGCCAACAAATAATTAAATAATCAAGGTCAAAATAATAATCAGCTCATAGCCCATTCTTGACAGTTATTTAAGAGGGTTTCAAAACAGCGTGCATTAAGCTACGATAAATAATTATTAAATGAAGAGGGGTCATTCTCCTCTTTATTATTAATATTGAATGCCCGCTGTTTCGAGGCATTAGCATGTAATTTATATTTTAAAATACAAAAAAATAAAGAAACCATAGTCACAACTGCAGTGAGAAAATTGAAAATAAAATTATTAAAATCATTTAGTTAGGAAACATTGGAAAATAGGTCAGAATTATATAATTAAACTTAAGAATAAAATTTTACATTTAGCAATCTACTTGAATTCAAGATTTTAGAATTAAAATAAATTTTATAAGTCTAGACTTAAAGAAAAATTAATATATTGAACTGCAGTTAGAAATGGTGATGTTACCGATCATCTTGTAGTACTTGAGCTGGAGTTACGGGAGTCTTTGTGGTGGCTTGCGGCATCATCTTCTTCCCACGGTTAGAGCGGAGATGTTATGGCGGCATACTGGTGATGATGGTTTCTTTGGATGGAAGTAAAGGCCCGTCACCTTCACTCTGGAGCTTAGCCAAGGCTGCCTGTTTTAGCCCGACATTTTCTCTCGAACAGATATAAAATTATTGACTTAACTGGATGTCAAAATGTTCACGGTTGCTTTTGGTTCAGGATACATGCTGGATTCAAAAGCTTAAAGATGATCAAAGAAGGCAAAACTTCACAGATGTAGCATTCAAGCTGTAAAGATTTCCAAGATTCAAAGCTGTCAAGGTTTCAAAAAAGTAAAGATCTAAGATGGCTCCTCCACTTTACATGGCCTTTTTTAAATGATCCTCTTATCAGCCCACACACCTTGGAATTTCATCTCCATCAAGATTACAAAATTTTTAATTTGCTTATGAAATTAGTGGTTGACTTCAAACATGCTGACATTCCTTTTAGGTGTTATAACTTTTCTCTGATTATCAAATTTTAATTAAATCGAATTTTAATCAGTTTAATCCGATATTAGATTTTATTTTAATTAGTCAGGAATTTTGTTCTGATTTTATAATTTATGTGTAAAATCCCTGCTGTAAACATATTTTTAATTAGCGAGGTCTCCAAAATAATTTAGAATCCATTAGCTAGATTATTTTAAAATTGGCTTTTCTTTTTAGAAACCTAAGGCAGGTGTGGCATATACTGATACAATTGTTTACAGCAAAAACTTTACTAAACTTTTAATTCTCCAAAAATACTTTTATTTTTAGAAAAAAAATCTTTTTTTCTTTTTAAAAAGAAGCTTGTCAGCGCATTTGCAATCAATCACCCTTTCAATGTGTTTTTACATTAAATTGGTTTATAATAAAAATGAAACTTAAAATTTAATAAATATTTTAATCACGCCACTAGGCTATATATATTCAATATAGGTGGATTATATTCCCACATACGAATTTAAGTAATGAATTATTAAATTGACGCTACATTATTACTGTTTAAAAATATTACGCGATAAAATTATACGCTATAACTCTGGCAATACTATTCAATTATAGCGTTCTTTCGTATGTGCGTATATAATGCTGTTTATATAGCCGTGATTGCAATTTTTAGCTTACAAATCTTAATTTAGACTTCTTAAACAGGTTTGAACTTAGCACAGACGAGTGGGTTATTAGGATGGTTGGTGAAACGGTGAGGGACTTGAAGACAACCGTTTCATTTCCGTAAACTTACAAAAAAAAAACAATTAAAAAAAATGACCTTGCTACAATCATGACTTTGAATTTTCATTATCAATTTGTTAAATAATTTCCTATTTTCCCATGCACATAAACTTATTTACTTGCTGCGCTAAGGGATTTATTTATCAGTTCGTTTATACTTACGACTCTCCTACCACCAAAAAAAACATACGCGCAATAAAATTAATATCAAGAGCAATATACACATTAAATCACCAATCAATCATAAAAAAAAATCATGAGATCTCAATAAATCTGAATTAATATCCAAATGGATATTCGTCAGTTAGAAGGGGGTAGACATGTTAGTTTTTTTTTTTTTTTTTAAATATGCAGTATATATATTTAATGTTTTTTTTGGGGGAGGGACAGATCCTTTTTTTTTTTTTTTAGCTAATAAATTTTTAAGTAGGATCTGGGGGTTGTTTAATACTTGGCTCGTGACTACTAAAGCCAAAACAATATCCCAACATGTCATCATCATCCTCGGATTCAGATGTCTCATTACATTCACTTGTTGGCCTTAACAGAGGCTGACTTGGGTACATTTTTAAGCTTCCGGCAAATTCACTCCCTTCGTATGGGATCTCGTTATTTAATTCCCAATCATCTTCCTCTAATTTCGAACCCCTTTTTGACTTCGAGTCCCCACAAACTGACTCACTATGTGTCATCTTATCTTCCTTAACCACTGGTTCTTTTTCTATATTTGATATAACGATATTCCCATTTTTTTGACTTGTTTCGCCCAGATCATCTAAATAACTTTCTTTATTCACTCCCTTATCGTTTAACGCGACTGGTGTAAAATGTACAGATTCTTTATCCATAATGTTTTCCATGTTGATTTTCATCTCCCTTATATTAGAAGTATCTTTTACACTCTCTGTAGTCTTACTAATATCTGGTACAATGTTTGTCTTGCCCTGGTTGTAGGTTTGGGAACCAGTAGTTAAGTTACATTCTACAATGTCCATTTTTGCTTCCCTTATTTGTGTAATTTCTCTCTTCAATTTCTGGATGTCTTCTGTAATGGCATTTTCTTCTTGGGCAGAAACATGATTTCTATAACTCAAGTTTTCTTTTAACTCAGAAATCTCCTCTCTGATCTGTTTCTGTCCCTCTTCGTATTCTTCAATTTTGAGGCAGATATCTTGCCCCATTTTAGAGACTTTCTCCTCCATAAACATTTCCTGATGCTCGGTCTTCCCTCTAACATCTGTGAGTTGTTCTTTTAGTGATTCTATTTCCTTGTTGGTTTCTTCTCGGTTTTGATCTAATTTTTTTGTGACCTCTACTTGAACTTCTTCATATTTTTCTTGGCAGCTGATTGACAACTCCTGCCAGCTCCTACATAGCTTTTCTTCAAGTCATTGGCCTTGCATTTCCATTTCTCGTCTCACTTCTACTATCCCTTCCTCATACCGTTTGTTTGCCTCTCTAATTTCCTTTCCCAACACCTCAAATCTCTGCTCCATTTCTAACTTATTTTTTTGATCTCTCTCCTCTAATTTCTAACTATTTACCTCGTCTCTCTTTATAAAAATTTGAGTCTTCCTCTCCTCTAATTTCTGATTATTTACCTCGTCTCTCTTTATAAAAATTTGAGTCATCCTCTCCAACATAAAATTCACATCCCGATTTTTATTTTTGGACTCTTCCACCTGTTTATGTTCTATTTCATTATTTACTGGTTCTTCTGAGATAATGGCAGCTTCTCCTGTAGGAATTTCCTCATCAGGGCTAAAGCTCACTTCCCCTTCTGTGCTGCCTCTCTCTTCTGCGATCTTTCTCCCTGACCTTAACGTGATCCCTAAACATTTCCCTCCTATTTCCTTCTGTACTTCTTTCCCTTCACTCATTATTTCTTGATTCTCCTCCATATTATTATTATTATTATTATTATTTTTTCTTATTAAACTAGATCTCAAAACAATACTGATTAATTTACTATAAAAAAACTTTATTGAATATACGGCTGATGGCTAAACTCCGTGAATGAAAGTGACTGGTTCACTTCCCATCCTGTTATGATGCCTAACTCTACTATGATGCCTAACTTTATACCGCTATTATTTTTATTTTGCAAGACCCACCCATTATTTCATAACTTGAATAAATACAATTATAAAAATAAATAATAAAAGTTGACTCACCCTCGGTTTCTTCCAGCTGCTTTGAAATTTAATTTTAAATTCGTTCATGATTGTAACAATATTTTGTTTTATACGTCTGTGCCAGTTTCAAATGGTAAAATTTGTATTTGACCCACTTTCCAATTTCATTCTCATTCTTATTCAATCCAATTCACAAAGTATGATTTTCATTAAAAAAAAACAAACGGTTTTTCCTTTCCTTTTAAATTCCAATGTTTTTCCCTCACTACCCCTGATGACAAATTTATATGAGGATGACCTATAGCTTATTTAAATCATCCTCGGGCGCCAGTCACCAGTGAGCAAGAAAGCTTAACAAAATAAAACTCAAAATTTACTAAAAGTCATTTGAAAAAAAAAAAATTTTTTTTTTTAATTTTTTAATTGATTAAATTTACTATTACTTTCACAACATATCATTGGTTCAGGGTCATGGCATTGATCAAAAGCTCCACGTTTTGGGTGTCCATAATCGGGGATAAAAAAATCTATGTACCGGTCAAGCTAGTACATTCGCGCAACAGAATCCAGAGTCCAAGCAAAGATACCAAGCCGACCAGTATGAGATGGTTAGATCTCGAGACTGACCGCACTTCAACTCCTTCACCTGTGCTCCAAGACTCACGACCCTACGGATGACCACCTTGAAGATACCGATAGATATCATTTTAACCGCGAGCCGACATAGGTCAGGGAGAAGCAATGAGATTCATAACAAAAAATGGAATTTATCAATTATATATATTTAAAACTAATTAATGCATCGGAAATCACATATATAATATAAAGGATTTTGAATTGGATTGAAATAAATAAGATCGAGATCAGAGTAATTTATTACATTGTATGTTTATTTTTGCAGATTAAATTTGACGATTTTTATATATACCACTCTTGCATTTTACAATTAAAATGCGCGTAGCATCTAACATTTTTGGAGAGCGCTTTAACCTTCTCTCCTTACAATTAAAATTATTTTACATTTGTTGTGCTATTTGATGAAATTAAATATTGTTTTCATCATTTGCTTTATTACCTTATTGATCAGTCACTGCATTGTAGCTATGGGGCAGATTATGCTAATCCCTCTTATTTCATGGTTTTCAGCTAAGCAATCAGACGAAGCTCTTGTTTGTTTTCACATATATGTGAAACATTTAAAGTCAAATTTATCTATAATATTATTATTTCAAACTATTGTGCATGAGACCGAAACTAGCTCTTGAATATGTCAGGCAATGGCTGAAACTTAATTTAAGGGAGGAAGAGTTGGCAACAAAAGAACTAATGCGCTATAGCTCTGGTAAACAGTTATAATAAATGTTGCTCTACGGATGGATTAATATTTAGGGTTTTGTGATCAACACCGGAGCCCTATAACCGATCGCCATGCTGCTAAAGAGGGTTGGGGTAGCTAACACTATTGCCTGGAATTTGACGTCAGGTCTTATTCGTGTGCGACCCAAGGAGTGTAAGAGGGATGGCCGTTCCGATTCCCATCTTAAAGAAAAACGCAACATAACGAGAAAGTTTAAATGTATAATAAAATTATCACATCCGCCAAGCAAAAGAGTTGAAATAATTTAATATTTAGCCACGAGAACGATAGCTAATCAGTGTAATCATTATCGCCAACTCTAATATAGCATTTTAATAATCAGATGCTATACGTGGGCATACTTTTAAATATTCTTTGCTTTCTAGTTTCACTCTCAAATAACACATTTGATTACGCGATTAATAATAAAAAAAAAGGGAAAAGTATATTTGGAGGGCTTTTATAAAATGAAATAAGTAACAAATATACTTATTCAAGGCTTGGACATTGCTTCGTGAAGATTAAATTGAAATTTGCTTTGGGTTAAAACAAGATTACCATTTTAAAATTGCCAACAAATAATTAAATAATCAAGGTCAAAATAATAATCAGCTCATAGCCCATTCTTGACAGTTATTTAAGAGGGTTTCGAAACAGCGTCCATTAAGCTACGATAAATAATTATTAAATGAAGAGGGGTCATTCTCCTCTTTATTATTAATATTGAATGCCCACTGTTTCGAGGCATTAGCATGTAATTTATATTTTAAAATACAAAAAAATAAAGAAACCATAGTCACAACTGCAGTGAGAAAATTGAAAATAAAATTATTAAAATCATTTAGTTAGGAAACATTGGAAAATAGGTCAGAATTATATAATTAAACTTAAGAATAAAATTTTACATTTAGCAATCTACTTGAATTCAAGATTTTAGAATTAAAATAAATTTTATAAATCTAGACTTAAAGAAAAATTAATATATTGAACTGCAGTTAGAAATGGTGATGTTACCGATCATCTTGTAGTACTTGAGCTGGAGTTACGGGAGTCTTTGTGGCGGCTTGCGGCATCATCTTCTTTCCACGGTTAGAGCGGAGATGTTATGGCGGCATACTGGTGATGATGGTTTCTTTGGATGGAAGTAAAGGCCCGTCGCCTTCACTCTGGAGCTTAGCCAAGGCTGCCTGTTTTAGCCCGACATTTTCTCTCGAACAGATATAAAATTATTGACTTAACTGGATGTCAAAATGTTCACGGTTGCTTTTGGTTCAGGATACACGCTGGATTCAAAAGCTTAAAGATGATCAAAGAAGGCAAAACTTCACAGATGTAGCATTCAAGCTGTAAAGATTTCCAAGATTCAAAGCTGTCAAGGTTTCAAAAAAGTAAAGATCTAAGATGGCTCCTCCACTTTACATGGCCTTTTTTAAATGATCCTCTTATCAGCCCACACACCTTGGAATTTCATCTCCATCAAGATTACAAAATTTTTAATTTGCTTATGAAATTAGTGGTTGACTTCAAACATGCTGACATTCCTTTTAGGTGTTATAACTTTTCTCTGATTATCAAATTTTAATTAAATCGAAATTTAATCAGTTTAATCCGATATTAGATTTTATTTTAATTAGTCAGGAATTTTGTTCTGATTTTATAATTTATGTGTAAAATCCCTGCTGTAAACATATTTTTAATTAGCGAGGTCTCCAAAATAATTTAGAATCCATTAGCTAGATTATTTTAAAATTGGCTTTTCTTTTTAGAAACCTAAGGCAGGTGTGGCATATACTGATACAATTGTTTACAGCAAACCTTTACTAAACTTTTAATTCTCTGAAAATACTTTTATTTTTAGAAAAAAAAATCTTTTTTCTTTTTAAAAAGAAGCTTGTCAGCGCATTTGCAATCAATCACCCTTTCAATGTGTTTTTACATTAAATTGGTTTATAATAAAAATGAAACTTAAAATTTAATAAATATTTTAATCACGCCACTAGGCTATATATATTCAATATAGGTGGATTATATTTCCACATACGAATTTAAGTAATGAATTATTAAATTGATGCTACATTATTACTGTTTAAAAATATTACGCGATAAAATTATACGCTATTACTCTGGCAATACTATTCAATTATAGCGTTCTTTCGTATGTGCGTATATAATGCTGTTTATATAGCCGTGATTGCAATTTTTAGCTTACAAATCTTAATTTAGACTTCTTAAACAGGTTTAAACTTAGCACAGACGAGTGGGTTATTAGGATGGTTGGTGAAACGGTGAGGGACTTAAAGACAACCGTTTCAATATATATATATGGGCTGAGATTTTTTCCTATTTACCATAACATTTAGATTATCAAACTGAAAATCCAAAGCATTTAGACTGTGGGATTATCATTATTATCAAGTTTATTCTTAAAATTGTTAATGAACATGTTTGATCCCTAAAAAAACATTGTATGTGAATATTGAAAAGGGTTTATATTTTTGTGTAAATTAGCTTTATATAATATTTTACCCAGAGATTGTAAGTAGACAGAAATCATTTTTATATTTATTTTATGAAACACATTTTTAATATATCCAACTATAATTAAATCATTTATCAGTTCTTTTTACTGTTTTTTCTATAAATACCAAATTTGCACTGTTACAAAGTTTTAATAAAAGCCTTCATTTCAGACATTTCAGTATAAAAGGAAGTCTATAAAATTTTAAAAGTGAATATTTTACAAGTAATTGAATCAGCAAGTTGATGTTAATTGTATTAAAAGTTTGATGTGTTGATAATTAATTTAAAATTTATTTTAAGAATTAAGCAAGAAATAATTTTTAAAATTAAATTGGAATTTTCTTTACTGATAAATGTAAAAAAATACTACATAATGATTTATTATAAAATTGTAAATAATAAATAAAATATTTTTTTTAAATCATATGATTAAATATATACTTATGATTACAACATTTTCTGGTAATCTCAATTACAAATTAATCTCCTTTATAAATGCATAGTGTAAAGTCTGCTAAAGTTAAATACCATGTATGGATTACACATTTAAACTTGTTAACAAAATTGTTGCATTTTTTGGGGGGGGGGGAGGGAGGTGCAACAGTTTTTTTTTTTTTTTTTTTTGCAATTAAGTTATAATTTTTCAATTGCAGCTATTAATAGTATTCATTCAACATTTTTGCATTTATTTGATAGTATAAACTAGATTATAATATATATATATATATATTGTACCGGGTTCGCTCCACAGAAAATCTTACTTACACTGCAAATGTTTTGGCTGGTTTCAAACTTCTTTATAATACATTTATAATCTTCTTTAATTATAAATGTTACATGAACAAACCAGCATGTTTGAGAAAAGTGGGAAATATTATTGATAGCTTTAACTATCAACAATACTCACAATCAGATTGTGGCCCACCTCGGCTGCTAGATTCAAACCCCTACTATCCAAACACTTTATTTGTTTCGGAGTAAACCCCAGGTGCCAGCTAGTCTATGACTAATATATTCAGACAGTAGGCTCATAATCCAGCCCTCAAAACATTCCCTTTAACTAGCTCAGTCTAAATTTTAATTCAATAACAAAGTATTATTTGATTAGTGGTGAAAGAATTGATAAAAGAATTGGTAAAAGGAATTGATAAAAAGAATTGACAGACAAATAAAGTTTAAGTTTAAAGACAATTTATTTTAATTAACATTTCTAAACTAGTTTAAATATTCTTGTAAATTTTAATAATAGAACACTGGTATTTATCTAATTTAACTAATAACGCTGATATAATGATCATGCACATATTAACTCATACATTCACATATATAATAATAAAGCATTAAATAGTATTTGAAATTTAAACACATATATTTAAAACACACAAATTAATAGTTCATTTTTATGTGCTATAGAGTTCATATAATTCAACTCTTGGAGGCTTGATGAATTTTCTTACGAACGCAATGGCTACTTTATAAATGAGAATAAGAAAATGTTTATCTAGGACTTTGGAATGTGTATACATCTTGCTGTTGCTGCTTCTAATGAAGTACCTCTAACCGGTTATATTTGAAGTTGTCCTGCAGAGATTTGATCATTATTAGTTGGTACTATTCCTGGAGACAATTAAACATTGATGAAGATTCTTCAAGCTGTTACGAAGACATTATTTTCATGGACAGATCTGGACTTAGGATACAGGCAGCCACATGTTTCTGATGGCAACTAACACTGCTTTCTAACTGAATAAACTGAACTCAACTCTATGCAAGTGACTTGACTGAACAGTTTTCTGAACTGAATTCAACTGTTATCTCTAGACTAGACTGAATTTCCGATAATATATATGAAGTGTTTTTGTTTTGATATCCTCCAGTAATATCTGTTGTCGAAATTCCTTTGATAATCCTTTGAAAATGTGTTTTTGAAGATTGTTTAATTAGTAGCCATGCAAATGTGTTGTTTTTATACTTTTAATTAGTAGCCCATCGCTGAATTATTTACTGATAATCTTCTGTATTCATTTATTTCATCTTAACATTTATTTTTAACATTTAATATGCATATACTTTATTTACATTCGCATGCACATATATAATTTTATTCTAAAATCAGAACTAGTTTTAAGATTACTTTTTTTCTTTAATTTAATATAAAGACATTTATATTTTTAGACTTTTAAATTATATTTCAACTAATAATAATAATAAAACTCTTTAATTTCTTTTATGAACTCTTAGTTTTTCTATAGGAAAACTTCCCCTCCCCTCTTTTAATTAATTAATTGTAACTTTTATTTCAACAACACTTAGACCTTTAAATTTACATTTACGAAAACAAACTACACTTTGTTTAATAAAGAAACTTGAAATTTTCATAACTTATTTATTGATTTGTTGATTCCTTACTTTAATAATTTTTAGAATTTTTTAGATAAAATTATTTTATATATGTGCCCATACAGTTTTGGCACAATATATATATATTAATTCAATCTAAAAATGATAGATATCAATAGTGTTCACTGAAAAATAAAACAAAATGAAAGGATTACACTTGTAGTGAGTTTAAAAGTATTCATTGCACTTGTAGAAGATTGGGTTTAAATAAAATATTGAAATCAAAAACTAAAAGTTCATAACTACTTTGCTAATCATTTTTTGTGAAAATAAATTAAATATTTGTTTTTGATGATTATATTGTTATGCAACACATTTTTGAGTTTCATATATACATATTTCATTATTATTCTTATTGACTCTAGACAGTAATAGACTATCAATTATTTCTATACTAAAGCCACATAATTTTGTATTTTTTAACTGGCTATGATTTTTGTTTATTGCATACATCTTTTGTTTGTTCTGTTTTTTATTACTATTATAAATTGTTATTATAAACCAATAAATTCAGAGTTGATTTAAAATACAGTGAATCTGTATAATTATTTTTCTATTGAGTGTGCAAAGTAATTTTGATATTTACATGTATATTTTCTTATACATTATAATTAAGTCCATTTAGATATAAATTTTATATTTGTCATTATATTGGAATACTTATCTAAGTCAATATTATTGATAGGAATAATTTCATTAGTTCATGATTGATTATTAATGAGCTTATCTTGTTTGGTTACAAAAATCATAATAGATTTTGTTTTGTCATTAGTCAGAATGATTTGCCTTAATTACCTTCAAACTTCCTTGAGATGGATCATAAATTTTATTATCTACCATAACTTAATATTATCTTTGCGTTGGACAACTGCCAATAATTGTGTTATATTGTTTGTTATAAAATTCATTTTATAATCGATTGAATGCAGATTTAATAAATAAATAATATCAGTGATTGTAATTCAGTAAATATCCAATAGAAATCTACAGTATATTTTATATATGATATGATTGGGCATTGCCAAATGCAAGATTATCTAATAGATTTATTGATAATTAATCTTTGTAGAGTGTTTCACTTTAAAACATAACAAACAATAATTGCATATTGGCATAATATAAAGTGTGAACAAAATATTAATATTATGTTTAATGTTTTGTTAAATTAGATATAAACCTGTATAAGAATTTATTTTATTTAAACATCATAAATATTATGTAGGTTTATAAAACATTCTCAAAATGTTATAATTATTATTTAGTAACTAGTTCTTTTTTTTTTAAATGAAAGGTTTGAGTCTCATATACATGCTAAAATATGATATTGTATTTTATACATTAAGGGAGTTTTATAGCTGATTGTGTTATATCAAGGGGTGAAGTAAGATATTTGGAATTTTGTTGTTATTGTCATACTTTATACATTTTGTTTATGGATGGAAGATAGAATGGGTAGATATGTTCTATGAAAAAATAAAAAAGTCAAAGTATTTTATAATTTATTCTGATAACCAAAGAAAAAAAAGACATTATTTTTGATATAAAATAATAAATAAAGATGGAGTCTAATAAGGTAGAAACATTATCAGAACCTGAAAAAGGTCTCTTTCAAATGCGATGAGAATTGATGGAGAATGTGAATAATAAATTTGATGATATGAATAATAAATTTGAAGAACTAAAAGAAAATATGGATAGAGGATTTGGAAAACTCAGAGAAACTATGAACAAAGATAAGAAAGAGCTAAGAGAAGATATACACAATGAATTTAGAGATATGATAGTAAAATGTAAAGAAGAACAATTAGAAAATTATAAAGTTCCAGAACAAGTGCCTTTAGAAAGAGTACCAATGTTTAAAAAATTTGAAAAGATATAAATAGGTTGTTCTGATAATTTAGTAGAAATGAAGTATATAAATAACCAGAAAATCTTAGATATGAAGATTTCAAAGGATGGACAGTTACAAAAAAGTGAACAATTAATGACTGACAGCAGTCAGAAAATTATAAATGAAGTGTGGTTGAAAAATAAATTTAAGTCCAAAGGAGGTAAGAATTTAGAAAGTCAATTTGGAGATAATATAGGTTATAGATGTGTAACACAAGGATATAAAAAACATATATCATAAGGCAAAGGAATGGTGGAAAACAAGTATTGTGGGAGTCATGACCATAAGAATGGAAAAAGGGAATATAGATTATAGGAAAAATTGAGCAATCATCAAGGGAGAAATTTATAGTACTGCAGTAAAATGCAATGGGAATAATCCCTCTGAAGAACTGATTAAGACTTTGTTGCATGAGAAAACTTATAGTAAGGATAACAATATAGTAGATGATAATGTAAATAGTGACATTTCTGTGTTATTTTATTTAGAAATAGGAAAAATAGTTGAAAATTACATGGAAAGAAGAAAATCCTAATTCTAATTGGATAAATTTGGGTGGTATTATTTCCTCACAGACCCCATGATTTGATTAAGGAATTAAAAAAAACTTGTGTATGATTAGAAAGTAAAAAATAATTATATAGGCTCATTTTTTTAATTAGGGACAAAAAGAGTTAGAAATATCCATTGTTAAAATGCTTTTAACATTTTAATTATATATTATGCAAGTAATATTTGCTGTTATCCCTAATAAAATTAACTTGTGGTGATGAGTAGGTGTTTTGATATGTTAGAGATATAGAATGTAAAATTTTAGTATATATGATAATTGTGGATTGAAATTATTTGTATAATTAAGACTCTTCTCTGATGCAGTCAGCAGAACTACAAATGTGTGTTGTAGCTCAAAACTGTATGTGAATTTATATTAATGGCCCAAGTTTACAAATGCTCAGGGCTCATTACAGAGTAGCAGATAGAAAGGAGTTCCTAATGACATGATGAATAATTAACTAATAATTATAAGTTAAAATAGAATGATCAGTAAATTTCCTGACCTACAAAAAAGCTATTCAAACAGAAAATCCCCTGATTAGCAACCATGTAGTGCACAACTTCATTTCCACATCCTTAAGAAATTCAAATTAGATTTCATTTATATTTAATCAGTTTGATTTAGTATTAGAAGTGCTCTTAAATATGGTATCACTACTATTTTGATCCCCCACTCATTATAGAGGTTAATTTCCATTTCTTTAGATTATCTTATAGGGAAACATGATTTTAAAGGTGGTACATTCAAAGCATGACCTGTATAGAAATAATATATTCAATAAAGTTATATTCTTATTATTTTGATGATAATGTTATGTTTAAAGTTTTGATCCATAGTAATGTTAATAATGTGAACTACAGATATGTATATGAAAAAGAAAATCAGAATATAATGAAGCTCTTTAGAGAAATAAAATATATAAGTATATTTGTTTAATGGTGTAAATATGGTATATAATAAAAACATATGGCTATTAAATAATAACTAATGATGATTGATTTTATGAATACATTTTTCTTTTGTGATGTATTTAGTTCCCATGAAAGCAAAAGAAAATATTTTGTTGCCTCACTCTAACTTTAAGAAAGTTACTGAAAAAAAACATAAAAATGTTGAAGATTAATTGTAAATCCAATATAAGACTTTAACTTAAAAAAACCTAGTGATGTAGTTGTACTAAATAGGTTGTAGAATTTGAAAAAAAATAATGTATGTTCATATTAAGAAAGTAAAGATAAAGGGGAATAATATATATATATATATATATATATATATATATATATATATATATATATATATATATATATATATATATATATATATATAACACATGAAGCTGAGGAAGATGGAGAAACTAAATGTTTGTGTATATTAAGGGAAAAGCAGTTTAGTGTATTTTTTTAAAAAAGAGAGAGAGAAAAGAAAGGATGAAAGGAAAAAGAAAGATCCTTTTTTATTGGTTGGGGGGTATTGTAAGTGTCCAGATTAATGTTATATGTTACAGTATTTAAAAATAATAAAGAAGTTTGTTGATGTTGTTTAATTTCATTTCAATTTATCTATAGATAATGGTGGTCATGAAATATTAATGTCAACTAGATAACCATGGTTACAAAATATTTTTAAATAATATCATTATTTACTATTAATATTAGCATGAAGTCATAATTTTGTTGTGATCAATTTCAGGAAAAATATAAGTATGTAAAAAAATGAAGATTTTGGAAAATAATTAAGTGAATCACAAAAATATCACTTGAATAAAATCAATATTATTATCAAGTATTATACATTTCAATTTCTTTTACTACAATCACCATAGAAACATACCTATTATAAAATTAAGTATTTTATGTTTCATATATGTTTGTTTATGAATCAGTTAATTGAAATATATTATTAAAAATACATGTAATATATATATTAATTTAAAAGGTATTGAAAATCTAATATGAATTCTTTAATTTAGATAAAAAAAATAAAAAGTAATGTTGAAATTGTAAAATAGGATTTTATTTTTACTGTATCCAATTATTTGAAAATCTTCATTTCACTTATTAATTGGACGCAAATTTTCTTAAACAATATTTTTATATCAATGAGTGAGATTTGAGTGATATTCAATAGTTGTCTTGACAACATTAACATCAGCAAAGATATTATAAATAGAATCAAAATGCTACAACTTGAGTTCTTGTAATTTATCATTGCTTCAAATGGACATGTTTATTTCCATCTTAAAAACATTATCAAATTTTATTGTTTAAGTGATTAATTTTTAAAACAATAGAATAATAAAATTTTGATTACCTGCCCTTTCAACTGGAATCAGTTCATTGATGAAATTCCAGGGATACAGCAAAATGTGAAAAAAACATCAAAATGGGTTGACTTGGAAGTCAGCTATAAAAATACATTTTGTTGTTAAAATCTAAGATTTCATCTTTTTATTCATAATGAATACAACACTATGTCATTTTTCTTAATAATAACATTACAGGAAATGTGATTTTCTTTGTTTATATTATAGTCAATTTTATTATCTAGTTTTCATAATAGTAAAAAATAAGTGAATAAATTGAAACTACACATGTGTATTTGTTTTTCTTCTATATAATTATCAACCATGTCTTAACCTTTTTGCTGAAAGTTACGGAGACGCCACGTTTTTTGTAAATTTTTGTCTTTATGCGACGCGATGTGATGCGTTTAATGTTTGCATGCGCCATCTCTTGGTCAATTTTGGTCGCAATTTCTTCATTTTAGACTTATTTGATAGGAAATTCAATGCTTTCAATTTTAGTTCTAAAAACATCCGTATATAGCGTTATACTTTTTCAAAAAAATCAATAATTTTGACAGCCGACTTGTTACACCCCTCTGTCTTTGTTCTCTGATTGGATACTACCAAATCTTCTAGCCGTGTTTCTAAATGACAGATTGACAAATGAGCAACACTAACAAAGACAATTCACGTTATACACATTCGTAATGATTTTGTTGTAATAATTACATTTATTGCAATTTTTTATGTTCACAAATAATAAAATACAGTTCTCTATCAAAATATAAAGTTTGACTCAGAAAATTTTAAATATTAGAAAAAAAATACATTTGGAGAAATATCCGTAACAAAAAATAATTATTGCTACATAACGTAATCAGGAAATTCCTAAGGCGTGTTTCTAAATGAAGATTCAGACACGACAACGAAGCTGTGTACGTTTGTAATTGAAGTAAATAATAACATCTATCATAATTTTTTACATTCATAAATAAGATTTGATGTTACTTTATGGAAATATAAAGTTTGATTTGGAAAATTTTAAATTTTACAAGAGAAATAAGCAAACTGGAAATAAAAAGAGAATTACTCGACCGCTGTTGATCTGAATAACGGCACAATCATTGGTTGAGTTATAATTCTTTTGTTTTACTGCTACCTATTTTTCACACATTTTTCTTATATTTTTCGACAGTTATTAACATTATTTTTATTTTTTCGTTACATTTAACCAATTTGAATCTAAAATTATTCAATTTTTAGAAGCTGAATTAAAAAAATTCTGTGTATTTTAGATTAATATTTTAACAAAAGAACTGATTGCAAATGACACAGACCAATCACATTGTTCTCAGATTTAAGTAGAGGGCCAATAACTAAAAGAATCAGTTTAAGTAGAGGGCCAATAGCTAAAGTCATCAGTGAAAAGGTTAAAATAATTAAACATATTTTATAAACAAACAAAAAGTTACCTTTTTTATTTTAAAATCATTTCATGAAAATTAAGCACAAAAAAATAAATGCCTTTTGGATGCTTTTTTCTGTCATAAACAATTGGAGTAAAAAATGTTAGATCTTGACTCACTTTCTGTAAGCTATGGATGTCTAATTTTTTCATTAAAAGCTAAATAAAAATGGTATGAAAAATCTATATGATTAAAAAATTCTATGATAAACTCATTTTAATATGAATAAAAAAACAAGCTAAAACTGTGGAAATCATACTTTCTCTGAGTGAATTGCCCAATAATTCTAAACATATATACAAGTAAGAGTATTAATAATAAATTGAGGTGATACTTTTTCATATGTATTATTATGTGTGTGATTGCTCAAGCTCTCACTTAAGCAATTAATAAAATAATTACCAATTTTTTTTATATTAAAAATAAAGTAAATAGAAAAATGTCTGACTTTTGGTGCTATTAAATATGATCTGGGCAATATTCTTCTATTAATAACTTTCTTTTTTGATTAAAACAATATTCATTTTTCTATAAACTTTTGGCATGTTCTAAATTTATAAACATTTAGTATTATACTCAGAAAACATTTTATTATGCAAAATACAGCCCATCCGATTTAAAAAAGATAATAAAAAAGAATAAAATGCTTATATATTCTACACAAAGTGATGAAATTATGTTTTTATTTAATAATATATGGCATACTGAGATGGAAAAATGGTTATTGCTATTGAAAAATTTATTTGCAACTTTTAATTTATTTTAAATGTAATGGTGTATGGAACTCAGAGAAAAAAATGACAGCTCAAATATAATAAAATTTGCTAATTTTAATATTTTTTATTTACATTTTATTTATTTGTTGAATTATTTTATACCTAAAGTTTGTGGTTCCACTATATTTCATTTTGATCCTCATCTTGTTAATTATAACAAATATCTTTCCATAGTTTATTCAATAATCTGAAATTTTTATAAAGTGTCTAAGTCTCAGTTTTATAAGTTAAACTGGTAAAACTTCCAGTTCAAATACACAAGCATATTTTTTTTTACTATCAACTTATTTCCTCCAAAAGTTTTCCATCCAAGTTTAAATTGCTGTTTAATTTTTTCCGTTATGTTTTTATTTGTGTCAGTAAATTGGCTATAGTATTTATAATATTAATGTCTTCTAATTTATCATAAATAATTTTTACTTTTTTCTTTTGCAAAAAAATCATTGAAAATCATTTTAGTTATTCTATCTTTAATTGTTAGTCTCACTTTCATACTTTATTTTAAAAAAGTTGCAACTATTTTGAAGCTCAGATTTATTATTTGCCAAAATTTACCATTTATAATGAATATGCAATTGAACAATATATCATAATATTATTAGAAAATATTTTATTTATGTATGATTGAGTAATTTTTTAATTTATTTTGTAAGCAGAATATCTACTTAGTGATCCTAGAAATGTCACAAGAACCTGACTTTGTTAAGATATTTAATATCCAATATTAATCATGTTTATTTGAGGTCCATAATCTACCATGGATGTTTTCTTCAGAAATATTGCAGTAGTTATATCACTTTAAATCAGTTTTATGGATATCTGTAATGATATTTCTCTATTTATTTTATATGCTAAATCTTCAAACTAAAAAAAAAAAATATTAATTTACTACTTTAAAAAAATTCTGAAGAGGATAGTATTTTTTAGGCAGTTGGGTAAAAATCAAAGTCTATCTCAACATGTTTATTTCTGCCTTTACTTTTTATCAAATGTATTGTTTGTAATGTTTGGTTTTCACAACATTCACAAGATTACCTCAAGAATTTTTTTGAAAGAACAAAAATATCAATTTTGTGTAGGTTATTATATACTTTTGATTATATTTAGATAACAATTACATGAAAATAATTTAAAATCAAAAGAATATGATGACACACATTGATTTAATTATATGCATTATTTTTAAAATAAAAAATAATAAATTTGATCATAATGTATTTAAAAATACTATGGTTATAATGCCATTACCTGTTATAACTGACTCTGTGTTAGTACCTTTGTAAATATTCTAAAAATTATAAAGCAGTTTTATTTTAAGACAGAATTAATTGAAATATAGTATTTTGAAATGTTTCTATTTATAAACTTATATTTCTAAACATTAAGAACTGTTTATTGAGTATTGGTATAGAATAAATGTTTTATACTGAAACAAATAGTGAGCATTAGAAAAAACTGACATCAGGGCTAACAATCAAAATATCAACCTATTAAAAGATTAGAAGTCAAAAAATATAATAGCTGATGAAAAATGAACAAAAACTAGTCATTTGTTTACTAATAAATGATTACAAAATAAAAAGTAACTTATCTTGAATTTTTGACATAGGTCTTGATTGCTATATTGTATTGATTAGCTACATTTTATAAACACTATAGAATTAATTAAACTGAGAGACTGCAAACCTCTCAAGCACTTATGACTATCAACATCCAATCAGATTGTAAACACTGAGACAGAGAATTTAGCAAGAAAAGGGTGGTTCAACCCTCTTCTTTACTTGTCATTCTATATATCCAAGCCAGTCTAACATACTTAGATCTGAAAGTGTGAATCTTAAACATCTTCACACTAAACTCAATGAGTTCAAATTACAAACATACAGCATAAAGTCTTTTGATTTACTATGCAGTAGATTTTCGATGTTATAACTTGCAGCAATATATGTAGATAATATTTATTTTATAAAGCACAGATGGTATTGAAATTAAACTGAGAGACTGCAAACCTCTTAAGCAACTTATGACTATCAACAGCCAATCAGATCATAAACACTGAGACAGAGAATATAACAAGAAAAGGGTGGTTCCACCCTCTTCTTGACTTGTCTTTCTATATATATATATATATATATATATATATATATATATTGTAACGGTATATAAATATGCCGTTACATTAATTTAAAATAAAATCTTAAACTTCGCAAATAAAAAAAAAAAAAATCTATTAAAAAACTAAAAGCTAAAATGTTTGTTAAACGTATATATATATATATTGAAACAGACAGATCGAAGAATTGATCTTAGTTTCATGATTGTCATTTAAGAACGGTAATTCTAAACCACTATTTACCCGCAATGAGACTTTTTCTATTCCAAGCCACATAGATTTTAAGTTATTTATTTTGTGTTTGTTTAAAAAGAATTTAATGTAAAGAATATGAGTATAAATGTCATAAATCATGGTGAATAATATTCGTGTGTGTGTGGCTTGTGGATTTATATTAGCTCAATTTAAAAGTTTCAATTGCGTGTATATTTTCTTAAATGTTAATTTTGCAAATTATACAAAGTCATTTAAAAATGCTGATCAAAAGTCACATTCCTTTGATCAGTATTTTTAATCAAAATCTTACTTGTACCAATGTATAGAATAATTAATTTGTACTTCGATAAATTAAGATAATGAATGTATATTTTTGTATTCACGAATTCCGATGTAATTGTTTTGTCAATTTAGAATCATGTATTAAATATAAAAATAAATGAGAAACGTAGAACTCTTATCAGAAAGGAAAATGCTATTGTATAGTAAAATTAGATATTGCTGGAGGACGAAATCAAAGGAGGTGGAGTTATGAACAAAAACTAGGCAGAAAGGTCAACCATAGCCATCTTAAATATAATATAAAGACTCTAACTTTTGACTTGGCTGTGTTTGGATCGTCTCAAACTACAGCAAAGTAGTTGTTCCAGAGAAATCACTTGAACCGTTATTAAGAAGTTGCCCGGTAAACTGAAATCATGATGGGCTAATTCCAAGAAGCTGATTCCTGTTCTGCCAATTTAAATCTTTCATACTGCTGATCTGTAATGTTTTCCGTGCTTCCAGTCTTCCAAATTCCAACATTTAAATTAACCATGCCTTTCTAAGAAATTCAAAATGCGCGCCTACGTTCTTCATACATACCATCGCAAGAAGAAAAGCCGGACGAAGAAAGAATGGTAACTTTTGTTACATGAACTTTTTAACTTTCTTTCAGTAATCATTTTAAATTTAATCTGTTAACCTAATTAATTGCATGTAAATTTCTTGTTTTCCATTTGAAAATGTTACACAAAAACCTGTCAGTGAATTTCTTCTCTAATATTTCTGTGCGCTAGTCTTTAGATAATAATTATTAATATTTGTGCCTACTAATAATCCATTTGTGAATACATTTATATTTTTACGATTACTTATTTTACAAACAAAACGATGCCAATAATAATATTTCTCAACTCTAATTAAAGTCAGTAAAGTTTATCTCATAATGTTTATTATATTCATTTTAAAAGTAATTTTCTTGTATCGAATTAAAAATCGTTTCATTTATGTTGAGTTGAGAAATATTCAAGTATTTTTATTGTTTCTTTTACTTTGTCATGATATTTTAATCTATACTCCAAATCTCCAAATACTTAAAATAGTCTAAAATTTTATTATAATCTTTTGTTATATATTATTACGGAGTAAGAATAATAAGTGAATATTTTTTTATTATTACCTTCCGAACAATCTGGGGAGTTATGGGTTTCGGAGTAAATTTAATTAATTATTACTTTTGCGATCGTTTGATTTCGCCATGTTTTATTGAATAGTTATATCAGACTGTTGCGTAGAAAAGGTTTTATATAATTTCGTTTTAAAATCCACTTCCGATCACTCTTCCTCGATGTTACTGTGGCTATGCCTTTACCTTCGCTTAAGTTGGCGTCTCGTTTTACTACCACATGGAGAGAACGAAATTCTTCTCCAGGTAATCTCTTGGATCACCGGGGTTCGAAAATGAGCCCGGCTAGTTGTAGTGTCCCGGATCTACTTGGGGGCATTAAGACTTGTCAAAGTACAAGCCGCCCGGTATTCCGTCAATGCACCGCAAGTTATTATTTGTAGTATACATTAATCCCTGCAACCATCAGTACATCAGTATTATATATCATATTTTTATATAAAATCGCCTCCCATTTATCCGTATGCGCAATGGTTTGAAACTATTAAAATAAAACAACTTAATATAAACTATTAGATAAATATTTTAAGTGCTCCAATTACTCTGATTCTCATATCAACCTGTACAACCATTTAAACATATAAATATTGGCATGAGTTTGTTAATCAGTACAAACCGATTATTGATGACTAGCAGCAATTTATTATAAATACATATGAGAGTTACCGTACCTGTAAATAATATTATTCAATGCTTTCAATAATTTATTAAAAATTTGTCTAACCTAATTTTGTCTCTCTTGCATTATTACTCTCGAAATCTAGCCAATCACCTACTGTCTGTATCGACAACTTAAATATATACATTAAATTATTAGCCGTACCAATATCCCGACTATAAAATATCTATGAAATAGCTGATTGTAGGTAATTTAGTCTGTGTTTTTCGATGAGCTAGTAAAGGGAGAACCCGTACCGTTGTAATGTTGTCATCGGTGGGTCATGCCAGGGTTTTGGGTTCGAATTTAGTTTGCATTTTGGAATTTATTCCTAGACGTGGACTGGGTTCGAATTCGGATTACTGTGTGTGAATAGGCATGGTGATTTTTACTGGTACAATATATATATATATATTTGCACAGATGCAAAACTTTAAAAAAATATTTTTTTTATAAATAAAAAAAGTATTTGAATGTATTTTTTATAAAAAAAATACAAGATTTAAATATAAAAATATTTTAATAAAGAAATAACGTAAGTAAAAATAAAAACAGGTACTAATTAATTCCTGTAATCTGTAAATGGAAATGATTGTTTATTAATTATCCAAAAGCAAACTAGCCCTGGGGCTCTTGTGTAATTAAAAAGTCAGATGAAAAATAGATAAGAGAATAAAGAGAATTTAGCTTGACCAATGGAAGCACCAAGCCTCTCAGACCTTAACAAAAATTTGGATTAGTGATGTCCTTGTTTGTTCAATCTGGAGATTTACTATAAAAAGAAAAATATTGAGTTCCAGTCCATTTCCAGCTTGCTTTTGTGAGAAGGTCGATAGGACACACATATCGCTTTCTCTCTCACTAATCTCAAATGAAATGACTGTAATACCAGGGTTGTTCCAGCTAAGGCTTCCTTCAGATAGATGGGGTTTCAAATAAAGACTCTGGAAATTAAGACCAGGAACTGGGAGCTCTTCTACTGTAAGCTATATGAACTGAACAATTGATAAAATTATAAAATTAATTAAGAACTTTTGTCAAGATTTGACAAGTTTAATAAACAAGCTAACCTAAATTTTAAATGGACTTTTATCTGACTTTTGTAAGTTTTCAGATCAATTAATAATGTTTAATTTTATATGTTTTGCATTTGATAAAATTGATTTTCATTTTTTTTTGTATAAATTATTTAAATGCATGAAATTTAAGTTGGATATAGATGTTGCATAGATTCATTATCGATTAATTATGTTGCTGTTTCATATTCAATTGGAATATATAGGTCATTGATGTCACTGTGGCATCTTATGATGAATGCCATTGGGTTTCTTGTATTACCTCTGCAATTGACATTATCAATGACTTTGTATTTTGATCATTTATGTTTATTTTGAAATGTTTTTAACCATGGAATTTGTGCAGCCGATTTGTGCTCAACATTATAAAAC